>OY776276.1:2084678-2690928 GCA_963675445.1 Linnaemya vulpina | reverse complement strand
AAAAATATGGACTATAACGAAACGCTCTTAAAGTTTTGAGGATGTTCTAAAATATATTTAATGGCATATTTCTGGTCTCCTGGTAACGACTTAAAAAACAATTTTTTGTTTGTTTTTTGTCAGTTGATTACTTCAAAACTTATGTTAATTAAATTTGCTGTATTATATAAAAATCGGCAATTAGAAATAAAATGTTAGATAAAATACCACAGATAAGATATTATTTAATTAGCTTTATTCCTCAGAAATTAAGTTATTCTGTATACTCATAAGCTTTTGTTTTTTAATGCAATTAGTTTTAGTTTTCAACCAGGGATGATCCCTACATAAAAGTTGCGTTGGGTCAGATCTATAAAGAAGATATATTATCAAGAGGACAGAGGACGAGATAGTAGACGATAAATTACGTTGCAGTTATTTTTACTTCGCCGTTTTCGCAGACACCGACGTAGGATTCTGCTATTTTAGTACATAACGGTGTTAACCGCTGCCGGTAATTTTCAGCGGTCAGTTACCATCGACGTTAGCAATTAACACAATCAGTAAAACTAGATACCATTTGTATCACTGAGTGCGTAATCGAATTCCGTGTTTAAGGCATCGTAATTTTGTACTACTTTAACAAATAAGAATTTGTTTAATAAGAGTTTGCACGAACATTCAGGCAGTAGAAATTAAAAGTAATTTGAGCTGCAAGAACTTGCTCTGTGTAAGGCGGGACTTCGTTTCTTTAAATGATGTGACAGTTCCGCGCATCAGAAAAATTATCGGTATTCTGTTAAACACATGATGAGTCTAAATATATATATTTTTCATACGTTTGTTTGAAGCTTAATAAATGCTACAATAAATAGTATGACAGGCATAATTATTAAATACTTTGTGATGCGAGAAGTATTAATAACTAATAAAACTTTACGACAATTTAGTGATGGAAAATTAAATAGTGTTGGGCAGCACACTATCCCATGTAAAGATAAACGCACTACTCCAAGCGTATACTTAATTTAAGCGAATAATTATTCCAACACTCATACGCCTACTCTATTAACGACTGAATAACATTTTCTGTTTTATAACATTCTAAACATCAAAAGTTTTGTATGCAAATAATTTTGTAATAAAATAAAAGCCGAAAGAAATACTATTTCGACACTTAAATTTGAGTACTAGTATTATATTTTGCATAATTATATTTGTGTTCTACATAAATTGTGTATAAAATTATCTGTGCAGGGGACACACAAACATATTATATATTGTGCGTTGTTTTTAAATCCGTTTTGTTAGTGTGCATAAGCTTATATGTGAACATCTCTCGACACTTTTACCCTTTGGAAGAAAAAACTTAAGCCTGTTGCTTTATTATCTACAATACACTATGAGTTTGTTTTTTATTTATCTCTCATAATATGCCTGTTTCTCTCCATATATTTGATAATAACTTGGCTTAACTTTTATTGTTTAAAAGCAGCCTGACAAAAAGGAAAGATTGAAAAACAAATGCTTAGAAAACCGTATTATGAAGCATGAGTATCCCATAAAATATATATAAAAGTAGTTATTAGTTTAAGTGTTTAGTAAAAATTTTATTTAATATATTTGATCATTTAATCCGCTAAAATGTGTTAAAAATTCATATAATTTTTGCATAATAAATGGTGACTCATATAACTGATCAGATACGCAATTGCAGATGTTTAAAAACAAAATTGTTTGCGTTTTTGTTCACGACATCCCAAGAAGCGGACTGACCGACTTTGAACAGGTTAGCAATAATCGGTCGGGGGTCTAATGATAAAGCGCTTTAAATTTATTCAAAATAAAAACGCGTCAGTATATGGTTTCTTTCGAGATCTTTTGAAATAAATTTGGGAGAAAATTTTGGAACACTGCCAATTTTATTTAGTTTGACACATAGACAGAGCCATTCTAGTTGTAAGATTGGCTCTCAAAATTACTCAGGGAAGCCTTAAATCCTATAGATATGTTAAGAATTGTGTTTAGGAAGCGGGGTAAAATCAATAGTTTGCCTATTTTTTATTAAAAACGTTCAGAGACCAATTCTGTATTAATTACATCCAAAGATGCCCATAAGATCCAAAATGATGATCCGGAAGTAGTGCACATCAAGAACATTTCTAGTACTTTTTACAGCAGGTTGTCACTGAAAAAAATTAACTTTTTTTGTCACATTTTCCGTGAATCCAAAGTCATATATCAAGTCATAACAAGAACACACTGATCACCTTTCCCTTTTTATTTTATTACGTTTTTATTCAACAAATTATTGGCTTTTTTCCGATTCTAGTTTAATTATATATTTATAAATAAAATGTTTCTCATGAATAAAAATGTAATACTAAAAACAACAACAAATCACTTCTTTTGTGCAAGTAAAATAGCTTTTTAATAATTATCTGGTTATTTTAATAAACGCTTTCTTATTAGTCGAATATATACAAACATCGATACTTTGAAAGCAAGGAAAGAGTGCTACCCTAATAAAACTCACAATTTTTGTCACTGAGTTGTTGTTAAGAACTTTATTCTATAGCCATTATTTTTAAAAAATGAATTTAACAGTAAATTTATATTATAAAAACTGAATTCGTTGTCTGAAATTCAGTATTGTATGTGTGTAAAATAAATGACAGTCTTGCAAAAAAAAAAATATATATATAAAGAAAAATTCAGTAGCAAAATTATTCAATTTCCACTTGGCAACGACTTTGTACGCACTACTTATAAACCAATAAATTAACTCTATTATAAAGAAAATATTCATAATTTTTGTACAGAATGAATTTTATGCTCATTATTAGCAAAATGTTTTTGGCATTGAAAAGTGTTCCATTTTAATTTAATTTGTTTATTCAACTCATAGCCAATAAGGCGTGAAATGAAATAAATTTATAATACGAAAATAGTTACAAAAAAGATTTTTTTTTCTTCCTTAAAATATTTCTTTTTTAAGATATAAATTTCAGTAACAGAAAAGTGTGAAAAAAATGTTGTTTGGCACGTATTTTTTATTTCTTTTCTCTAAAATACATTTTTAGTGCTTCCGGTATTCGGGACTATTTTGCTGAAATGAAGTTTTCTCATGCTATGCAAATCATAAAGCTGTCATGGCCATGCATTGTTATAGTTTATATATATATAATTTTGTTTTATATCATTTACAATTCGTCTGCTTTAATCAGTGTACCCCTGGTGCAGTTGTAGTCGTTGCTTTGCATTGTCTGGTCATGGTCTATTCATAGTCTGTCTAGTCATTGTCTACCCACAGTGTATGTGTGCTTTATTCATGAACTTATCGTAGTAGAGCTCTAATTGAGTTTGGGTTCAAATTGAATTGCAGATACTCATTCAGATATATATTTTATATAGTTTTTCATAGTCTTAAAACTAATTAAAATTAATAAAAGATGCCTTATCTACTACTAGAAGATTTTTAAAACTTAATTAATACACTTTAATGAAATTAAATATATAAAAATGTGAGGGTTTGTTGTACTCTTTTTATTAACTTTAACTCTCTTCTTGCTTTGTGCCTCCACGCGTATACTTAATATTATTAATAATGCAAATCATACGGCATATTGTACTCCTTCAAGACTGCTGGTGTGCTGCATGTTCTTATCAACTCATATTATATAAGTTTTTCTACACGCTTTCAGAGAAAATTAAACTTAAAAATAAATACAGTCTGTTTACAAACTTAGAATTAATTGTCAATTCCATGTTGAAAGTTATAGTGCAAGAAGAAAAGGATAAAGTTCAACGAGGAATTAGGAGATCATTTGTTCAATATAAAAATATTTTCAGCACTTTCTTAGTGCTCTTAACCCTCGTCGAGCTGATAAGATACAACTCTATCTTTTCCATTTAAAAATTGCAATAACTTTTTTGCCATATACAAGATATACTTGGAATTTCCTGCCACTTTGAAACTTTTAGTTGAAACCAAACATTTGAAATTTCAAAACAGAAACTGAACTCCTTCCGCTTGATATAGAGCCTAAACTATTTTATATACTTCAAAGACTGTATAGGTACAATTCCACATTCAGCGACTTTGTAGGAAGAAAAATTAATTAAACAAAAAGAAGTAAATTTTTAGCCTTTTTTTATTAAAGCTTCAGCATCTTTACAGAAAAATTATTATATTTATTGCATTTATTTGCAAGAAATACATGTTGTACTCTGTATGGAGACAAAGAGGTTTTATGGTGTTTATGCATGAATTTTTTGTCTTACCTTGTGCGTGTTCCTCAAATCGACCTATGCAACAGCCTCCAACTATACGAGATGATCCACGTTTTCGTGAAGATAATTTAGAACCTGCTTCTAGCACCATTTCTATAGCACTTGGAACAAAAGAACTTTTCGCAATAGAATTAAAGGTATTCCCCTGTCTCACATGCGTCATGCAACAACTTGCTAAAATTGCACAGGCCTGCTATTCACGTATATTTTTAACAGGGTGTTACATAAATAAAACATCTCTGTTTCTCATCTAAAATAATTTGCGGCGGTCACACAGGCAATAATAACGTTTATATATGCCCTATAACTTATTTTTCATGTTTCAGTGCACTTTTAAACTATTTTAATTTTAGCTGATACATAATTTTCGGTTTCAGCTTAACTTTATTATGTTATAAGTAAATAATAAAAAGCTGATTTCAATAAATTTGGAATGAAAAAATTTATGTGTGTAGTAATAAATGTATGAAGGTATAATTGTACCTACTCCGTCATTTAGCGTTGTAAAATTCTGCAGTTTGACAAGAGTTAATGGAATCTCTCTGAGAAAATTCTATATAAACAGAAGATGTAATTTATTTTGACTGGTTAGCGTGCATGTCGGTGTGTGACTTTCACATTTGGCATCAATACGTATACTTAATATAATAAATTATTACTAACACTCATACGTCACGTTGTACTAGTACAAGTTTGCAGGTTTAACTCAACTGTTTATCTTCTCATAATGAATAACTATTTAGGCAAATTGAACTGCATAATAAAAACTAAAAATAGTTTAAGTCCAATCCACAAAATACATTTAAAAAATGTAAACTAAAAAGTTCAAAACTTAATATAAAAATCAGTTTTAAATAATAATGAATCGAAATACCGTGTTGTCTTTAGAGTGTTTCAACCTAGAGTTAATATCACAGGTTCAGTTGAGTACCGGTTTGACAGTTGCTTTGCTTGCTTCACTTCCATAATTTCAATATGCATCTATTTACACCAGAGCAATGCGTGCAAATTTTTGAAATTTTTAATGAAAATATTTGTTTTATTCGTCAAAATCATCCCGCATTTGATGGCGTATATAATCATCCTTTAGAGCGGCTAATTCGAAGAACAATAGTTTGCTCTCAGATTGCATTTACGGTTATTAATAGTGTGCATTCCATAAAGCGACGGTAAGAACTGAAGAGTCGTTAGCTGCTGCAAATTAAAACATTAAAGATGATCTTAGCCAATTAATTCGTTGCGGTTCTAAGCAACTGGATTTATGTCCTTTCATATTATGGAAGATTTTATTAAATGATCTTCACTTTCAATATTAAAATTGTACAGAAATTGAAGCCCAAAGACCATCGGATGTGCCATCAATTCGGCAAATTGGCTGATACACAAATTGATATTGATATTGAAATATTATTTGCAGATTATATCTATTTCCTGTTGAATGGGTACGTAAATAAGCAGAATTGCCACATCTAGAGTGAGGAGAATTCACAAGCTTTGGTCGAAACCCGATTATATCTACAAAAAAAATACTATTTGATACGTTCTAAGGGCTGACGGAGTCATTATCCCCTACATCTCTAAATATGATGACATTCAGAATGTTACTGTCAATAGCGAACGCTATAGGAACATAATTCAGGATTTTTTTTGTATCATTCTTGCTGTATTATTCTTGCTGAAATGTGGTTCCAACAGGACGAAGCCATATGTCACACAGAGAGCCCTACAATTGATTTACTTAAAGAAACTGTTGATGGAAAAATAATTTCACGTAGTGGTCCAATTAATTGGCTACCAAGATTGTGTGATTTAACTCCATTCAATTATTTTCATTGGGGTTATGTTAAGTTACTTGTCTTCATCGGTAAACCACAAACAATTCAACACTTGGAATTATCCACTCAATAAGGCCGCAAATGCTGTGAAAAGTTGTTGAAAATTGCTGTTTCATGGCGGGCACCTTCAACAAAATAATATTAATTTATTAATTTTATTAAATGTTCTTTCAAATAAAGCCAGTTTAATTGATATTTAAAATATGTCTGCTTGATTTATTATGATTTTAATTTATTTCACTCTACAAAAAGCATCCATTAGTATTATGAAAAGAAAGCGAAGGCCTGCTGTACGATCTACCTTACACAAAATAAAGAATCATAGAAAATTTTTTTTATTTTATTGTTAATTGTAAGGAGTTTTTAATATATTATCAGTATAAATTAAAGCTTTACGAAAAAACTGCTGCATTAAAGAATTCTGCATATTCTTTAAGGCATCAGTTTTATAATTCTTAAGTTTCTTATTATTTTTCAGTTTCAGTTAAGCAATAAAACAGTGGAATTAAAAAGCTACAATAATTGTCTTAAGCTAATTTTTTAATGGCATTTCATTAAGAAAATTGCATGTTTAAATAATTTGTATCTCCTTTGAAGCATATTCTTCAGAGTCGTAACTAAAAAGTTCACTGAAAAAGGCTTTGATAAATATTTAATTAATGCAATAATTAGTTGATGCTTATTCTTCATTATGTGCACTTGCAATATTGTAAAAGGGAAAGTATTTAAAGGGCGTGCCAGTAGAAATGTTCAATTTTATTATAAGCCAAACCAAAAAAATTCTTAAAACATTTGTGATTAAATAACTAAAAAATAATACAAAACGTTTTAAGGCAAGTTAGATAGTTAGATAACAACGAGAAGAAAATTTTTTGTAACTCACAATTAATTTTAGTCTTAAAGAAATAGTTTGCAAGTTTTAATTTACTGCAAATATCTTTTAAGACTTAAAGTCTTTGGCAGCTTATTTTCATTTTCAAACGTGTTTGCAATCGCACGTTTTACCTTCATTTGTTTTCGCATATTTTAACACACAATATTTCGGTTGTGTTTTAATTTATATCCGTGTGAATATGCATGCAAGTGTGTATGTGTTTAAGCAGCAGTAAAATAAAGGCACGCACCATACGACTATAAATTATTGTCTGTCATGCAAGACAACAATCATCGCGATTATATGAACGCAATATTTTGTTGTTATTGTTGGTTAAATTTTGCAATATTTTTCTTGCTCCTCCCAAGGCTTAACAGCTTAGAAAAACATTTGAGAAAGAACACCACTCCGCACCAATATTTCTAAAAAAAATATATATTAAGAAACATGAGAAAAACAAAATATAAAGTATTTTTTGCGTGAAATTTAGGGGAATTAAAGGGGAAACTTCAGGTTTACTGCAGCTCAGATATGGGGGCAAATGGTGTTGTTTGTTGTTTTGAGTGAAAATGTGTTCGTTTAATTTCGAGTAATATTTTGGCACTGGAAATTTAAGTAAAAAAGAATTAACGCAATATATTTTTAACTGTAAGATATCCGTCAAATACAGTGTTGTATGGGGTGAAAGTTATGAAGTGGCTGCAGGGCTGTAGGAAGTGTGCCTTCCCCTAGTGCTGATGGTAGGAGAGGGAACTCTCTTGTTTTCAATGCGAATAATCTTTTAGTTGTATATCAGGCCGTGTGAAACCCAACCTTGAACTATAATTTTTTGATCAAAATCAAGAAACTCATTGTGAGTGTTAAATTAGTTCAAGCGGCTTAAGTTTTATCTCAAACTCTATAGTCCTTCCAAATGAAAGAAAATATTAAATTGTCGCTAGCAGTGCTGATGTCGCCAGTTATATATTACATAAAATAACACTAATATTTAATTATAAATAATGCAATAACAAAACAGAAGTAAAACCAATTAAACAAAACAATAACAATAGCAACAAAAGAATGTCCATACAACTTGTATAAACATACCCGGGTATGCTCTTATTGACGTTTGTATAATTGTTTTACTGCCGATATAAAGTTTAAGCATATTAATTTACAATCCTTCAAACTTCTGCATTTGATAACCTTTCAGAGAGCCTCAAAAAGAACATATATTTTCTCTTCAAAAAAAGTTCAGTATTTAATGAAATTTTTCAACAAAATTATTACACCGGCAGCAGGTGTGTCAAGTCTGGAATCAGTGATAATAAAGCACCGACTGTCGTAGAAAAAAGTGCAAGGACCTTCTCTCATGTGTTAATAAAAGGAGTTTTCTAATTCTTTCACAGGCCATGTGCCTTTGCTTAGCTTCACCAGCAGGAAGGATCTGTTTTCGCCGTCTTTGTTGGAGCCAACTTAAAGCCACAACAATTTTGGTAACAAAAAGTTTATATATGAATACCATCTGATATATGAAGAAGATATCGTATGCGCGTCCACCATAATAAAAGTGAGAATCTAAAGATATATTCCATAATGACATTTCGTTGCTGTATTTTTCTAATTATAAGAAACTTTGCAGATAATGAGAATGACTAGTTATTCGATAACTCATGATATCAATTTTGTTATTTTTTTTAGCAGAAATTTCAGCCACTCACGGTTGTGTGAAATAAGGTTTTGATTACAAATTAATTTGGATACCCCTCGTCCTTCCTAGACGTAAGTGTCTGAAAGTTTTATATGAGGGACTTCTTTACAGTGTCCTGATCGAAGAGAATAGAAATGATTGTAACGGATTGCAAGAATTCGTAGGCATAACATTTACTGTCCTAGAAACTGCATATACGCCAGATTCCTTAGAAGTCTCTGTAACTTTTTTATAAGTAGAATTATACTCAAGCGTTTTGATTACATTCAATAGCTAAAATTTAAGCACTACTATATTTCCCATACCCAATCGCTGTAACAACACACAGATGAGGAGAAATATTATGTATCTTTCGAATGAACTCCAGACAAGCATTTTCATAACGACGTGTTTTTTCTCCCCTCTGGCTGAATTAATCGTTAGAACTTTAAAATACTTTTTCTGCTGCACACTTCCTACACACACAAAATTCACAGCCAGTTTTTGTACAGCACTTGCAAGTACTTAGCCTTATCTAGACTTTATTAAGTCTCGTAATGCCTAAAAGTAAAAGTTATTAGGTTATTAAGAACATTTATAATGTCTACAGTTCTTTTTTTATATCAGAATCCATTGAAATAAATTTAAATATCACTCAAATGTCATGCTCAACAACTCATGATACAAGTTAATCATCATTATTTGCTACAGCGGATGTTGCCATGTTGCTGATGTATCTTCATTAGTGTTATGATAAAAATAATTTTGTCGCTTTTGCTGCTCCTCAAAGGCTGCTGTTGTTAGATGTAAATGAAACATGCAGACATACTTAAAGGTTTTTTCGTTTTTTTTCGTTTGCTGTGACATGACTGAAAATGTTAATTAAATGTCAGGCAAAAACGTTTTTTTTTGCATATCGTACGGCTCAGTATTAACGAAATTTAAATTAAAATAAAAGGAAAACTTTAGCAACATGGATATCAAAGTTATTTCAGTAAGATTCGAGTGTGGAAGCCCTCCTAAAGAAAAAAGTTTTATAATGAAACGATTATCTCTGTTGCATTTCAATATTCAGTTCTATTTAATGGGATTATTTTTGTGTGTAAAAAGTTTGTAGTTTTCGTTATTGTATGATGACATTAAAATGTGTTTCATGTTGGAGAAATAAAAAGGTTTTAGTTAAGCTAAAATAAGATAAAATAATTTTTATTTTGAACAGAGTTAATTCAGTTGGCACAGAGCCTTTAATAAGTTCGTTGGCTTCAATAATTTTTTTATTTTTCTTTTTGATTATTATTTTCACATTTAGACCTCCGTAAAATTGCCTACTTTTGAATATATTCTCATTATGAATGAGAAATTTATTCTTAAATCAGTTATACGCACTGTAATTGTGGTTCATCTATACCCTGCTAGACTTTTGTCTTTTTGCAAGATTGAAGAGGCTCACAATAGGATGGCGTTTTGAAACGATTTAGGAGATAAAAAGCTGCTGCTTTATATATTTCAGAACAGGTGCAAATTGCGGCATTCCATATTGATTTAAATTTCCATATAAATTGTATTAATATTTCGATGGTTATGAAATTTGCAGTGATTTGGCTCCTAGTTCCAGGATTGAAAGACACGATGGCTCAAGTGCACTATATCTGAGGGGTACAGCTTCGAAGGGGTCAATAGAGATAATTATAATTATAATAATTTTCACTTTAAATGTAAAAAAATATGATTAAGTAAAATAGAAAGAAACTTGAATATATAAAGAATATAATAAAGTGACAGCACAGGGATTTATTTTTTGCAAGATAAAATTATATGACCGATCAATTGTTTCACGAGCAAACGGTTTTAGCACTTAAAAGTTACAGTTCAAAATATATATTTTATATAAAAATATTATTGTAAAATTCTAACTCCTTCATGTCAAAATTATTTAGAAGGCTTCAATTATTAAAAAAGCTTAATTTAATTCTTGACGAGTGGCTTTAAAATATTTATAAAAACCTCATAATATGATTCGTTAGTAAACTTTTCATTTTCACAACTAAAATAGTTGTCTGATTATTAAAGTTATTTTTATTTTATTTTCTGAAAAAGCCAACCGATAATTTTCTAAACACCAAATATCAATAATGATCATAAAAATAATCTCAAAACTCAAACAAATCAGTTTGATTGTTAAAACCCTCAGAATCAAAAGCTCAATGACTTATTGAATGGCAACGGAGTGCTGAAAATCATGATATAATTTTCTTCATGATTTCATAAATACTATTTCCTCAAGGTGAAACTCACTATAAAATCATCTTTTTATTATTATTTACAATAGGAGGTAAAAATAATAACTTCTTTTCTGTTAACTGCAGTTGATGGTTAAAATAAAGCCAACACGTTTTCATTGTTAATCACGTTTTTATTATGGCTCATTTGCAAGAGATTTAAGTACTTTGCAAATTGTAAAGTTCTTTTGTAATTAATAATATTTCAATAACCTCAATGAAGGTGTTTTTAATGAAAAGCCAATCGACTTAACCGAGGCAGGATTATTTTTGTGTGTTCAGAATAATAGTTGTTTCGAGGGTGTTAGTGCTTTTCATAATTGTTCTGCTACTGGTTTTGTTTTCTGATCAATCATAAAACAAAACAATTGTTTAAAACGGTACACATACTCCTTTCAGGATAAAGTAAAAGAAGACGAAATTATATTTTTCTCTTGTTTATACAACAACAACTAGAACAAACGGTATTTTATAAAAAAGGAATTTTATTTGTGCTTAAATTTTTTTTAGCTCTACTTTTTCTTATAAAAAGAGCTGCTGTAAAGTTTATTGGACTGTTTTAAAGTGTGAATTTTTCCCATTAGCAAACACTCAAAAGGTGTATTTGAGTTGCTTTTCATGTTTTATATAAAAGAATTGAAAGTTTTTAGGATATAAAATCGGATGGGTAGAGATTTTCAGGTTCATTTATCCTCATGAAAATTATATTAATTTGATATTATCCTAAATTTCATATACAAAAGCCTATAAGATAAAGAACTAAAGGATTATATTTAAAATAAAAAGTTTCATATTGATATGATAAATTCTCAAAGCCCCGGCTGATTCCGCGATTTGAAAACTATTCAAAAATTTATTAATTTAGCAGAGATGCTAAAAACTGAAACACAATTTTAATACAACTTTAATACACTCCACTTGCAAGCATTTCTTACTTCATAATGCAACCGAAAAGTAATTTTATTTGGTTTTTAATTTGTCTTTAATAAATTTTGCACAAAAATACATGCAGCAAAAGAAACGGCACAAACGAATATGTCTTCTTAAATTTAGATTCCTGTTGAAACCCTGGGCAAATGTATTATTATTTTGTGCCGAAGTATTTTTCTATATTTTATTGCCTTCTAAGACATCAACTGCTGCACGGGCTTTATGTTCTCAATTCAGTATTTTGCAATTTTCCTACATTTTCGCTCTTCCCTCTTTTATATTTCTTTTTGGCACAAAATTTATTTGTCATTCCGTTATTAATGATATCCCCCAGGTAACATAAACAGTTGAGTTACTAGGAAACGTAATAAACGTCCGTGTAGGAGTAGTTGTAGGAAATAGAACACAAATAAAAACCTGCTGTAGCTGCAGTACCAGACGGAATGCACAGTCAAAAGGAAAATCAAGTCATATTTAGGCACAGCAAGACTCTTTTGAAAGCAATTGGAAAATGTTTGATTTAGAAATGAAGCATTTGTTTCATAATATCAGTTATTGTAGAAATATATTTGAGTTTAATTAGCAGAAACTAAGATTTAACTTAGAATATATTGCATTTTATGGAATTGAAAGTTTGTGTTTTATGGCCAATTGTAAAATCATATTCCATTATGTTTGCCGCAATCAGGGTATGGTGATAATAGAATTATACTAATTTGAGGATGCGGTTGGTTCATGTAATGAACACAAGATTACAATGCCATAGAGCCCGAATTCGACTCCGCACTCAGTCATGAGCATGGTGTAGAATTTTTCTTCCCTGCATTAGTGGGTTATTTTAACGATGAAGTTATAGCACCGGTTGCTGAATAATACCGACCGCGCTTAACACCTTCAAGGAGTAAAAGACTAGAGTTTGACAGACTTCTTTGCCGTTAAAAACCAACAATAAATTTGTCTTTTTCTGTCCTCTTTCTAGCTCTGGCGCAATGCACTGCACAACATGTAGGGGTCATCCCTTTAGTGGTAGTCCGAGACAAACAAAAAGTAAAAGTCTAGCCATGGCGACATAAGAACTATATGGTGCACTCACTGCCAGCGCATGAGCACAGCCTTCCAGTGGGTGCATAATATCTTCCCAAACTACACGCGAACTTTTAGTGCTCCAGAAATGAATGCAACAGTTCTTCATGCATCACATGGAAATTTTCAGTGCTGCCAAATTAAGATTAAAGAGTTTTAAATGACAATTCCCAAAAATATGCACTAATTTGAAAATAAAAAAGGGAGTGCACGGGTAAAATTAACGCACTATAAATTAATTGTTTTTACATTAAAAAAATGTTTAGTCCTTGTTCTTTATTTTCTTAAGACTACAATTAGAGCCGGCAATATATCAACTAAGAAAAAGTGATCAGTGAGTTGTTGTTCTTGACTTTGATTTTGATTTTTGTTTTAGACTTCTCACTTATTAGAGTGGAAGTTTGAGAGAAATATCTTAAGTTATACTAAGAAATGTTGGTTAAAGGTTCCCTAATGATCTGCATTAGCCCCAGTGAAATGGGAATAGGAACCCCTCAATTGATCACTTTGAATTTTTTGGTAAAATTTTTGGAAAAAGGAATCAGCATAAAATAAAATTAAAGAGAAAATATGCCTCGTTGTTCTTAATAATATTCGATAACATTCTTAATAATATTCGTAACCTGCTGGTATATGTTAGCCTTTTATTAAAATCTGGTTTAGGACTCGTTTACTGATGCACGTTAAGTGTCTAATGTTTATTCCAACTTAGCGACATCGGTAGCAACCTTCTTGATATTCTAGACAGAGCGACTTGACTGGTAGCGGTAACGCTGAGGTTTTACTGTGCTCGAGTCAAGCAGTTAAGCGTAAAAGCAAATCGACATGTAAAATTAAGCTGCACTACCGAACGAAAGTTAATAAGAAATTGACAAAATTTTAGGCCCTTGCAGAATTCATATATGCAGCTGTACAGTTGGACGGCATATCTAAAATTTACAACATTTTTCGTTCATGTGATTGATTTTTGGATGATTTTAATTGAGGCATATAACACAGTCTTATTATTTGGTACAAAGTTATGGCTGTTATTTCATTGTTATAAATAAAGAGAAATTTTTCCGATTTAGACACACAACATGACTAAAAGTTTATGGAATTTATTTACAATAAATGAAATAAAGGAAACGATTGTGTATCCTGATCCTTTTAAATATGCCCAGGGCCAATATATATATTGTCGAATTAAGTAATAATCGCGGCAAAGTTGTTTGCAAAATATATATCACCAAGTACCTCACAATGATTCTCACCACAAACTCTAAAGCGCAACCACTCCACGCTGTGAGACTTGTGAGCGAGACAAAATGGAACAGAGAAGAACTTCTTTTAATTGCAACCACGAATAATTCTATCATTTTTATTCCTCACCCACTATTTGCTGAAAAAAATTTATTTTATATCCCTTAAAACGCTATCACGAAAATAAAAATTAGCCGCATTTCGTACAGGACAATGTCTTGTATTTACCGTCAACTACCAATAAATTTGTTTTCCAAAACATTAAGAGTTCTCAGCAAGTTTAACACACTCCATTTATCAGCGGATCCCGAACTGTTGCGTTATTTATTGAGTAAGTATTTTCGGTCTCTAATTTGTTTTCTCGCATTTGCAAACACTATTTTTAGTTCAAATAATAAATGAAAGGAAGAACGTGGGAGAAAAATAAATAAAACTAAATTTATATCCAACTAAAATTGGTTTCGGAAAACATATTTTATGGAACAAATTTCTTTTTTTATCAATTCAGCACCAGGTTTGCCATTTAATTTTCTAAAGTCTTATCGTTGGTCCCATATTTTTGAATTGATGGAAATACTTTTTTAAGTCGCTTGCAATTGATGGTGTCCCCAAGGCGCAATAACTTGTTGTCTTGCGAGTATATTTTACATAAAAGACATTAACAAATATAACTACTTTTGTGTCCGCATAGTTTGGGACAGGCAACTTTAATGGACATAGACTTATTTGTAATCTGATATACAAGCGGAAAAGGAAATGGTTTTATACACTTTGTTGAAAAAATAAACTTATTGAAAACTCTTTTTTACGACAAACAACCGCTATATTTTTGAAAATGTTAATTAGTTTTATATAAAATAATTTACCTTATTTTTGTTATTAAATTCTTCAATTTGTGTGGTTCAGGCTTTCTACTGTTCAGGCTTTCAATACTGTTTTTAGGTGCTCAAATAGATCCTTGACTGTGTTGTTTTTGCAGACTTTCACAGGAATACTATGACAGATAATTTTGCAAATTTTTACGTGTTGAAGATGAAATTTTTTTCTCTGCTGGCAAAGTAATTCAATGTATGCCTCATAATGTTGCTCGTATATCTCAATTGATGAGTTTGTGACTCATTAAAAATTAAGACTTGTGAAACCCTATAGCCTTGAAAATCTATCACCATTCTTTAATTTGTTTCCCTAAATATTTTACTTAATTTCACAACCTTTAAGTCAACATTCAGCGCTAATAAATTTTGGTTTCTATCACTGGCTTTTATTTCATATTTTGTATCGTTGGTCTCGTTGTCTTGACGTTGTTACATTTTGTCTTTTGTTAACTGAGACTTACATCAACAATTTAAATTCCGTATTATGCTTCTGTTAAGGAGTTGTATTGTTGTTTATATTTCAAAAGGCCTGACAAAGTCCTTTATTCACTGTCAACAGTGAAATGCAAACAAGACAGTAAAACAAGGATATGAAATGATTATAAACGTTGCCTTGCCTCCAAAGAAATTTTAATCTGGATGGCTTCTTTGGAATTCGATTCGCGAATAATAATTTGTGATTTTTTAATAACTTGAAAGAGTTGTTATTTAAAATGAGCTACAAAGTAAGCTCTCATTAGTAAGGCTTAAGAATATATACTATGAAATAGATTACATCGATTAGAAGGGTCATTGTGTTGGGGTAGGTAGAGGGGTTACGACTCCCCCAGAGTTCTTAAGACTTGAAAAAAATATTGTACGGAAAAAAGGGGAGCAAACCGCTTCTACGCTAATTAATGTCTTCACCAAAGAAGTCCCATAATAGAGCCATTGTATCCCTTGGAGTGTGGGCTGTAGTTTCATCTTGTTGGAACCGCAACTGTGGATGCTTCGCTATAGCCATCCTGAAACAATTATCCAGCATCATTTTATATTTAACACCATTATTAGTAATTGAGGCGTCATGTGCATTTTCAACGGAAAACGGACCAACGATCTTTTCACACGTTACACCGCTCTAAAAAGTGCATTTAAGTGGGTATATATGTTGCTTATAATCTGTTCCTAGATTCTCTGTAGCTCATATCCTGGAAACTGTTCAAATGGAAATCGCTCATTATAAAATCGGTAATATAATTGCGATTTTCTTCTGCTCTTTGTCGTAATGAAATGGCCTTATTTAGCCGATGTCGGTGACATAACGGCTTCAATACTTGATTAAGCTGATTCTTATCCAGTACGTACATTAAAAGGCTACGAGAATCAGCCTGCGTCAAAGTAATGGACCGCTGATATTTAAAATAATATTCAATAAGTTTTTATCGCTATTCTGTGTGTTCTTCCTTTCCAAAATCCTCAAGTTCTCTCCACAAAAATAAATTTATAAATTAATTTGAAAACGAAAACAAGCCCAAGTGTGTTGCAATTACATGAATTATAAAAAAATATTAAAATGTCACATGTTGTGATATATTTTTGTTACACAATTTTGAAAAATATATACTAAAACGTTCCCTTCCGCAACCAATTGAAACACGTCATTTTCGATTTTCCATTTTCATCCACTTATTTTATTTGATATTTTTAAAATTGATTTAATATTTTTAAATGGTTTAAGACATTATTTTATACACCTTTTCAATATATTAAATACGAGTATATAAAAGTGACTGAAAAGATTTTAGTTTCCTTCAAGTCTTATTTACCAAAGCGGCTTCACAATATTAATGGTGTTACAACATGCCAACGCGTCAACTTAAAGTGTCATTGATTATTTCAAGAAATGTCACTAAATGTGCTTGGAACTGGGAGTGTTGTTTTTGTTAATTATAGCTGGAGGTAAATGTAGAAAATAAATAGAAAAATAATACAAGAAGGTGGAAACACTTTAAGAAATATTAATTTAAAAAAAAAGTTGTTTTCAAAACTGATATGGAAAATGGTTTGCAAGAAATTATAGATGAAGACAATTGAATGGAATTTAATAACTCAATATATTTAGTTGCAAGAAAGATATTGAAAGTGGCTTTCTTTATGATTTTGTTTAAGGAAAGAAACAGGATGAAGAAGTAAATGTTAGCTACCTTAAATTGGCCACCGTCTTAGTAGCAGGACACGCGCATCACTTGTCTTCATACATTTCATAATCACGGTTAACTTTATAGTCATATTTATAAATAATGCAACGGGTATGAAAAAGAAGCGACAACCATTCGCTTATACCTTCACATATAAAAAATCAATTGCTTAAAAAATATGATCACCCCACTTCCAAAGTCAACCTGTCTGAAATCTCTATTAATATTCGAAATTTATTTAAATTTCACAAACCTTTAAAATATTTGAAAAATTATAAATTATTCTTTTTTTAATATTTTGCCCCATGCAAATTTTTCCCACTCAATTGATTGTATATTTAATGGATCGTTTCATTTGTAGTTTTTTATGTTACATGAGAAATGACATTAAAGCCCATATTTCTGCATGCATATTTAATTTGTTCATTAAGTCAATATATGCCAACAATTTCATATCAGTTGTTTTTCGTTTTTTCTTTCTTGTTAAGCAGCAAATTAACGTCAGGGAAAGCATTTACTATAACCCTTTCCCTACGGTTGTAATGTCTCACATACAACAAATAAATAAAAGTTTTAAAAGTTTAACACGGTCGAGTAGGACAGTTTCCAAATAATCAATATTGACTTTCTATAATATATTGACCAATTATCTGTAAACATTTATGGGCACAAGGATATTTTAATAATATATCTGAATGTCTGTTATTTGCTAAGAGACTGTTCAATTTGTGGGGGACTTTTATTGGATTTGACATTTTTTTCATTTTGGCAAATATATTGAGTAGTTTAATGGCGGAAAAAGAATTCTAAATTATTAAAACTCAAATTATATGCGTCGGTCCTTGAGCAGCACTATCGAGCCTTGCTGAATGAAATTTAGTTTCCAAGAATTAATCGGTTACACAGCAACGATGCTCGCTACCCCAAGACAGTGCAACTTGTTGTACAGCGCGTAATAGCAAAATCATTTTGCTGATAATTTTATTACTAGAAATGGTCCTGTTCACTGGTGCTTTGGTTTTTGTGATTTAATTGCTGAGCATTACAATTTAGAGGGATGTTAAGTCCTTGGTCTATTAAATCAGCAACTCTTGTGGCATAAACACACATAATCAAAGTGCCATTGATAATTCCATACGCCCTGATTTATTAGACTGAATATAAACCAGAAATCATATACAATAAATATCTGATAAGGAATTAACTATCAATTCTAAAATAGAAATAACTTTTGGTAGGGCATCTTTGAATAGCTTCTAATAAATTCTTTATTTTCAAATGACTTAATGTTACCAAGTTCTATTAAAAAGTGTAAAAATTATTACATTACTTATGAGAAAAGAAATCAACATTAGATTGATGGTATTCATAACGAGCCATTATTTGTACTCCAAGCTGATATTTAAAATTGAAATAATATTAATTATCCAACTTACACAGCAGAGCAGAACAACTGTTTTCGAAAGTCACTGCACTCAGTACGCATGTGTATATTTGTTTTCATCTCAACACTTATTAAGCGGCTTATTATGAAATAGTATTAAAGGACTATATCAGCACTAAACTGATTTTGACTCACTTTAATCTCCCTTGTACCTGAAAATGTTTATCATGTCCTTTAGAATTAAATACGATATTTCTGTCATATTTTCATCTGTGCAACGAAACAAATATTTTTGAAGGAATCCGTTTTACGAATAAATTCCTGTAAAATAGTTTTCTATATTTATTGAAACAAAAAGAGTTAATGTGTTAATGATTAATTGCTGTAACTATTTTAAATATTGAATTAAAAATAACTCAAAATAAGATATATATAATTAATGACATTAAATCAAATAATTTCAATGGCCTCAACAAATAAAACTTGTTTAATTAATTCAAATTAATAATCAAATGATGATGTTACTAATTAATTGTCGAAGCCATACAAATGAATTAAAATAATTTAAAAAATATTTTAATATGATAAAATAAAATTTTTTTTGTGTTGTCTTAATTGTGAACAAATTGTTTTGTTACAGTAAAAAAAATTTAGCATCTGTAAAACATTTATTTGTTTTTTTATTTTACAAAGTGAAAACACATCAGTCAAAAAGAAAAAATTTTCATTTCGAAATAAATAAATTAGTTAACTTGTGACAACAAACCCACTAAAACTTTCAACAAACTGTGCAGACATTTAAAACATGTTCAAAGTGTCATAAATCTTTCTAAAACAAGTTCAGCAGAATGAAATGAAAATAAATGATTTTACACTCACTGTCTGTCACAAAATAAACGAAATACAATGTAAACAACTTCTGACACTGATGTCTAACGAAATTCAACTCAAAGTCACATAAATCTAATGGCATTTGAAAAACTCAAACCCATTAAACAAGCAACAGTTTCAAGTGTACAGACAAATAATTACAAGCAATAATAGGAAGAATATGTTTTTGATTTTATAATAGATCTGAAGGTAACATATTGTATAGAAATCAGTCATTCCCAGAGAGCAGATTGTAGTGTAAAATTCTGTGTTCTGAAGGACACATAAAAACGAGCGTCTCTCTTTCATTAAAGCTTCGCAATCAAATCTCTCCAAAATTCTTCTATTCAGATGCTTCGTTTTGAAACTGTCTTTTATAATTCAGAACTTTTTTTAACGTCAGTTTACCCGAAGTAGCTCCCAAAAAAAAGATGTCCAAGGATAACTAAACCAGAAATATTTGAAATCGCTTATTTTAAATTCATGTTCTTACAAGTCTACTTGATTTTTGGTGTCCTTTTGTTTTAATGTTGCTAAATTTCCTTAATTGGAAATGTCTCTTCGCGCCCTTAAACTATAATTCAATTATTTGCTTTTATTGTATTGGCTTCTGTTTTGCAATAGTTCGGTATAACACCTCATTAAAAAATAAGTAGGCGTTAAGGTGTTAGAGATTTTTTAATAGATTATGTATTTGTGTAACATTATTTATGTACCAGATTCAAAAGCCAGTCGTCGCAATAACACTTACTAAACAATCACTGAGTTCCGTTTTTAAACATTTTGCTATTGTTGCTTCCATTTTATTTTTCATAAGCCAGGAAACGCAGCAAGACTAGCAGCACTGTTGACAATGGAAAAGAGTAATAAGACAAAAACAGTTGGCTGTGAACCAAAAGTTCAAAAAAGGCTTCAAGCAAAATACTTGCAAAACAATCAGTTTCTTTATGTCCTGTTGTGTGATTTCTAAACGTCCTCTCCTTTCTTTTCACAGAGCCCCGAATGCTTGAGGTTACAAAAATGTATCATAAAATCAATTAGCATAATTATCTGATGCTGGCTTTAACTCATTGCTTTTGTAACTATTTTTGAACAGTGTAATTATATTGTGTGCGATTGTTTAAGGATATTTCAGTCATTTCAGAGGATATAGAAGAGGCTACAAATGCTGTCAAAGAGGCAAGAAAGTAACAAGTCTTAGTCATTCTTGCTCTGTTAAGGATATTGCAAACGAAACACGTAATTGTTTTGACTTTTGATTCTTAAAACTTCTCAATTATCTATTTCAAAACAAAATAATTTAATAAAAATATTACAGGAATGGTTGCCAAAATGTAATTGTGTTTATGCTTTAAATAAAAAAATATGTAAAATTGTCAACTTCCTCAATCTCCTGGGGAGATAAGTTTTTTATAAAACATTTTTGTAACTAAATTTTTTATAAACAAAATAAGTTTGTATTAAATATAAAAGTTTAAGTAAATATATTTTTGTATATGTTTTTATTACTCCTTCCCTGTTAGTGTTTATTTCCTGCTGGATGTCTGGTCAGCTTTGCTTGGTTGCCGACGATGCAGACCTTAAGTTTTATTGCTTTAATTTCTTTTGCTGATAGTTTAAAGTTTTTTCGGAAATATCCTTGTGCTAAGGAAAAGCCATAATGATACATAGGTTTTATAGATTTAAGATTATTTAAAGAAAACATTTTGAATTGAATTTTTTATATGGACAAGTTTTGAGTGGCGTAGGTTACATTTTTATATATCTACCGATTTGACTATAAACATATTAAATTCATATAGAAAAAACACATTTTATTTAAAAGGATTTTAAAACACGTAGGGTTTGTTGTGAAATATTTCTTAAAATATTTGTGTTACGCACGTCACAAAAGAGAGAGTATTACAAAATTTAATGCTTAAAATAAATTTGAGTACAAGAGCATTTCAAAATAAGTTATTTCTAGTCAAAGCTAAATTTGGGTTTTTATCAAAATTCCAGGAACTTAATAATATAAATTATCAGGTAATTAATAATATAAATTATCGAACTTTTTCTACAATAAATGGTCAGTTGGTTATTCACTCATCATTCCTTTTAAGTGCATTTTTTGTTCTGATTAACGTAACCAAATGATCAAGAACCAATTTATTTATTTTAATAGAGATTTATAAAAAAGTGTATAATAATCGGCATGTATAATATGTCATGATTGGATAAACTGATCATGAGACTTAAATTATTGGATTTAAGTTATAAAATGATATGATTTTCAATATATTTAAATAATATTATTAATAAAACGATATGACTCTTCTTGGACTCCAAGGTGACCTATCTTTAACTGTCTAATAAAAATTCATACACAGTGGCCCGATAGCTCACTTCATTGCTGATTTTGAAAGAAATAATGACCAATAATGGCGACAGCGCTTAAGTCGCACCAAGGTTCTTATTTTTATCTAATAGATGAAATAGCTATGCGTTAAAGTCTTAAGAATAGTCTAGTACATCTTTTGTCAAAGGACGCATTTGAGGTGCCGTAGCAGAAATGGATCTTTTTTATTATTATATAAAATATATTGTTGCTATGCTCTACTATGAGCTTAAGACACCCTTTTCTGTAGTTTATCAAATGATTTATAACATTTTAAAAACATATAATTTAAAAATTTTAATAAATGTCTGCTCACAAAATCTACTTTGAATCAAAAACTACTTCGTAAGAAATTTTATTGACAGACTTTATCCTTATATTGGCTTCCGTTGATCTTTTCAAGGAAGCATTTGAAAAGTTTCTAATTAAATTCTTGCGACATGCAAAACTATTACAGATGAACGTTTGTATTTATATATATAAAAATTTTTTTTTATACATGAACTTTTCAAGATTAAGATTTGATTAAATTTTTTGATATCAGGGGTTGCATAACTGCAAATAGAAGTAAAAGTTCAGCTGTAATGAAATTACTGACCCAGTTATTGATTTTGAACTCTAACATACACTATTTACAAACTGAAAAAGGTAAAAAGGATCAATCAATTGGAGCAGCAGCATGAGTGTGGGTTTGTGAAAGTTGAAACAAGTGTAAGACCTGGTGCATGTTGCTTATGATGGCAAGCATACATTATTTGGAATGAAAAAGTTATTAACTATTTTACTTTTGATTAGCAAAATTCGGCACATGCATCTATACTCTTACACTTATTTACATATACAGACACACAAGCAGGTTGGTAGAAGTTGTTCAGTTTTTTATGATTTATGTTTTTTATTTGTTAGTGTGCAGTTTCCTTTATTTTCATTTATGTTTTTTTTTAATATGTTCACTTGAGAAATTTATTTGCCTTAACAAATTATTAGATCAAAAGTAATTCTTTAACAACGAGCAACTTTGATATATAACTTTTATTTGTATTTAGGGGTCACTTCATGGCCAGAGATATGAAAAAGTCGTAATAATAATTTGCAATTCTTTACAGTGAAAGAGTAAAAAAAATTCTGGTCTTCATTTCTAACTTTAATTCAAAAGCATTGGGAGCACCAGAGACTGTGATATACTGAAGAGAACGCAGTGGCTCATACTACTTCCTCGGTGTTGTTGTTAATAACCCGATGAAATTATATATTAAAAAAACTTTTTTACAAAAAATTTGCTGTCGCATCAACCTCTTTTCTTCTTATGGAATGCATTTCTTCAGGAGGTGCCGTTCGATTACTTTTTATATAAAGTATAATTGTGAATTGTTATAATAAGTAATTCTTGTCTTCTACGCCACTCAAAATAATAGTGAAATATGCAAAAAGGATGTGAGTTGCAGAACACAGGAAATGACACTTCTTCTCCATAAAGCATATCTTATCTTAAATCAATTGCTTTTCAGAACAGGCCTGATAAAATAATTTGTAGAATTAGATCCCAAGGTTGATTCAGCATTTTGGTGTTCATTATTGAAGAATTATGATAATTGTTGTCGGTCTGTCTCAATGGCGAAAATATAGCAATAACCGCTAAGTATTACCGACAGCGATCAACACCGTTATGTACCAAAAGAACAGAATACAGCACCCTTCTTCGTCAGTACCTGCATCGAAAATTCGCTGTAAAAAGAGCAACAAAACTTTGTATATTATAATCTGAATTTATCTATTCTCTAAACCCCATCCCCTTTTTCTATTTCCGGCACAATATATTCAGGGGTCACCCTCTGAGTGCTAGTCCTGAAAACAAAAATTTATCATGTAATATCCCCTAAAAAAAAAACTAACAATATTCTTATAAATAAACAAATAAAAAGCTTTTAAAATAAAATTCCTTTTCCATCACTGCTGAAGGACAGACAAATTAAAATGTCAAATTAAAATTTTTAACTGACAAAGTTTCTGTGTAAATAATTTTTATATAAAATATTCAAATTCATGTGCGAGTATAATTTTTGTATGTTTGCAATTTGTTTGCGGTTTTTCTTGTTATTTTCCCATTGACTTTGATGTCAGTTGTATTTGTTCAAAATGGCTGGAGTATAATATTTTCCATTCGTCCTTATAAAATAGACCATTAATGATAAAAAGTTGTGGCTGTAATCGTTGGTGTATGTTAATGTGTTTCAGATATCGTTGCCATGTTGTCATTAAAAAAAGAGAAAAAAACTACATCACTGTCCCTTTTTGTGTAGTCCTTCGCTGGTTTGTAATTTTAATAAAAAAAATTATAATAAAAATAAATTTTAATTTTATTTTCAAGGCAGACATTATTTTTGAGTCTGATGGCAGCCGGAGAGTGTACTTGCCTGATGGGAGGAAAATTAAAATATATATTTTTTTTTGTTGGCTTTTCATGCCTTCAATGTTAATGTTATTGTTAATGTTTATGCAACCAGAAATAAGTTTCCTCTCTCTTTAATGAAGTTGAATATAACTAAATGTTTTGAATATGCCAAGACCGGTTATAGAATTTAAATGTTAAAAGTTTTGAGATTCATAAAATCTCTTAAATTTTTATGTTTTGCTTTCTTTTGTCCAGGTATAAGACTCTAATTAGAGGACAGTTCACCCGGAAGATGTGCTTTACTGGAGATTCAAATTAACTGAATGGGGCTAAGATACTATAGAATGTTTTTTATAGAGTGATGCAACTTTGAGTTGGCATCACTGCTTTATTTGACCACCGATTTAACAGTTGATAGCTGCTTTTTGTTTAGTTTGCTTCGACATTTTATAGTAAATCGACTTAAACCAGAGCAACACGTGCAAATTGTAGAAATTTTTAATCAAAATATTCATCAAAAATTGAATTGTCCGATGGAGCCCATTTCTGTAAAAATTGGTGTTCCAGATTTGCGCCTTGTACACCCCAGCCGAAATTATATTCAAACATTAATGTCATAAAATTGTCTATCCAATAATAATAATATATAATTTTTTTATAATAATATAATTTTTTAAGCAGTTTGAAGATTAGTTCAATGTCAAAAAGATCTCAAAAGCATAGAAAAGTTTTGATTGACTTGCGGTCAATAAGGGAAGAATGGATGGACGATCCTTAAGTAGAACTATTGATAAACTCCAATTTTTTATTGCTCTGTTAACCTGAAAAAAGTTAGAAAAAATAGTGGGCAGCAGACACTTTTTGATCTTGTGCATTAATTTTTAAGTTCTTTTCAATACAAAACATTTTTCAATCTGGCTTTCCAATAAAAAATTCTCATGTGAAACATTTCATATTGGACACAGATTAACATTAATTACAAATTCCCTGATTTTTTTATCTTAAGGTAGAGATATAGTCTTCGTAAATGTTTTCTTTTTAATCTATAAAAAGCTGCAAATACTTGGAAAATATACTCCATATACACATAGAAAATACAATAAAATTAACGCATGTTCCTTATTGAAGTTTTCAAACGGGCTGGTTTAGTTTACACGGATTCAATCTCATTGTCTTACATATTAAAAGTATAAAAACAATAATAATTATAATAATAATAATAATAATAATAATAATAATAATAATAATAATAATAACAATAATAATAGTATAATAAAAATTATAATAATAATAATAATAATACATAAAATAACACTTAAAATAATATATTCTTCTTTAAAGTTTAAATTGTAAGAAGACAACTTTCATTTCAATTGCAGTTGACTCGAATTGCGTAGTCTCCATCATATAAAACAATTGAAAAAAATTTTAAAAAATATAATAACTAAGTGAAACTTCCACCACAATAAAAGAGAAGGGATTTATTTTCCATATCCTTGTTTTTAAAATCATTTGTTATATGTAATCAAAAGCCCTTTTACTTATTCAAACATATTTTCTTGCAGGTTTCAAAAGAAGAACGATTGGCAATATGGGAGTGTGTACGTGGTGATATTTTAATCTGCTCTATTTCTTTCATCAAAACTCCTGCTGTGCATGTGTATTTTTTTTTGTGGTTTTATATTCGATTTTCCTTCACAAACCTCTTCCAATTTCTCAACTTTTGCTAGTATGAAAAAAGGAAAAATAAAAGAGAAAAAACTTCAAATGAATTCACTTTATATGTGAAAGTGTATTTTTATTTGTAAACTTGCAGCCATGACAACAACATTTTAATTTGCCTGTTGTTTTCTATAACAATATTTTTTGGCATTCGATATTTGACGCCTTGTATTTTTTTTTCCAAGTGTGAGAACATGATTACAAATATTTATATATATTCATATACTAGGGAGGTTGGCAATGAACATATGAAAGCATTCTTTAGTAGACCATGAGGTAGTCATGGCCATGCAGTGGTTGGTCTATTTTTAGCTTGTGACCATATACTGGATATGCAGTCACTATAATTTAATAATATAAATGTTCAGACATGGCTGGATTATTACCGACTCTAACTAGACTATGAAAATGCTATGAGCAGACTTTCCATAGTTAATGACTGCTCTACGATGAGTAGAAATGTAGATTGTGGTGGCAGTGGAATTATGATACGACAATTAGTACACTTTAGCTTCAGGTTGGTCATACTATAAGGACATTTTATTTCCAAGTTTGTAATACATAGAAGTTTATGTGGTTGGTCGATTGATTACTAATCAATAAACTGCTAAGTTAGAATTTTAACTGTGTAATTTCGTTAAAACTGGGGGAAACGTTTTAAGAATTGTCCTGAACGTACTTGTTCTCTAAACTAAAATATGGTTGAATCTCAAGAATATCCTTGTAACTTTTCGCAAATATTAACCGCAAAGAGATTATAAGCTATGCCTTTGAGCTCTTCGAACTAAAACAATTATTTCAATTAAATTTAATGAATCGCGATCACCAACTGATCAGATTTATAATTCTTGAGTTTTTCAAAACATATCACTTTTTTCGAATGCATTCTTTTACGATATCCCATGACCAGATCAAACCATTTAGACCCGATTTGTGCAGAGATCGATGTGGTTTTTATACACCAAGAGTTGGTTGATTGGATTGATCAGGCCATTGGACTGTTATTAAAAAAAATTTTGAATATTTGATTTTGATTCAAGTTCATGCATCTCATCATGCAGTCATGTGTTACACGTTTTTCCAAGGGCAGCGAGAATTTGCAACAAAACGACGCTCGTTCTAGACGCCTCAGCATATTAATAATTGCTTCCAGTGTTGACAAAGCTATGAAAGTGCCTACTGCAAATCGCCCAGTCAATATTGTAAGAGTCTCTGTGGATTTTAAAATGTCCATTTTATAATATCTTGCAAGGAGTGAAATGAAAAAATTATGCATGTAGTAATAAAGATATGAAGGTACAATTATAACTACTTCGCTATTTAGCGTTGCAAAATTCTACAGTTCGACGATGGTTAATAATTATCTTCCTTCTGAGAAAAATACAAGACGTTACTTTTAGCCAAAAAACTAGAATTGCATGCTAATAAGGACTTGACAATTCTCAATTATCTCCACTCTCTTAAAAGTTTTATTGATTGTTGCTACGCTGATTAATCCAAGACGAACATCGTTCTTCATAACGTCTTGATTCTCGAGTTGGGAATCTCTTACCACTCGTTGATATTTGTCTGATTCAGAGTGCAGCAATCGTATGTAACTGCCAGCATTTCAAGTGTCTTTGGTCACCTCATTTCATTGGCTACACAAAAGCTAAAGCGAATCTAAATATTTATACACCTGGAAACCACCATTAACGCTATATAAAGCCTATAAGTTTTATAACTCTCACAAGCAAATTAAACATGCTAAACGACTGGCCTAAGTAGCCCGCAATATTTTCAAAATTCACTTTATTTGTTAAACACACCTCGTATATCTTTTTAGCTGTTGTTAAGTTGCAGAACTTTATTGGATTCTTCGTGTGCTGACAGTTAAATATTGGTTTTATGTTCATAAAAAGTTTACATGCAGACAAATGAAATGTGCACACATCTCCCGGTAAACAGTGCAAATAATTTTTTACTTTAAAGAAAAAGTTTGAGAAGTTGAACCAGTAATTTTGTTGCTTTCAAGTTAAATACATTAAATTTATTTCGCAACAATATGTTTAAACTAATTTGAAATATATTTTTTAATATTCAATCATCAGTTATATATTATTTTGTTATCGAAAATATTTTTTTTCGCCAAAAGAGAAGTTTATAAATTTACTTCTTTATAAAATTGAGATAAAATTAAGACTCGTTTGACTGTTTTGTTCCTTGACTTACATGGACTCCTGTCATCTCCATAAATTACGTACAAAACCATCACGGAGGTTTCCATTATGTACTCATTTACCCAAAAAATATAGAAAGGAAAAAAGGATATGATTTTCTTTTTTTATAAATATGGTGCCACCTCATAAGCAATTTTCATTTGAAAAATAGAAATAATATAATAAAACAAAATATAATATATTTTTTATTTATAAATTGATTGGCAAATGAAATAAAATTTAGAAAAACGATATGATTTTTAAAATGAATTTCTCTCACTGTGGTGCCACCTCGTTAACAATTTGTATTTGAATAACAAAAACAATATAAGAAAACAATATGAAATAAATTTTTGATTTATAAATTGATTGGCAAATGAAATAAAATTTTAATTGAGAGCTGCTATAAAAAACATAACAAACGGCCAAAACTGCAGGAGACCAGACTTGTTTCTTTCTTTAAAATAAATGCAAATTTTTATACAACAAATAAAAATTAACAGTTCAAGAAACCAAATCTTTTTGTATTTTATAATACCATTTAACTAAATTTTGTTTGGTTAAAGTTTAAATATAACAAAGAATATTCTTGATTACCCCCATCGCTGATTTGATTGCCGTGGATAAGCAATTAAATAAATTGTGCCTAAAGAGCCATCCCTTGTATTATGAAATTAAGCTTATGAACTTTTTTATTTATGTGAGTGTTTCAGTGAAATATATAAATAAAATATAAAAGAAATAGCACTGCTTTTACCTGAAACTTATTATGCACAAATAAGTCAAGATAAATTCTTTTCTTCTGAAAGGAAACTTAATGAATAGGGAAAGCAGTAATTAAAGGACTTTATTTATTGAGAATTAATAACATATTAAAAACGTAGTTTGTTATTAATTAGTTTTTTTGTTTATTTTGCTTTTTGTCCTATAAGTAATTATCGCATAAATAAAAGACTACTTTGGATTTAGTTTCAAGGATGAATTAAGGAGTTTGTGAGTGTTGGTGTTGCGAAGTGAAAATAATATACAACGAGGCCTTTAAAAAGAGTTAGTAAAACTATTATATATATAAAGTTTGATTAATAAAGACTTTAATGTTAGTTTTAATTAAATGTTAATATATTTTTTGTGCAATAGTTTCGAATAATAAAATTGCAGAGCTTTGTAAAACCACAACGCTTTCAATATCTAGTGGAATAAAGCGAATTTGACGCCAATTATTCCAAAAAAAATCTCTGATGAATCGCTTTTCCATCTCATAACTTTTTTTCTTCATAATTTTCAACTGCTTTGTTATACAATGTGAAACTGATATTTTAGTGACAGGAAAAGAAATTGATTACACGAATGTGAAAATGGAGTTTTGTTGCTTGAAGTAAACGGCTATTATCTGGATAACTTGCGGTTGAATCAAAACAGTGCTACCTGTCGTAACGCGATTAAATCCAAGGACGATTTCCCAAACATATTATTTCAAGTATTAGGATAACAGTTGAACACTAAAATTATTGAATTCAACTCTCATTTGAATTGAGACACCATTTTTTACTTTTACCTCTCGAGCTGTGTGACCCAGGAACTTCTATTAGGACCAATTAAATTGATCAGATATTGTGTAGCATGTTCGCTAGTGGATGAAGTTAATAGTTTTTGTTCTCTTCTTGACTTTTCCTAATTAATATTTAAGATTTTTATTTTGATCAGATCTTGTACTCCATCTTAATGCCAATTTGACAATAGCAGTAGCATTCTTAAATTAAAAAATTATTAAAAGATTTAACTCTTTATTATTATTTTATTACAAACAAATTTTATTTGTTGGTGGTTAGGAAATATTTGTATGCATTTCATTGGTCATAAATAGGCTTCAACTACAATTTTACACCGTTTACTTTTCTAAAAAGCGATCACTGATTTCCAAATTAGTACATATTTTTGGGAATTGTCGTTTTTTAAAACTCTTTAATTTTAATTATGTGCTGATTATGTTTTCCCAAAAAAATCAATTGAGGAGTTTTATCCAGTTCCTATGCAGATTTCACTGGGGCTAATGCAGATCATCAAGGAACCTTTACCCAACATTTCTTAGAATAGCTAAAGTTATTTGTTTGAAACTTCTACTCTAATAATTTCATTGCATTAAATCTCTTATGGTAACGGTAGGACAATTAAACGCACCCCACATTGCGATAATACTATAAAGAGTCCATGTAGATGGCTATCCTACCGCCCCTAATAAGTTTAGTCACACTCTCCTCTAAGCGGACGAGTAACTTCAAAATAGATTTTGAAGAATTGGCATATATATGTGAGAATGTGAGTGGTATAATTAGATCAGATCAGATGGAGCGAAGTATGTCCTATACCTCTTTAAAATGCCAAAGGAATTGAATGTTTCATTTGAAACAGGAAACGTTAAGCTTCACCCTGCATGTTCATGCCAAACGAATGGCAGCAAATATGAAGACGCCTTGAGCTTTTTATTAGAATAACCCGCTCCTGTGAATCGTTATTTACAAATGCAAGTTGTGAATCATTTGATACTGGAGTTTTGTAAGGGACTCTTAGCTATTTAGCTTGCACAGCAATCAGCGATCTGATCTTGATCTACAATAGACTAGATCTACAATAGACTAGTCAAGACATCCAAGTATTTTTTTATGGCCAGTGAAATGGTCCGTCAAATAAATATGATCTGGACTTAACTGAGACTCTTGCACGTAAAGGGCAACCAAGTATTTGGAGAAAGAACTATTGAACACAAATTAATTTTGCGGACATGAGGCCTATAACGTTAAGGCCTTTCTGATTAAACAAAAGCAACTTCTAAGAACACAAGCATTACATGAAAGCAAAGTAAAAGTGATTAATAAAGAAAGTTATTCTTGTTTTAATTGATTACATATTATTTAATTTGTATATTGTAAAAAAAATAGGGAAGCACTTATCCACCCCCAAATATATATTCTTGTTAGAGAAAGTAATTTCTTAATTATAAAAATGTTTACTTACAGGTTTTGACTTATAAATTAAGGTCGCAGTATTTAAGTGGAGAGGGAATAGCACAAACCAATAAAATTAATATTGTGATATAAGATTCTTTTTATTAGTATTAATTTGCAAAAGTAATTCCATCTTTCCCAGGTATAGTTCTTATAATATTTTTTTTTTTCGTTTAAAATATAACAAATAACTAATTAGAATTTAATTTAAATTAATACACTGCACAGATTTTAAATTCTCTTACAACTTCGGCCTTTTTGAAAAATGATTTATCGCTCAATCACCTCAAGTCTCTTGTTAAGCAGTTATAGATTCTTCAATCGAAATAATTTTTCATATCAGCTAACTTTGCGGCAAAAAAGTTTTCTTTAAAGTTGAATATAAATAAAATATGTCTGCACGCCTCATCGCCATTGTGTCACAAGATTTATTGTTTTCTTTACTTTTACCCACCTTTTCGGCTTGTCGACTCTGCTGAATGAATTCTATCAAACAATACGCAGGTGCTTTGTGGTGTTACTTTTTTATTTTAATTTTTTCCTGCCACTTTTCATTGGCACTTGTACAATTTAGTGCCCAAGTGTTGTTGTTGTTGTTTCCTTTTGCCATTGTTGTTTAAAGGAATCAGTTTTCGATGTAAATAGGCAGAAGACAAACAAATTGTTGCAGCTGTTTATTTTCATTGGCGTTGGTTGCTGTTTTTTTCAAATCCTTTAAGTCATTTTTTTTTTGCTTCGTTGTATTGTATTGTTTGGTGTTGTACACCACTGAGCACTTGGGGACAACAAAAGCCAGTTTACCTGACAATTGGATTGAGATAAATGTGGTTGATGCAAGACAAATACCACAGCAACAATGCAGCGACTGAATGGGTGTAAAGCGGAACATCATTTGAGGACTTATTTATTTAGCGAGTGTCTGCATGGTTGTCACTTCAGCGGCTGTAAGAGATAAACTATGTTTGAAACAATGCTTTTTTTTATATCAAGATGAGGGAGAAAGTAAACATGACGTCTAAATTAAAACCAATTTAATGTGGGGCACATTCACACTTATAAAAATCTAGTTGTCTCGATGTCTTAATGCACGATAAAGTTTCTATTGTATTTTAGTATAAATTTGTCCATAAATTTTTATATTATCTCTATTAAAGTAGTCCCTCTAGAATAAAATACTTTTTCGCCAGCGCTTTTTCTATTTCTTAGAATACCTCTAATAAAAAGTTTTTGGTATGCCCCTTAGCTGCCCTTTCCATCAGTATTAGTAACCAGAAGAGGCCGAATCATAATTACGGTGTAAAAATAATTAAAATAATTTGAGTAAAAATTAAACAACTTTGACACAATCCTCAGAGCTATTTGAGAAACAATTTTAAAACTGATATTCTAACATCTTCCAAAATTTCTCTAATATTGATCAGGCAATTCCCAGTAACGGCTGCTACTTGGAAAGCTGTTTTTTTTCTAATTCTTCAGAAAGTTCTTATAGGAAGCTGATGGTATGTCCTTCAAATATCCTTTCCTGGTGCTCATCAATAGAGGACACAAAACTCTTGATGTATAAAAACCACATCGATCTCTGCACAAATCGGGTCTAAATGGTTTGATCTGGTCATGGGATATCGTAAAAGAATGCATTCGAAAAAAGTGAAATGTTATGAAAAACTCAGGAATTATATATCTGATTAGTTGGTGATCTCGATTCAATATAGAAATCGAAAACTTAATCAATTACCACTGATTTAAAGTTGATATAATAGTTTTAGTTCAAAGATTACAATTGCTTTGCGGTTAATACTAGCAAAAAGTTACAGGGATGTCCTTTAGAGTCAACCGTTTAATAAGTGGAAGTTATAGCGAATTTGAGACAAACTATAATAGAAATTTAAATGTCTGTAAGGAACCCGCATCAGGGCCTAAAATATAACAATCGATGTCAAACGGAAGTTTCGATACTATAAAGTTTTCTTCCTACAAAGTCCTTGGGGTACAATTTTACCTGCACAGTCTTTAACCCTAGCCTCTATATCAAGATGAAGGAGTTGAGTCTCTGTTTTGAAATTTAAAAAAAATATAGTTACAACTTAAAGTTTTAAGATGTCAAAATATCCGAGCTTGTGTTGTATATGAGAAAAATGTTATTGCAATTTCATAATGAAACGAGGGTTAAAATATGTGAATTTTCCTAATCGTGCATATTTTATCTCTATCATGCTACAAATTCATCTAAGTGGAAATTGTATCTGGTAAAACCCTCTCTCTTCTGCTCAGCAACAACAGAAATTCTCATTAAAATATTTTGGTATCCCAGGAATATAAAGCAGACATATTTCTAACACAATTCTAATATCGCTGGTATTCTCAATTTCCACAGCTACCTACCGAAGAGACCACGAAGAAAACATTTTTCTTTTTTTTTTCAAGAAAGAAGTTATTATGTTCTAAATAATGTCACTTGAAAAAAAATTGCCAACCAACACTTGCAACGTAACGTTGCTAATAAAAATTCCACAGAAAGTGGATTCTCTTCTCAATTCGCGCTGGCACAAAAATTGTTAAAATTTCGCTTAAAATACTTTTTAATTTATGCTGACATTTATTTCTATCATAAAATTGTTAAGACGTGCAAATATGCGTGAAAATGCAACGTGAATGGTAAAATGTTGGAAACAGTACGAAAACGAGTTTCTAAAAAAAACGGAAATTTAAAAATTTAATTAATTTTCTTTTCCTTTTTTGCCTTCCATATCCTCTGCTTTGTAATTGGACAACAAATTAAAGTCTTGAGGAAAGTGTGTTTCTGCACTTACCAAACAAAAGTGAAAAATTTATTATAACAGAAAGAGAAAAAATAAATCATTCGGCAAAAGAATTAAAGACAATATATTACCAGCACTAAAACGTTTTTTTATTCAGCCATAGATTTAGGAAAAAACAAAAGAAACATGCAATAAAAATAGTCCAGCACGCGATTATTTCCAAATGACTGTTAAAAATAAAACTTATTTAAAAAATTGTGAACGCAATTTTCGGAAATCAGTTGACGGTCAAGTTTCGTCTGGCCATACATGACTTCCACCGACTTTGAAAGAAGTGAATAAATCGATTAAGTTTCCTTACCTTCTCCTGTTGCTCGACCCATTTTATAACTGAATTTAAAGCATCGCATCAGTCTTGGGACTTATAATTAATTTTTAGTACAATAAAAACAGTTCAATTAATAAACTCAAACTTTGGGACATCAGCAAAAACGTATGCATGAGTCAACAAAAGCATACCCGGGTGTGTTTATAGATGTTATACAAAATATTTTTGTTGCTAATTTCTTTGTTTAATTTAGTAAAAAAATGTATATTGAATGTAATAAAAATGCAACATTGACATAATATTTTACATATATCTTATGCCATGTACCCAGGTATGCAACTGTTGACATAAGGAATAGAAAAAGAAAAATAACCACATCCTTCGCAACAGTCTGCCAATTCTTCTCAGGCCTAGAAATAAGCAAATAATATATTATGAAACATCAGGTTAATAAAATAATTTCTCTCTGATATACAGCGATTTGAGCACAAACAACATATCCTGGTATGTATGTTAACATTAAATGATATTAATGATAATGATAATGAATTTAATGCCTTAAAAATGTAATCTGTCCATAGAAGAAGCATACCGAATTATCGACATCATCAAATTTTGAATTTTGAACAACACCACGAACTCGATATTTAAGGCCAAAATGTATGTTGCACAATAGCAGCGAATGCCTTTTGTCTTATATCATACGTAAACTAATCAAACAGTTTGATTTGGAATACAACAAAGAAGCAGAACCCGGTTAAGACTGCTACCATACTGCCATTTAGCTCTAATTACTTTTAAAATACATAAAATGTTCAATGGAAACTAACTTTAGGAAAATATTTGGCAAATTGATACCATTTCTAAATTGTTACACTCTCACCCTTCGTGTTCTTTTAAATTGCTATTTTTTATAAAATATACTGCCAGCATTAACTGATTTGAAGTTTGCGGGCTTTTCTACGGCTACAATATAAAAACTTAATTTTCTGCACAACAATACGTACGATATAAATACTGTTTTGAACATCACACTTCAACTCGTTTAAGCTGGACTATAAATATTATTGTGGAAAATTACATTTGGCACGCAATATTATGGGCTGGAAGAGGGACTGATAAATAAAAGAAAACAAAACAAAAAAAATGAGGCAAATAGACAAACGCTGGGTATTGTTGTGGGTATCACAAATACTAAATAAATAGTTCTATACATTTCTAAGTTTATATAAAACCACTGAAAGTGCTTTATTCGGCTGTGCCGAATCTTATATAGGGTGTTTTTTATTGAGTGATTGAGTGACAAGCTTAAATCATAGTAAAACATAGTAATACATTTTTGATATCAAGGAAGAGGTCTCGATTAGATAAAAAATCTTATGATATTATTGTTTAAATATGATTTCGGTCATGTGGCCGCCATGACTGGCGCGTACAAGGCCCAATCTGGAACACCACTTTTCGCAAACAGTAACATTCTGACCATCAACGTTTTTGAAGACATGACTCCGCCAGACCATAAAGCGAATCAAACAATAATTTGTTTCGACAAAAGTTGGTGCATTCTCCTCACTCCAAATGTGATAATTCTGTTTATTTACGTACCCATTCAAGCAAAAATGGGCTTCATCGGAAAATAAAGTTTTGAATGGAAATTAAAAATCAATGTCAATTTGTGATTCAACCCATTCGCCAAATTGGCGGCGCATATGATGGTCGTTTGGCTTTAATTCCTGCACAAGTTCCATCTTGAAAGCTTTTAAGCCAAAGATCTTTACGTAAAATCTTCCATAAAGTGGAAGGACACAGCCCCAGTTGCTGAGAACGGCGACGAATTGATTGATTAGGATCATCTTCAATGCTTTTCTGTACAGCGGCTATAGATTCTTCAGTGCGCACTGTTCAGCGTCTCACGGGATGCACATCATCAGTAACAGTAAATTTGATCCGAAAACGATCTGTTGTTTCACGAATTAGCAGCTCTGAAGGACGATTATGTACGCTATAAAACGGACGAAGTGTACGATATGTTTGACGAACAAAACCATTATATTGATTAGAAATTTCCACAATTTGCACGCGTTGCTCTGGTGAAAGTCGATACATAATGAAATGTCAAAGCAAATTAAACAAAAGGCAACTATCAACTGTTAAATGGGTGGTCAAATAAAACAGTGATGCCAACTAAAATTATCCGATAAATATATTTTTTATGGGATCCCGAACTAATTACACACTAACTTTTTAGTGAAGGGTATAAAAATGAAATTAACTAATCAGCCAAGTCGTAGAGTACAATTCCGTACAGAACTTGATTTCATTCCCTAGTTTAACTCTTCACGAAATGTAAACAGAATTTTTTTTTTCGAATTGAAATAATTTTCAATATCTTCAGCAAAATTGTTAATGCCTTCTCTTACCGTTCAAATATTTATATGAAACTACACTTTTATCAGTGAATAAATTAGTTATAAATACGAGTATATCTATTTCTTAAGAAATTTTACGAAATAAATTTAAAGGAAAATTTTAGAGGTTTTTAAATTTCATTTCAAAAAATATTTAAAATGAAAACAAAACTATTGTAATTGATTATGCTGCAGTTCACTATTTCATTTTTGTACTAACAGATTTTAAAGCACTCGCTAATAATTTGTGAGTCTGTAAAAAATATTATTTTCATTTTTTTCATAAATGCGGCAGAGGATATCCAGGGGCTTAACCTTAATTTGCACCTAGAAAACAATAAAATATCCTTTTTCTTAATCACTTTTCAGCATCTTCAGCACTTTTCATCTGATATTTTAATGTTCTATTGATGTTTCGAAAGCCTCAAATATTTTATTTAAAAAAAAACCACTAGCAGCTAATAATATTGCAAAAGCTCGTGCCGCAATAAAACATCTATAAACGATTTATTAAACTGCAGTGATAAAACATAAAATACAGATATTTGCGTCCATCTATTATTTGCTAAGAGGAGACTTTTTATTTAGCAAAATGTTCTCATACTCCTGCCAAGCTTTTAAATCACTTGGATAACAAAAGGCGTATCTAACAATATGAATAAATATACAACAATTTATTTATAAATATTTTATTTGTTAAAAATTCACTCTGCGATTTACATCATCCATTCAATCTCTTTTCCTGTTGTGTTCTATTTGCCTTTCGATGGCTGCCAAGTATTGTTTGTGTTTTCATTTATTTTGCTTGTATTTGAGTGTTTGTGTGTGTATGAGTTTATTTCTAGCTATTCTCCTAAAAATATGCCACATACTTATAGTTATTTGCTCTTGTGAATGTTAGTTCAAGTTTTGTTTGATGTCGTCATCGTGTTTTTTTGTTTTTCATTTATTTTTATTCCCTGTTTGTCGTGTGGTTGTTGCTGTTTATAAGTCACAGTTAAGTAATTTTTTATTGAGTGTATAAATATGTTGGCTGTTAATAATGCGTTTTGTGGTGCTGGTGTTTGTGTGGCTGCATGCGATTGTGTGTGTGTGTACATAAAATAAAGTGTTTGTTAGTGCAGAGTGTTTGCGTGTTACGTATAACGACGTGTTGGTGTATGTGTGATTTTATAGACTATTTTTGTGCCATAAACAGTGAGTAAATTTTTTATGGTTCATAACGCATGACTTCTTTTATACAACCAAACTAACATACATACGCATACACATGCACAGACGTATAATATCTTGTGTATAGATTTAATGTCTGCCTGAAACGAGGTGTTGGACACATATTTGCTGCAGTCTATTTGTTTGTTTGTTTTTTTTTTGTGTTTTTATTACTCTAAAACTTAAGGTTTTTTTTTTATTTTCCATAAGGACTTTACTGGCTAATGCTAGTTATATATCAAGAGTTTTTAAGTGATTTCTGCAGGAAAAATATAATATTTTTTTGAAAACTGTTACGAGTTTAAGATTAAGAAAATATATATAAGAGGCAGGTCAGTTCATAAGGTTTTACAGCGTAATCTTTTTTCAGTTTAAGGAGATTCCTGTACCGATTGCATTAATAGGAAGGTGGGGAGTATTACCACACCACCCCAAATGAAGGTTACTAGTAAATATTTTGAACGCCTATAAGTCGACGGTCTTTAAATATCATACAATTTTATTTTACAACTTCTCTTTTACAGTACTATATATTAATTTTTATAAGGGCAGTTTGTTAATTAGTTATTACTTCATTCATAGGAGTAATCAAAAAGTCAACTAACGTTTTATTTTTATAATTTAGGAAATACAAAGTTGGTACTTAAAAATATATGTAACTCCAGATGTATGTTGGTAAAAGGTTTAATAGTTTCGGCACAGCCGGATATAGCACTTTTACTTGTTTTATATTATCCTAGTAGTGTCGTTCCAATCTTAGTGGCACTCCTATTTTCAATAGTTTAAATAATTGTATCAGACTTTATAGGGATTTAAGTCTTTAAAATATTAAAATTGATATCATAAATGTAATCCCTAACATGAATACTTATTTAATCATTCGAACTTTTAATTTAATTAATAATTCGAATTTACAACAAAAACGCAGTCCCTTTACTAAAAATTCTTTTAAAAAGTTTATAATTAGTAGCGTGCCAGTGCTCATTGCTTGACTTTGATTAACAGCTTGTTTGGTGACCCCATTTTATATTGACGGAAACGCCCCGGTTCTACTCTCCTGTTTTCATTTGTTTTCTTTTATTTTTCCAATCTTATTCTCTTTCTGTTTGCAGCATTTAGTGTTTTATCAGTTAAGCATTTGTTTTGTGTAGTTGATTTTGTGATTTAATTCCAATTAATTTTTGCTGTCTGACATTTTGACATCAGATTCTTATTATATAAAACTTAATTAGAGATTAACATATTTCACTTCGTCTTTGTTAATGTATTCAATACATTTCTTGGCAGATGTAGTTTTAAAGTGTGAGATTTTTAAATACATTAAAAACATGTAAGTGAGATAATAAATTTGGTTTGCTTAATTGTAAATTTTAGAAAGTGATTTCGATTTCATGTTTTCTTTGTTGTGTTTATCTGCTGAAATTATTTGTTGGATGTTGACTATTCATTGAGCAACTTTCTCTTGTTATAACTTTTGTTTAATTAATATCTATAAAATATTTATTAGATTTTTAAGGTATTTGAAAGTTTTTCATATTTTCTATGGACTCACATCCTGCAGCTCGTATGCAACTTTTGAAAACAAAAGCAAATTAATAGGCCTGATTCTAAATAGGATTTTTGTAAATGTTCTTTGACGAGTATGAAACCAATTTGCTAAGATTGAAATCATCTTCATGAGATACCATACTATTTATTTAAAAATCCATACCAGCTACTAGATTTCGATGGTAAAAAATCTTCGATTACTTAAAACTTAATTAATAACAACAAAATATTAAATTTATTTCTAGTATTTTGTTATATAATTCATATATTTCTATCGTTTATTATTATTAAAGCTTTAGCTTTGATTTTAATATTGATAATTGAAATTTACTAGTTTTAAGATTGCAGGCATAACAATTTTGTCGATACAAATTTGCATTTAATAATATCTCTGCAATTTGTATGTGATTAATAATAATCAAAAGCTCATTATCAGGAATTCAATTTCTATTAAACACCTTAACAACAGTAGAAGGTTATTTGTTGAAGTGAAAGTACAGAAGAGTGTTGTAAATATATTAAAGCACAAATTATATTAATATATAAAACTAAAATCAGTTCTGTAAATATTCAAACGTTGTAAATATTTCTTGTCAGATTGTAAAGGAAAATATTAGCTGTTAATTCATTAAGTATCGGGCGTGACGATCTAAATGGTTCCATTTGACAATAACTATTAATTAACATTTAAGACGAGGTATTGAATGGAAATGGTTTCAATTTTATATGAAAGCTGTAAAATGATTTATTTTGAGTTTAAAAGAATTTGTATTAAATTCGAAATTTATCTATTAAAAGTGAAACATTTAGAATATTTTTACAAGAATCGTTGAAGATTGTGCAAGAATACCGTTGGGGGTTGAATGTGTAATTAATTTTTAAATTTAATTATATATTTTTTACAAATTTTGTGATGAACATTTTAGGAGTTTTAAATGAAACAACTGATTAAATGTTATTGAAATTTATTTTTGAAGTGAACAGTGCATTGTGTTGACGCAGTGCTTTTATATTTTTTATGAACGCACTGGACCTTCAGCATCAACAATCAGCCATCTAATTTAAAACTTTCGACAACATGGCAAAGTAAGACACCTTCCATTAACCCGAAGGTCACGTACTCTCCGGAATGTTTAGTGGATAGTGTGCACAGTCCAGGAACGTCAAGAAAAAGACGTTCGGTACCACTAACGCTATCGCGGAGATCTGTTCAAAAAGTCACAATGGCTCTACTACAGGACCTCTCTGACGAACGGATTATTTCGCATTTAATAGCGACAATTGATTTTTGGATTATTTGAAAATAATTATCCAGCGGTATAAAAAATTTCAATACCCCATCCCTGGAGTTTTAAATAAAAACTTTTTTTATCAATGTAAATCTTCATAATATACCCGTATATAGGGGTTTTATTTAAGAAAAACTTATCATCTATAAATATCCTAGTACTACAAAAAAACAGATTGAGTCAGAAAAAAACTTTTAATTTCCCATTCCTGGAAGTTTTTTTTTCTACTTTTGGTTTTTAATGGACAATTGAGGCTTCTCAAAGCATGAAATAGGTTAAATTTACAAACAAACAAAAAAATAGTTGTTGTTTTCATAGACTATATATGGTGTAGGCTTCCCAGCTCTGAAAAAGTATATCGGATGTTATAACTCTACCTAAGTTTATTTCCAGTCCATCAGTTTAAGAACGAAGTTTCTAGCTCTTTCGGGGGCTGGGAAAAACTTATTTGTTGCATATCAAGCGCCCGACACTTGTATATTTTTTTCTTATAGCTTTACGATAAAATAAAATTTTAAAAATATATAAAATTAAATGAAAGTAAAATAAAATTAATATAAAGAAATCATTTCTAAATATTTTAGTACTACAAAAGACTGAATGTATCAGAAAAAAACTTTTAATATCCCATCCCTGGAAAATTCTTTTTTCTAGTTTTTAATAGACAATTGAGATTTCCCAAGGCATGAAATGTGTTCAATTTACAAGCAAACAAACAAATAATTGGTTTCTGGTATTAATTCTACGTCGAGAGATAGGTTTAAGCTGCCCAGCTCTGGAACCACTCTATTTAAGTTCATTTCCAATACATCAGTCCAAGAACGAAGTCTCTAGCTCTTTTGGGGGCTGAAGAAAACCGATTTCACGTACAGACAAACGGGCAGATGAGCATCGCGCAATCGTCATTGCTATTCATAAGGATCCAGAATATACTAGTATATACCTCATGGGGTCCCATATTAATATCTCAGAAATTATTCACGAAATGACAAACCTTTTCACTTTTTTGTGAAGGGTATAAACAATTATTAAATAATTTTTAAGAGCCATAATTTTTCTTTGGTCGCTTCATTAATTGTTTGAATATATGTATATATAATTTCATTTCACCACTATCTGTTCCATTTTATTACCAAAAAGCTCCACAATATTTTACAAGTTTCCAAACACAATATTCAAATCTGTCTGAAATGGTTACAGAAATATTTTCTATCCATAAAATTTTATTAGTCAAGCCAATTGGCACTGGCGTTAAAACATTCATGTTGCAAATTTCAACGAAAATATTTCTATATATCAGCTACTATTTTTTCCTTTTTCGACAAAATGCATTTTCTTCCTTTTTCTTGCCTTTATTCTTTTATTGTAAGCCATTTAAGATTTTATTGTTACACACTGAATTGCTTAAGATGTCATGAAATGCTGGAGTAAATCTTAAAATTTATGCAAAACATGTTGTAAGACATTTCCGTCTGCAAAGTCATGACAATAAGAAAACTGGATACAAAAAAAATGGAATAAAATTTTGGAATACACGATGGTAAAATAAGTGTTGAATATTTTACTAGAGTAGGAGATTTATTAAAGTTGAAATTTAATATTTTTATTCTATTTTTTAAGTGGGTTTATTTCCAACACTTTTATTTTGTTATATTGAAATCAATTTAAATTGATAGACTAAAATTCGAAATGGAAAAAAGGTGACACTTGAACAAAACTATAGTGTTCATTTATTATATTTTCGTAAGATTTGTATATAAAACTTTTACTATATTCAACTTAGAGAAGCTGATAGGCAAACAATTTCACAGTATGATGGAAGTGTATCAGTTATTCGCCTCTGCTGTGAAAGCCAACTGTTTTAAATATTAGATATTTACTTTAAAAAAATACTAATAAAAAATTTCGCGAAGTTCATAAATTACGGCAGACAGTGTCAAGGACTGATAGTTTCTATAATAAATGCCATAAAGAATTTGGTTTCAAAACTATTGGGTGTTATTTATAGTGACATGAGTTTCATTGATAATAAGACAAGGATATACTCGTATAATTTAATAAACTTTTCAAATTAGTTAATATTGTTGGGAATTGTCGTTTTTTAAACCTTTTTAATTTTAATTATTTGATGATTACATTTTCCCAAAATCTTAATAAGAAAAATTCAAAGAGATCAAGAAATGTCATCTAGTTGTAGAGTAAAAACGTAAGAAAATAGAAAAACGGGAAAGGGATCAGTGAGTTCTTGTTATGACTTTGATATTTGTTTTAGACTTCACACTTATTTGAGTGAAAGTTTGAAACAATATGTTTAGTTTTTGTAAGAAGTGTTGGGTAAAGGTTCCTTGATGATCTGCATTAGCCACAGTGAAATGCGCATACGAACTTGCTAAAAACCCTCAATAGATTACTTTGAATTTTTTAATCAGATTTTGGAAAACAGAATTAGAACAAATTTAAAAAAAGCACTAGACTTCGTGAAAAAACTCCGGGGTGAAAGGGTTAATATATTTGAAAGGCTTTATTTCAAAAAAATGTTTCTGAAATTCATGTTTAAATTTGACTTCTGCCACGGCTGGTGTGGAGAAGGCACTTTCTGGAACACCAATTTCCAACAAATTTTCCCAGCACTAGTGGGCGTATTTCTCCAACAACTCTTCGAATGGTGATATCCAGGAGTTAAATTGTTTGTGGTTTAATATGGTCTTAATATGACCCCAAGGAAAATAATTCAATGGGGTTAAACCACACGATCTCGGTGGACAATTAATTGTTAGATTATGTGAAATTATTTTTTTTATCAAAAGTTTCTTTCAGTAAATCAATTGCAACGCCCACTGTTTGGCATGTGGCTTCATCCTGTTGGAGCCACACATCAGCAGGATTAACGACATGCAATTGAGGTAGAGAAAAAAATTCGGAATCATATTCCTATACCGTCCACCATTGACAGTAACATTCTGACCATTATCGCTTTTGAAGACACACTCGCCAGTGACTCAGCCAGCTCATAAAGCTCACCAAACAGTGATTTTCTGTGCTTATAATTGTGCTTCAACAAAAGCTTGTAGACTTCCTTCACTCCAAAAGCGACAATTGGGTTTATTTAAGTACCCATTCAACCAGAAATGGGCTAGTAAAATTTTGAATGGATGAATTTGACGGATATAACAATTATTTTGATTAAAAATATCAACAATTTGCGCGCGTTGCCCTGGTGTCGATTCATAATGAAATTGCAAATAAAACTAAACAAAAAACAACTTTCAGCTTAAACAAGGCAGTGGTGTCAACTCAAAATTGTGACACTATATAAGACACTCTATACACTTCACTATTCTAAAACTATGAGTTCAGATATATTCTTATCCAAAGAAGCGGATGTAATCCTTTTTATCTAATAAATACATTAAGAAAGCCGAGAAGTACGAAGATGTCTTATAATATTTTCTCCATAAATTTTTTTTTCAAATAATTGTCTAGCCTTAGAAAACTTAAACAATAAATTTGATTTCTATTCATATATTTTCCCAAGCATATTGAATTTATAGCGATGCCTTCTCCATGATTGATCATGGTATTTTATGAATAATAAATTGCATTTTTTCCACTTCTGTGATATTTAATCTGTTACTGGTATGCACAATTTCAGCTTTTATTGTTACAGTATTTCTATATCTTTACAAAAAAGTAAAAAAAACTTCAAAATAAAAGAAATAACATCGAAAGAATGCAAGAAGCGTTGGCAAAAAATATAATATGATAAACGTAAAACTGTAGAGAAATTTGAACAGCAGCTTGTGAAGCAAAACTGTCAGCGCTGTTACCGTCGTCGCCTTCATATTTACTAGATACAATAATCCTTGTCACTTTTGTAAAGGAACTGGCAGAAATATATAAATTTCTATTAAAAGTTTTTGGTGGAAATAAGTTACGCTTCTTTTATTTTCAAGGAATATTTATAAACAAGAAAATGAAATGTTAAATATATTTAAATATAAATTTAATGTGACATGGCTGAAGCTAACAAGATCCTAATAGTGGATGATTTTATTGTATTTAACAAAGTGATTCCTTTCAAATATTAGAAAATTAAAACTATTAAGTATTTCTTAAAAAATGTATATAAGTTTTCTTAAAAATATATATTTAAAAGCTTCAAGACAAATGAAATATTGACGGTGTTGTACAGTGATTGTAGGCTGAAGCCAAGGACACACCATGTCCTTTTGTGGAATCGCAAGGAAACTCTAAAATATATACTAGTAGACTTTAAAAATTACTGTATAAATGAATTGTCGCAAAATATCTTATTGTATTCTCGGCTCAAGTAACTAAAATTCTTTACTAGATGGTCTCCAAATTTTATATAACAACGTCTGTGTTGGACTGTGGCCTTCAGCAACAACCAATAAAAATACTGAAAAATAAAGAAAATTTGTTATAGAAAGAAGTCGATTACCTGATAAATTTGTTTTAATTCTGCTCAATAGACAATTAAACCAGGAGGGGAAGAATAGCGACCATAACCCACAACTTCCATCAGTTGACTTATATTCTACTGTCGAACAACTTGAGGCTCAACAGCAGGAAACTGTCACTGTTTGGTGGAGATTATGGGTGGGAGATGTAACTATTTTATGGGACGCTTACCAAGTTTGTTTAGCAGTAATTCGATTATTTCGAAAACAACAGTGCTCAGAGGGGGACTTTTTCTAATACATCCAGCTTAGAGGGTATAACCCCTACATATGCAGTGGACTGTTCCGGAATCTGATAAATAAAAAACAGTTGCTGAAAGGGCAGATGAAGAAAAATTATAAGAAAGGGAATTATCTGGAGTCATATTTTACTTCTAACCTCACCAGCGAAGTTTTACTACAGTCTCGACGCAGGAGGGTGTGGTGTTCTGCTCTTTTAGCACATGAAGGTGTTAGTTAGTATCGGTATTATTCAGCAACCAGTGCTATGCCTTCGGCACTTAGACACGCCGCCAATAATCAGAAAAATTCGTCATCAAATTAGTGACTGAGAATTGAATGACTGTCGAAGTCGGGATCTAAAGCATCGTATTCTTGTCACCACAACTTCAGCCAATGCCAACTTCATTACTTTTTTCAAAGAAAAATATATTCTATATAAACCATTTCTCTGATATCCTTTAGAAGTTTGTTGACTATTTGAACTCTCACTTACTCTTAATTGAATAACATTCGCTTCAAACCCTTTTAAAATGTAACAATAAACCGAATGCCTTTTTTCCTAACAAACAAAATAATAAAATTAAGAACATCTTTATTTCAAAGCAATTTTTAAATAACTATTTTTTTTTTAAAATTATAAATAAATAAAATATTTATGTAGGTAAAGAGAAAACGTTTTCCACAAGTTACTCAGCAAAATGTGTACAATTTTTATTTCAACAGCTTCAGCAATATGAGTATTTGATATTCAAGAATTTCTTTATAAAATCAATTGAACTTTTAGATCATTATTTTCATTACAAGTTAACATGATATTAAATTATATGTTGGAGAAAAAAAGGTAAATGGAAAAAACGTGATAAGAAAAGGTCAGTTTTCCACAAAAGCACATGTAATATGACCCCTAGTCCTTGCAGTCCCTCTCCATCTATAAGGACAAACGACTTTGTTTGGGTTGGTATTTTGGGAATCGTTGTACACATTTTGTTTCTCATGTTCCACGAGTGTTATCATTATCTCTTCTAATAAATTCAAACCTTTTATTGGTTTTCTTATTTTTTTTTCTGTTATCCTTTTTGGTTAAGGGTCAAGCGTTATATGATCTGATAGACAAACACTTTTGTAAAGATGCGAAAAATGTGTAGCATAAACGCAAAATGAAATATAAACCCAAAAGAAAGAAATAAAAATAATTTCGCTAGTATTGAAGTGACTACGAAATGACTTTAAATTTACACTACAGACCACATAAAAACCCTTCAATGCTGTTTTCATGTCTTACAAATTTTTTTATAAAACAAAATATCTATTATTGGAGTGGGAGTAGTTGTAAAAGTATCCATATAGAGATGACGTGCAATGTTTTATTGCAACTGCTGATTAAGTAAAATTCCCTATACGCTTTCAAATAACTTGGCACTAATCAAATGCTTATCATATCCTGTGAGAGTGACCAGCATATATGAAATACTTTCATAGGAAATGTGTCTTAGCTGATCTGAAAAATTGAACATCATATTCATGACTGATCATGATTTCATGAAACGTAATCTTGTGTTCACTATTTCAGCCAGCAGCACCCTCTATTTTCCAATTGAATGAATAACACTAATTTTTTCAAAATATGTGTGACTTAAAGCCGATTCGCCTAATAAAATCAAATTTGCAAGCCTTTTTTGGCAACTCATTCGATTTTAATAAATTTTTCTCTAACATTCACTTTCACTACTTCGAAATTTAACAGTAAAACTATCAAACCCACTGATCAATTTAATAAGTAGCAGTTTATCTCATACAATAGAAATACACATGGATGTTTATCCACTACATCAACATAATGACCAATCTAATGGTTCATCATAGAATCCTCATAATCAATAAACAAATAGTGGGTTTGTGCGTACATCTCTCCACACGCAGCAAATAATATTGATTATAAATGTTTGTAGAAGAAACACATGCAACAGCAATACCAAAAGTATGCCCCAATTGTGGAGTAAACTGCTGCTGATATTTGTAATAGTATTTGTAGTGGTATTTGTGGTGGTATTTGTGGTGTTAATAGTTGTATTTGTTTGTGTTGTTGCGTCTGTTGTAGCACTACAGCATAACAATTAAGGCAAATTGCCACAATTAACCATAAAATTTCCGGCGTTTCACGTTACCGTTTTTCATTTATCTATTATTAAGTCGTTGTTCATTTGCTTATGATGTGAAAGTTGTTGATGGCTCTGTAGAATATGTGGCATTACACGGAAATTGAAATGGTGGAAGTGTTGGTTTGGTTTCTCACTGTGTTTTCAAGGAAATAAGTTAATCACTTTCGCTGCATGCTACGCGTTTTATATTATTTTAATTTTGCTTAGGGTTTTTGCTTTATTTGTATTTTTCTCTTTGCTAAACTTATTTTGCTTTGAAATTGGGTGTTTTATTTTTCTGGTTTGTTTTATTTGCGGCTAATAATATATTAATCTGTGGGTTTTGTGTTAATTGTGGATAGTATATAATATTGTCTGAACTATTTTTTAAATATTAAAATTTCCTAAAAAATTTTTTAATTTTAGGCAACAAAATGGCAGGATTTGTAAATATTTTTGGGAATTGTCGTTTCTTAAACATCTTTAATTTTAATTATATGCTGATTCCATACTACCAAAATGTTACTAACAAATTCCAAGTGATCAATTGAGGGCTTTTAGCTGGTTTCTATTCGCATTTCACTGGGGCTAATGCAGATCATCAGGGAACCTTTACCCAACATTTCTTAGCATAACTAAAGATGTTATTTCAAAACTTCCACTTTAATAAGTGAGTAGCTTAAAACAAATATCAAAGTCATAACAAGTGCTCACTGATCACTTTTATTTTTTATTTTCTTGCGTTTTTATTCTACACTTAGTTGGCTTTTTTCCGACTCTAATTGTAGTTGTAAGAGAAATAAAGAACAACTAATAATTGCTTTAATATAAAAATAAAAGTAAAGATTTTCCGAGAACTGTCCCAATACTTTTTTGATCATTGAAATATCTTTAACACTTATGTGGGAAGCGAAATATCGGTCATTTTCTCGCCATGGCTTCGTTCGAATACGTCGATCCGAAGGTCTATATATTCAATGATTCTGGGACATTACGATGATAATCTGCATTATTACCTTAATCTTTAATATTCCTTGGCTTATTAACGTACACTTTTTCTTTTAAATATTCGTAAAAAAGAAGACTAGCGACAACAAATCACTTGAACTTTTCGGCCAAATAACATCGCCAGGGCTCTATATAACCCACCATTAGAGCCATTATTTCGTTGATCCATACGTCGTCATACTCCATATCCTCAATATCTGGCCACAAACAGTCCCTCACCAGCTTACGATGGCAAACAGCATTCACTGTAACTGCTTAGTCGGAATCTTTTCGGAGAAGTACGGATTCGAGGTCATACTGAGCTTACAAACTTCACCAAACAGTTACTACTTGTGAATGCATCGGCTTTTAGATAATCATTCACATTTCCTACAAATCCTGTTTGCAGAAGTTCGTTCACAGCTCTTCTGATTGTAGACTCATTTGGTTGATTAAATTATTTTATATATGAACGCCCATTTTCGCAAATACCTACAACAATTGATAGTTGAACAGAAGGTGTCACTTGCAATTAGCATCGTGAGTTATGGCTGTATTACACTATATGTGAATTTATGCATTCTTTTTCTTACCCTGGATTAAAGGATTCAACTTCTTATTATAATAATGGAACTGTACCTTTGAAATATGTGGAGCTATTTTATTATTATATATATCCTCAATTCAATAGCTTTATTTGGAGAGAGATTTGATTCGTAAAATGTTATTTATTGATTAAAGACACTATTGGTTTTTCATAGTTTTACATTAGCCACTGTATAGTGTCTTGGTATTTACCTTATTTAATTCATCTGCATCCGAAAAGTTTATTGAAAAAATTTTGAATATAGAATAGAGTCCAAAAAAGCCAACCAATTGAAGAATAAAAACGTTAGAATATAAAAAAGGAAAAGTGATCAGTGAGTTCTTGTTCTTGACTTTGGTACTTGTTTTATACTTCTCACTTGTGAAAGTGGAAATTTGAAATAAATATCTTTAGTTATTCTAAGAAATGTTGGGTAAAGGTTGCCTGATGATATCCATTAGCCCCAGATAAATTAACACTTTTAACAATTGGAACGAGCTAAAACTCCTCAATAAATCACTTTGAATATTTTATTGAGATTTTGGGGAAAAAATATTCAGCACATAATTAAAATTAAAAAGTTATAAAAAAAATAATTGCATAAGAGTTTTAAAGCTGAAAGGGGTCACTTTAAAGAGGACCATATAAACCTTTAAATATATTAATACATCCTGCACCATATACAAACACATTTTATTTTGAGAACAGACATCTTACTTATCAACTCTAATATTTATTATTGCCTTTCGTTTCCAAATAACTGAGAGCGTACAATATTCAATAAATAGGCAGTCAAATTACTGCGTTTCGCGGCTCATAATTAAATGTTACAAATTTTGTTAATTTTACTACTTCACAAGCATATTTCAGTTAAGCCACCAAATATGTTTAACATAAAACACTATCGATAGATATGAAATTTCTAAAATCGCTTTGGAAATTTTTGCCATATCAGTTGTATTGCAAAAATAATAAACATGATAAATTTATGCACACGTGCCGCACATTCATCACATACAAAAGCCTGCACACAATTATTTTCAACTAAATAAACACAACACCTGCTGCTCTTCCACTGGTTTCATTTATGTTTTTTGATGACGCCTTAATATGGGCAATAAATGGAACGTAAACTTTTCAAACAAACTAACGCACAAACATGGCTGCGTGTGGTTAAACTATTTCATACTCCTGTCACCACACAACAACAAACTCTCTAATATATAGTATGAGAAACCACATACACACACCCACACACACATTCAAATGCAAATGAGCACGCACACACAATTAAATACAAGTACATGTATTTATAGTTAATTTATTTCATAAGAGCTTAAGTAACAAAAAATAAATCAAACATATAAATAATCATATCAAAAATTGCAGAAACAAATTTACAAACACGCGGCTGCATTAAGAAATGTATGATTACCAATCAGTTGTGCTTATAGCTCGTGCGTTGAATAAATTGATATGAGAGATAATATTGCGATACTATATTTCGTGCTGATTTTTTTTTTCTAAAATGTTGCTAAAAAATTCAAAGTGATCCATCGAGGGGTTTTAGCTTTCACATGCGCATTTCACTGGGGCTAATGCAGATCATCAGGGAAACTTTACCCAACATTTCTTAGAATAACTAAATATATTTATTTCAAACTTCCACTTTAATAAGTGAGAAGTCTCAAAATAATATCAAAGTCAAGAAAAAGAACTGATCACTTTTTCTTTGATATTTTCTTACGTTTTTTGTTGTAAAATAAAAACTTTTGACTGCTTTTAATTCATTTCCTTTGAAGTTACAGGAGGTTTTAAGCTTTTGCTCAAATCAATGTTTTTTAAGGCAGAGGATGTCTGGGAAGGAAATGTGTTTTCCAAAATAATATATTTTGAATAAAATCAACCAGTAAGAAATATAGAAAATTAATATACAAAGGTAACAAGGGAACTTAGCAAAAGTGCTCTACCATCGGTTTGATACAATTCTCGTATGTCTTGTTATAACAAAACTGGCACAAACTAAAGCTCTAATTACATGGAACTAAGCAACCTAACAAATAGTAATTAACAATGTACATGAGTACAGATAACGAAAGTGTAGAGCCTTTCAAAAAAAAGTTGTTCTGTTCTAGAGTGTCAATTATATATATAAAACTTATCGCGACTTCCCTTTGGGCTGTAGAATATTTATCATGTCCTTCCGCATTAAAAACACTTATTGAACCATTAGCCTGACAAAATTAAATTTAATATATCAAATGTTGTTATACATCGCTGCAGTATGTGGGAGAATTTATTACGAAGTGTCATCTAAACAGTTTATTCCAGCTATTAAATAGTATTTAATAATTTTTTTTAAACGACCTTGAAATCATTTGCCTTTATATCGCCCCAATGTTGTATAAACTTTTCATATAAATTAATAATAAAAAAGGCAAACAAGTCAGATAACTAGCGACCCCTATTTATTAAATTTCTTTTAGTAAATAAATGGTTTGTCGATAGAGAAGAACTCCAACCGAAGGAGGAAAAACTTAATTATCTTAATGACAATCGATAACAAATAACAAAACAAATGAAACAAAAGAGGAGACAATTTCACACACAAATACATTTTTGAAAGGCAGAATACACAGTGCGTCATCCCCACCAAAAACCAACAAAAACTGCTAACAAACGAAAAAGGAAAGCTCAGCGATACTTTGAGACAAGAAGAAGTATATAAATTATAAAAACTTAAATGGGAAATTGTCGTGAGTATTCAATAACCAACCCCGAAAATACTGAACAAAAAAACAAATATTATTTATTTGGTAGAAAAAGTGACAAAATAAAAGTTAATAGAGTCGTGACACGTAACAACAAAGAAATGAAAAGAACACTGAAAGGTATCAGCGATATATTGAATAATAAAATAATTTATTTTAGATATAATTTTTTAAGAAAAAAAAGAACCTTTAAGGCAAAACCACACTCAGAGTGATTAATTAAGAATTGTTGTCAACAAGGCCAACAAAAAGAAACAATTTAACGCACAACAGCTTTAAACACTAAAAGGTGTTGAAGTGTTTTTAAAGACTTGAAATAATACAATAATTATTTAAGGGATTCAAGGACAATGTAAACCGCTAATAAGTCCTGACTTATAAATGACTTTGCAACTTGATATTTCAAATGAAAAATAGATACTCCTTCTTTATTTATAAAATTGCGGCTACTAAAACAGTTGGCTTCATTATGTTGTATGCATTTCCGTACCGTAATGATTTCTTTGAAATTTTTATTTACAATAATGACGGATTAAATTATTACTTGATATGATACTTCACAGTTAAAGTTTAAGGTTGTTGAGCGTCTGTAGAAAAACTTTTTAAATTCTCCTTGAGAGCTGTTCACAGGCACTGAAGTCTTTGTGTTTTATTTCTTAGTTTATCTACAAAATCACAGAGTTTCAAAACAGTCAGAACTTCTTCTCAATTGCCTATATCTTCATGACTATTATTTCTCAAATATAAATTTTTCTTTTGCATAAAAAAGCTTTTATATAAAAATTTAAAGATTAAATTTTCTATTCCTGCCAGAAAATATATTTAAAAATTTTATTTTTAGCGGTTTATCAACTTATAATTTACTGTTGGTTTTGTCCTATTATTATAAAAAAGAAGTCTTAACAGAAAAATTTTATTAAGTGTTCCGGTTAAAAATTAGAGGTGCGATTTTTTATGATCGTAAACATGAGCTCTATTGCGGTTATTTTCGCTGTGAATACAATATAAAAACTCCAACTGGAATATATAAAAATTCTTACAAGTACAATTAGTGAATTGAAAAAGGCCAACCTCTACAGATTGATAAGGTCAATATATAATAAGACGACCGTTTATTTAAGCTGTTGTTTAGACGTTGATATTTCTTTCAAGATTCTCAACAACTTGATTAAAAATTAAATTATAAGCCTACGAATATATATTAAACATTTGGGAATATCACAATTATATTGAAACATTTTTTAAAGTTCGATTAACGTTGTTTTGTTTAAAGGTTATGCCTTAACATTTTGTTTTAAGTTTTAATACACTAAGACATTTGAAAAGTGATCAATACCCTGATATTAATTGTCTTTTTGGCTTTTGTAGATATATATTCAAATACATTTCCAGCCATAATTCACGCTGCTAATTGTGAGTCACACCTTAACGTTAAGTTATTTACCCAACTTCCTTTGAAATTTCTTTACTTCGGTGTTCAAAAACTCATGCAAGCAGCTCAATTGATGAAGCCTTTTATGAAAATTAGCATTCCAATCAAAATATATTCCGTGCAGCATAATCGACAAAATGTGTCCACGATCGGGAGAATTGTGGGCAAATTACAGTTAAATGTCTCTGCAGGAAATGTGAATGCTGGGCCAGTTCGCTATCCGGTAAATATAGCTGCTGTTTTTACGATAGTGCGGCAAAAGACCCATCAATCTTGACTAGTCTTAGATGGTTTTCGCTATCTAGAACAAATTGCCAGAAATTGCGAATAAGGAATTGCATCATATATGGTTCCTACAGTACGATGCCACTTGCCAAAAAGCCAAAGAAACAATGACTCGCGTGCGAGAAATTCAATGGTCGCATTATTTCATGTCATGGCGATATTAATTGTCCGCCACTGTCGTTTAATTTGACCTCTTTCTTTAGAAATATTTAAAAGCCAAAAATAATTCACTTAGAGGAAGAGATACTTCCGCACATTAACCACATCGAATCTTAATTATATAGCAGGACATTGACCAGTCGTGGCCAAATACAAGCAACGACTGATCACACATAATTGTTGCTGATCATTTTCTGAAACATTTCATTACTCGTTATTATGTTAATATATAAATGTCAAATTGTGTATAAAATCACTTCCAACCCAAATTAATGAGTCAGCTCAAAGTAATTTCAAGCAACAGTAAGTGTCACCATTATAAAATTAATATCTTGTACTACAAAATTCTGGATCCAAGCGGTTTTAAAATTTTGATATATTATGCAACTAATATCGTCATAGTGTTTATTATCAACTGTCGTACTGCATGTGATTTACAGCCACGGATAATTAAATTATCAATTACATGTACAACTTATATTTATCTAGTCTATCGTTCCTTAATAGAAAAATTTTTTCTATTTACTAGTTACTACGAAACATTGTTGGCACATTGTGAATGGCAAAGTAAAAGGTTTTTCTTCAGCAACTTTAAATGGGAAAACTTTATATATCTTTCCCAAACATTTGCCACAAAATCTGCTCCGACATTTCACTAATTTTATTAGTTAAATCATAAAGTTTGAGGAAACTTTTTACTCTGGTTGGCAATTATTGTATGAAATATTTAAAGTGTGTTAATTTTTGGGGTAAAGAAATTACAATTGAAGACAAAAAAAGAGGAGGATGATAATATCTGCTATTGATGATCATTTTTAGTTGCTACTAGAGATGTTTCGATGCTGCTCTTTTCTAAAAATGGGATATTTAATTAAACCCAAATAAATCTAAGAATCTTATGGAAACTGTTTTTAATATGCTTTCAAATTTCCATGATCTTCATTTTGTACATGATTGTTTAATTGCTGTCGTTTTGTTTCAATGTCGAAGGACTGGCAATGGCCGCTAAACATAACCGGGAGTGATAAAACGATCAATGCCGCATCGTCCTTCATTGGAACTGCAGCAAATATTTGCCAATGAAGTAAAAATGCTGCCTGAGATACAAGAAAATCTATATATTCCAAAAGTCTTCTGATGTCCTTTTAATACCATTCCCTCTCTCTCAAGTTCCAGCAAAATACACAGAGTGTTCCTTAAAAAAATGGTATGCAGGAGAAGAATATAATTGACTACCGACTCTGCCACTGTACTATTTTCGAGGATCCTTGCTTAAAATATCTTGGCAGGATATCCTACAGAGAGGTATCAAAAAGAGACTTTAGAACAAATTTTTAATAATTAAAAAATTTTGTTATTCTTTTATTTCAATTTAAAGTCTTAAACTTATAAAAAAAACCACCATGTGAATATGTTAGATTCATATTTATAAGTGTGTGTATGCTCGTAATATGTTAGGAAATATATCACAGGAGTTTACATGTGTGCCAGTGTTTTGGCAGAATATAAACCAAAACTAACGAAGTAACAGCAAACTTTGTTGCTGCTGCCTGTTCATGAAAACGAAACAAATGCAATAATAATGAAGATGATGGCTTGAAAGTGAATATGAGTTTTTGTTGAACTTTTTATGATTCTTTATATCTAGTGGATACATGCACGTACACTGATATGAAGCCAATGATGCACAATAGTGCCGTAGATTTTTGGATAACTCTGTGTTGCGAGCAGCCGTCAAATTTTAAATCTAAAAATATTTAAAAGATGAAAATATAGTCGACTCTTTTGTAACTTAAAGAAAAGCACAGATTTTGTTATAAAATCCCATATCAGCAAACATACAGCGCTTGCGAAAGTCAATGTTTCATTTATTTTTTTTTCTTTGAGAGTTGAATATTAAAATTGTTTGCTATATATTTTGAAACCCGATCTTGAAAGATTTTATTTGAAGTTCGTGTATTTGTATGTTCTGTACAAACCAATCGAAGTTAAAACAATCGCTGTCCCGAGACTGACTTGTAGAGTAGTCCTTTTTGCTTTATAAATCTAATCAAACAATTTCTCTTAATTCCATTCAATCAGGATGTAAAAAAATAGTATACGGAGGTCTCAACTTCCTGACTTTAAAGTCAATGTGCAGTTAGTTTCTTCCCTTTTTTAAATGACTTTAACTAAATAACACATTTAGCCAAAAGTTATCCTGTTAATGTTGTCTCATATTAAGTAAGTCCTTTCTGAATAAAATGATACTAATTTTAATGCAATTCTAATCCCTTCAGACTGCCACTGAGTAGCTTCATATAAACTATAATTTATTGCAAATAATGCAAACATGAAAGCTAATATTTGGCCCACACCACATTAGCCGCATTGAAGAGGCCGTTGTTTGATAAAATGATTGCTGCTGAAATTATACAGTTTATTTGAATTGCTATCAACAGAAGTCCTGCATCCTGGCTGTTAGGTTGTTTTGTTCATTTTGTTAAAAAATCAATTATTTATCACATACAATATGTATTTAATTTTTTTTTTTTTTTGTTGTATTTCATAATACATAAATAATTAAAATGATTCATTTTTGCTTGTTTCGTTTAGTTTTTGCTTTTGCCAGCTTATTTATTGTTTCATTTTCAAAGGGTTTTATTTATCTTCATTCAGATAATTTTATATATATTTAATTTATGTAGAACTTGTTTGCCTCTGGCACTCGTTTATACAAATGATTTAAATCAACAATCAATTGTTAAAATTCTATTCCCAATTGGCTGGAACAATTGAAAATTCGTGTATATTGTTTTTCAAATAATTCTGCAAATTCAGAGAAATATATCCGGCTCGACAGTTGTGTATCAAAATACACACACACACACAAACGATATTGAAAATATGTTGTTGATTTTAGTTTGTTTTGTCTATATAAAATATTTATTTTCCACGATTATATTTAAACCAAAGAGCATTTAAAATAGTCTGTAGATTTAATTTATACAAGCTTTTTTCTAGTTGATTAACTAAATAAAATTTTGAATGTTATTTTTGAAATTCTTTTTTCCGTTTTGTTCATATTTTTACAGCATCAATCCCCTGCGGTTTATAAATACACAAGGAAAATTGTTGCAAAGTACTGGATGAATTTCACAGCAGTGAAGCAAAGTTCCTGTCATTTTACAATTAAGTTTGAAATCTATGTGCTTCAATCTTAAGCACATTAAAGAAACAAAGAAAATACTCATCATCAGCTTATATTATAATTGCTAATATTGTGACTGTTACTGCCAAATAATTTATGTAAATTAATATATAATTGCATTCGCTTCCGTTAATATTTCTGCTGTACAACTGCTTGCCTTCAAGGGCGCTTGCTGTTGCTTTAAGCTCAGTAAACAAGGCGAACAACAAACTTTAAAGAGCTCATTTTCCTTCCTCTAGTTCAAGATATCAAAAGTTTCAAAAGATTTTTAAAATACACTTTTAGGAGTGTTTCTGTTTTCAAGAAAGCCCTAAATTACAACCGATATCAAGAACCCATATTATCAAATTTTTCGATCAGAAATAAAAGTTATTTATTGACTTCTTATTTCCCTAACAACAATAAAAACCCATGAACGGTCGAATTTATTACCATGATCCATGCAAAAACTATTGTTTGATATAATAAATGAATTAAATTATACAATTTTTATATTTTTCGAATTTAAAAATGATTCGTTGTCCAGGCAAGTAAACAAATATAAATAACTTATTTTCTGAAGACTAAATAAAAATTAAAAAATTTCTTTTGTTTCCCTGATCGAACTTTAAAACTCAAATACAGTAAATACAAATCATATTTTCTGAAAAATAAAAAAGACTCGGAAAATAGCTTTTATTTTCTAAGCGGCAAATAATGATTAAAATGCGGTTTTTATAATAAAACTTAAAACTGCTTCAGCCCCTACTTTAAAATGAAAATGTATATAAAGTTTTTGAAAATTTTTAATTTCAAATAGTTTCTGGATTCTCTTGAAAATAACTCAGGATTAGGGTTTGGCAGCTGTTGCACTTGTTACGAAGAATATAGAAAGAAGAGAATTTCTTACTTTTTCGCAGAGAATTTCATTATGGAGACTTTGTAGAGACGATTTTCTTAATAAGAAAGTGTTTTACTGAATTTCAATGAGGCACGATAGTTGCCGATCGCTCTGGACGCCCTGAATGCTCTGAACGTCTCTACAACCCAAACAATAGAAAACATTTACTACAAAGTTTTGGCTGACTGCTGACTAGAAACGTAAAAGTTCTGTGGTTTCAATTTGGAGTATGAGGAAGCTCTCCGCAAGATGGGTGTAGAAGCTGCGCCCAGTAGACCAAAGGAAAAAACCATTGCAACATATTCATGTTGCGGGATTGTTAGGCGCCGTTCAAACACAATATGGATGAGTTTCTGTGGTGTTTCGTAATACTTTATGTTATGGGCCATCCATAACATACAGGAGACCAAACAGCTGTCGAAACAGGGCATTTTTCGTGGCGAATAAGTGCCAAACAAGACAAAGCTGTTTGGTATTGGTACCCACATCGGAAACCTTCCGGAGAAGAAAACTATTAACGGCGGATATTAAACCAACTCTTTGGGTCGATTCAATGAGGAACTGGAAAAATTAATACCGCAAATGGCCAGGAATATATTCTCTTGCGTCACTCCTTCACGAGTATTTCTTGATTTAGCTCTGAGTGACAAATTTCAAGAAAAGGAAATTTGAGTCCCACGGTTAAACGATTTCTCAAAAAAATTTCTATTTTGATAACGTCGAAACATCATATATTACACAAGGAATAACAAAATTGGACAATTATTGAACTAACTGAAATCTTTACCTGGCAACGTGTTGCAGTTTCCAATTATATCCTTAAGTATGGTACAAAGTTGCTGCTGAATAAAGTAGTTCAATATTGGACATCCCGAATGCGGATCATCAGGAAACTTTTTGTAGTTATACGACCGATATTATTTTCAAAAACCAATCCCATGTAATTATGTTTCGAATCAAATGCTCTCTATAAACAATAAATTTTAATTTTTCCTTTTAAAACATGCCCTATAAAGTTGCTACTGAAATATTAAGGATATGGTATATATCCTCTAGAATATTAGTTCTTCTCTCGCTGTCCTTTTTCAATATTTTATGTTACTAAACTCTTTATTTTAATGAAGCATTATTAATAATTTAAATAACAAATTATATTTCAACGTTTACGTAGTTTAACTTGTACTCGAAACCTTAACCAGAAATTCTCCTTTTTTTGCATTAACCATGTCTATTATTATGCAAGATTAGACCGTCATTTACAAAATGTTGAAAATAATTATTTCCAGAACGTGTTGTTGTCATATTTTGCCAGCTGCAACTGAAATTGGAAAAATATACGATGCATACATTCTTGTTCTGTCTTAAGTTTGTATATAAATTAACAAAAAGAAAACCTTTTGGTATGAAAAATAAATGCGAATTGTATTTTACACGTACAGAAATAATAAAAATGAAACAATTTAATTAAAATTTATGCAAAAAATAAAAGAAACGAATGCTTCATCATGGGGCTTTTTTTTGTAATAAGAAACATAATGAGTAGGTGAAACAAATTAATGATAACATTAAAAGTGTTTAAGAGGTATCTTTCATTTGCTTTTTACATATTTTTTCTTGGAAGCAACTAACTTCAACGAAAATACTAGAGATATTTTACGAAAGTGCTTAATGCTATAACATTAAGTTCGTCGAAACTAGACTGAATTGTTAACTCCGTGATCTCATCGAGAGTTCATATTAAGGGATTTTCGAAAAAGACATATAAAAAGTTTGTACAAGTCCTAGAAGGTTCAGTTTTTAAAGTCAAACAATAAATTATAGATTTCTTTATTGTGACGAGCCTTAAAGTATTATCTTTTTATTTAATGGTTTAACTGATTTTAAAATTATAATATTTAAAATAATAAGGATTTTCTTAGTTGACTGCAAGATATAAAAAAATTTTAAGAGGAGAACTATCTTCGTAGCAGGTAACAGCGCTTATTGTTAAAATAATTTCTAAATTCCTGGAGGGAATACTACTTTTCTGAAGAATATTTATACGAGTTATTGGCATTTATTTAGGAGCACTTTACTTTTTGTCGACTGCTCTATTTGTAATACAAACTATTTCTTCAAGTAGGGGGAACAAAAGTTGAGAATGTATTTCATATTCACTTAAATTCGACATAAAACATATTTAAAGAGTTCCGAATCTATAAAATTGTGTTCCTTTACCTGCATATAAAATCTTAAACAGAGACCTTGAAACGTTTACATACGCGTATTAATGGTTCCCATAGTGTTTCCTTGAGTACTCAAAAAAAATAACTTAAATTTTGCATATCTACACAAAAATGCCTTTTCATTCATAAGTTTATTATTAAGAATGGTAAAGTTTAAGGTACGTGAAACTGGACCACAAAAAATGTTGCTTCTTAAAAGCAATTAGAAATGTAACAGTTTCTATTTAATAAGAGATATAATATGCCCCTGAATTACATTCCACATCCAAATCACCTTTAATACCAAATTAGTAACATATTAGACTTGTATTACAGAGTGTAAATACGTAATTTTTTGTGGTAAATAGTATTTCTGCAGATGTAACGTCTTAAACGTTTCTTTCAAAGAAATAATTCATAAAGTCAAATTTTAAGCTGAAATAATTAGACTAGATCTATCAAGTATTAACTACCAAGTTACACTCCGCACTCGTTTTCAAATATTCAATAGATTCTTATTAATCTGCATTACAGCATGGCTGTGTAAATTGTTGTTGGTCTGTGTCAATATTGGAAGTATAGCGATGGCGACTAAATATTACCGACAGCGGTTGAAATTATCGTGCTTTAAAGAGCAGAATAAAGCATCCTTCTTCATCGGTACTGTAGCAAAAATTAAGCGGCAAAATAAGTAGAAATAAGGACTTAAGTGCTGGTCCTTAAAATATTTACATGGCTTTTTCTGTCTGAAGTAGTTAATGCGTCAACTAGTTGACGTGCCAACACTGTTAATACCTTTCCATAGATTCAGCACAATTGCACTGAATAAAAAAGAGTCATTTCCTTTATGACGATCTTGACTATATAAAATTTTTATATATAAATTTTTTACTTTAAAATATACCAAATATTTCTTACTTGTTTGTCCAAAATTTTAACATATTTAGTATTTTTTCCAACACAAAAAAAAAATAACATAGAATAAAACCCTCTATTATTACAACACTTGCACGTTTTTACTTGAATGTTTATTTAAGTATTTGTAATAAATGTTTAAAGACATTTTTATTTTATTCATTAAACGTGAACAGTTTTGTGGGTGGAAACGTTTTCAAGTTTAATTTGCATAAACTTTGTAGCACTTTTAGTTACATCGTTATTTTCATACCGTTTTCTACTTTATGTAATTCAATTAAATTATATTAAACTACACTATCGGACGTGAAGGTAGTGAAAAGTAATCATGGGAAGGAAATATATTTACACGAAAACTCTTTCGGCCATGCAGGTATATTTTCAAAAACATTTTTATTACAAAAACAAGGATACTTAATACGCTGAAAGTGGACTTATCGTAAAGCTCTTTACGGTAGTCAATTATTTAAAATGTTGAAATCGTAATAGCACTTTATTTAAGTGCGAAGTTTTAATTGACTAAATAAAGAATGATTCGCTATAGAATTGCTTTCAGGGGAAAGTCACATCCTTAACTCACTGTATTTTTATTTATGTATTAATTGACACTTACAAATTGAAATATTTATTCAAATAATTGCTTGTAATAAATTTTCGTTTCATATAGACTTTAATAAACTTATCAAATCAATCAAAATGTGGTGGTAATATAATCTCGGTTTAGTCACAGTAAAGAGTCATATATATTTATAAGAGTGTAGTCATGATCTAGTCTAGCCTTGTCATGTTATAGATAAATTCCATTAGTGGCAGATTAGTTAATGTGGATGTTCTCTGTGCACAGGCATTCAGGTAGAGTGTAAATCAATTGTCTCTGATGGATCACTCCACTCGCCGATGTCAGCCGGTAATTTGAAACTAGAAGACATCGTTATTGTTGAATTATTTAAACTCCAGGAAAGTGTTGCAACATTCAATATCAATTATAATTTGTATTTAAATTGTTCTGAAATTTCGATCAATATCAAATGTGTTATTTTTCCCCAGGATCATAAATCAAGACGAGTTTGGCCGATGACATGGGCTTTGTTGGCCACTGTGGTTTATGGATTATTCAAATACTCTTGCGACTCAAGAAATCTCCGTAAGATATATTATGGTGGACTCAAATTGCATGATCTCCATGACCAGTTCATATTACCTCCACGTGAAATTACCATCCACTGAAATCGCTCGCATAGAATATCCGAGAAGTAGCGTGAACTGTGTGGCTCGTAACGCCGTTCTGTTGATACCAATTCTCGCTGGTATCGATATAATCTTATTCATGCCGAAAGATGTGGGTAGTTATCGGCTTGTAGCTCTCACCATTAACACTGAGGTTGATCAACTTCCTCAGATTAGCCTGCAAACACCCACGGACAGTGGCGATGTTTTCAGAAGATCTTGAATTTCATCGGCTTACGAGTGTTGGTGAGTAGTTTATTGAATAGCACGACTGAAAAACCTTTTTTGATGAAATAATTTTATTTTTACATGTTGCTTAATGCTTTATAAAAAATATGTTGTGATTAAATAAAATATATATATATATATATATATATATATATATATATATAACTAATTTGATAGTTGTTGACTCAACAAGATGGCTTTAACTGTCAACGATCAGAAGAATTCAAGAATTGTGATTAATAATCAAGTGCTTTCCTTTACAAACCAATAAAAAATTGCAAATGATGTAATTTTTCTAAAAAAACAACCATTCAACTGCAGTAGTACCCAAAAAAAATATATCTTCTTTTCGGATCTTTTCTATATCCTGACATGTTTCAAAATGTATGATAAGATTAAGGAAAAGATTTACAAAATTAAATAAGATTAAGTGCGACATGGCTCCGTCTAACTAAACTGCTTGTAATGTAGCAATAAATGACAACAATAATAAAAACAACATATATCATTGTTATTACTTTTATTGGCGATGTTTTGGTCAAAATAATTTATCTTAATTTCTATTTACAAACGATTAGTATTCCATATTCAATGCAATAGTTATGCCATCTTAAAAGCGTTATTATATGTTTCATTTTTTTTCATAAATTCTTATTTGCCTCGAACTTATCCTTAATGAATTATGATCCTTCGTAATAAACAACGATTACAATAGCAGAGCTCAAAGGTCAATTCATCATTCCTAAAGATGCGCCGCAAAACACACATACATATTAAGCAAGACATATAAAACGCTTAACATTTATTTCTTTTCTACACTCTCTCACACATACGCTTCACTTTCGTATACAGAACAATGCCTGAGTATATTGAAAAGATAAGCATATACAGCAACAATTTTATTTACAACATAATTTATAATTAAATAATATGAAAAGGAAGGAAAGTGGGCAAATATAATGTAGAAATTCTTAAAAAAAATAAAGATTTTATTTACACAACATCAACAGCAATTTACAGAACTCCATGGCATGACCAGAAGCCATAAAACATTTGAAAGATTCGTCTTACGCCATTCCAGAGGAAACGTTTTAGGGGGCATTTAATTGCAGCCATTTTGAATTAATTTTTGGTGATCACTTTGAAGTTTTGTTAAACAGATATTATGGTTTTTGGCTTCATCTTTAAAGCACTAAATTTGTGCGCAACGCTTTTATATACTTCATCTAGAGTTTTTGTTTCCGCGGATGCATGTTTGAGATAATAATACAGACGAAAGATTTTTCACCTGCATTTTTTGGTGCAAATTTATTATTAGGGTCATAATTATTTGAAACCTTACCCATGATAATATTACATTTAACCAACGGGATTTAAATTTGCTCTTACCTTAAGATTCAACGTACTCATAACCAGTCATTTATAGTGATGACCTTCTTACTGTGGTTATATTAAATGCAAAAATAGATTTACTTCTTTGTATACTATTTATCAGATTCAATTGCACAATTGTTTTTATGTATCTCGCAAATCTCTAGTGTTGTGCTTTCATGCGTATACTTAATGTTATTCAATATGTGACTCATACGTCTCATTGTGCTCGTTCAGAGTTGCTGGTGTGGTTCAGGTTCTTATCTTGTCATAATGTGTCAGTATTTTTACACGCTTTTAAAACATATTAATATATAAAAAACTTAATTCAGCTAAGTCGAATCGCTTTTCACCCACTTGCGTTCAGAATATGTACACACATACATTTAATTATTTTAATTATTATTGCATTTATTGGTTACCAGATTAAAATATTTCATATAAAAAATGTTTTAAAATTAAGTTTCCTTTATTAGTAGTTAATAAAATATAATTGTAATTGGATAAATAATAAAAAAGTTTTAAGTAAATATGTTTCGTTAAAATAATAAAAATAAGGTTATTTTATATACGAAAAAGTAATTAATTTAATCTCCAAACTTGAAGTCAGTTCTTAAATATTTCTGGTTTTAAATAAATAATTATCTATTTTATTTGATTATTTTCATTAAAGTTGCATTAAAAATCAATTTCTTACTTGTGTATACTTTATTTGTGCGTACTCTGTTTCTTATAAGAATCTTATAGTTATTTATAAAGAAAAATTTAAATTTTTTCTACTCCTTTTAATAGGGGTAAATCCTGCGGGCTTTAGTATGAATAAAAAACACATCATAAAATTTTTTTTACCCAACGCTTCGTTTGTTTTTTGCAAACTTCTGCAAGGGTTTTATTTATTTGTTGTTATATACGATTTATGATATTGTAATATTATTTATTCTCAATATTTATCATCATAGCACTGGACTACGCGACATAGTTATACATAATAAATATATAATTAAAGAAATAATTTGGTACATCACAACAAATATCAATGGTCTACTTAATCCTATTATCACAGATCTTTAAGTGAGTTTTTTGTGTGTGGTTACTTGTAAGCAACAAAAGAAATTCCATTCCTAAAATATATTTTTTTGATTTCTTGGACCTTTTTATTTTTCTTCAAGCACAAAAAGATTCAATCAATAGACAAATTAAAGCTGATCTTGGTTAGATAAAAAACAGTTTAACCTTTCCAGCTCTGGAATGTCATTTTGATTTTCAACACTGTTGTATTTCGAACCAATTCCATTGCATCAGTCTAAGAATGAACTCTCTAGCTTATAAGGAGGCTTCAGAAACCGCATTATATATGCAGACACGCGGACAGAAAGATATCATTTAATAGACTTCCTTATTCATAAGGACTCCCTACATTATAAAATAGTTTAATTTAGCAAAAAATAAATAACTGTAATGTATAAAAAAAATTTTATTTCCCAACCCTGGAATAGAAATTTTAATTTTTTAATTATATATTTTCAATTTGTTTTAACGCAGTTTTTTTATCGTCGTTTTCTTTTTTATGAACGCACTTCAGCACCAACGTCTAATTGAAAACTTTCAACAACATGGTGAAGTAGGACACCACGTACTCTTTGCAACATTTTGTGGACTTTCAAACAAACAAAAATATAATTGATTTTTGGTATTCATTTTGCGTCGAGAAATAGGTGTAAGCTTCCCAGCTCTGGAACCGTATATCGGTTTTGAGTATCAAAACCACTCTATTTAAGTTTATTTCCAATCCATCAGTCCAAGAACGAAGTTTCTAGCTCTTCTGGAAGCTGGGAAAAACATATTTGTTGCATATCAAGCGCCCGACACTTGTATATTTTTCCTTATAGTTTTACCATAAAATAAACCTTTAACTTTATATTCTTTAGAGCCATATATTTTAGTTTTTTAATACTATTTTTATTATTGTAAATAATGGATAATATATATTCCTGTTATACCTTATCCAAATTAATTGGTTTTAAACTACTTCTAATGATAATACCAAAAATAAAATATTTGTCAATATTTGGACAAGAGCAAAATCCACAAACGACCTACTAAGTTACACTCGCAAAGAAATTAGTATTTTATGCTTAAATTAAATTCCTAAAAACGAAAATAACATTTTAAGCTGTAGAAAAATTGCACAGAAAACCAACGTATAATTCTTGCATCACAAGTTGGACTATAAGCAGTTGCACTTTTTAAAGCCAAATTGATCTGTTTTGTTGCCATGTAATACGCACTCAAAGGCCACTTCAATTTGTCCAAAATCAGCATCGAACAGCAAAAACACTTTTGCTTAATTTACATGGATCCCATTTTGCTGCACTTTTTCATTCCTAATAAACAAAATAAGATTTCCAAGACTAAAAAATAATATGCAATATTTTTAAGACTTGAGCAGCAAAAGGGTTGTGCAAAGGGTTTGGTAATAGAAACCAACAGCTTATTGCAGTTTTTTTTTTTTTGTCAGTAACAGTTTCTGCATAGAAAACCATAAGTAAGACAAATTATGGCTTAAATTGTTGTAAACAATATTGCTTTTCTGTGTTACCTTTGCTCGCAGCACACAATATTATAAAAATATTTACAAAAAGAATTATACCAGATTACAGGAAGAACAATTTTAGCAAATGGAACAGAAATTGATGTGCACAAGTAAAACTTTTCGAAATTAGTTTTGTGTGCTTAAGCAACATGATATGGAAATACGGCATTTAAGGCTAAACGAATATTGAAACATGTAAACTAACAGGATTTTATTTTCAAACCTAAATTGTTTTTAAAAGCTAGGTTTTTTTAATTATAAGGCTAAGACTTCTTTACAAATGGAAAACAATATAACAGAATGGTTGGCTCTAAAGAACATCTCTGCTAGTGTTAACCGCCTTTTGATGTGCTGTTCTATTTGTTGAGGTTTCCAAGCGATCCAGGTGATTAAAGGTGGTTGATGTAGTTTTTGAGTACAAGATATAAATTCGGTTTGTTTTTTTTTAAATAAATTTTCAAAAATTTTTCGAATTCTCAAAATGTCATGAACGGACTAACCAATATTTTACGCGGTTTCGATATGACTTTTCAATGTTAAAATATGCTGAATATTCTTGAGAACTCAGAAAATCCATTTGCACGAACCAATTCCAATTCAAAGTAAAAATAAGTAGGGAAAAACTCCTTGAGTCTCGGATACCTTCTTTCGATTATTGTTATAGACGAGTCGCATACTTATACAGACATCTATGCCCACATATACACATACATACATATATAAGGACACTCTTTTAGACGTAGTCAAGAAAGATTTTTAGGAACTGAGAACGTTGAGATCTGAGGAAAACTAAGATTTTTCGAAATTTGGTTAAACTAATAAATTCCTGATTTTCAACTTTTTTTAAAGGAAAGTTATGAAGCTATTATAAAATTCAATATTTTCAATTATATTGAATTTTATTGGGTAGGTGCATTTCCAATTAAGTATTATTTAATACGAGTGTTTCCATTGTTTACGCATCTAAATCATTTAAGCCACTATTTTGAAATAAATCAGCAATTGATTACCAACAGGATTTCTTGCAGATTTGGTCCTTGTACAGCTGGATAGCTAAGGATATCAAGTCATCTAGTTAAAACCATTTCTATCCAAATGGACGTCTCTATTCAGGGAAAATTCCCTGAAGGATGTAATCGGGCTTGGAAATGGTGATTAATAAAATTTGTTTTGAAATGTCCTACATGGAAGATTCCCTCCAAACTCTTTGCTATATTCTTTAACAAAAAAAATCGAATATAAGATTCGTTTAGAATTATATGATTAATAATAAAACTCTTATTGCTTCTCCATATCAAATCGAAAATACTTTTTGTCGAACGAACATAACAATGTCCTCTTTGTATTACTTGAAAGCCAATAAAACCTTCTATTCACAACGTTAATTTAAAAATTTAACGTCTTGAAACAAACGAAAAAGAAGCATTTATTTCACAGATGACAGCGAAAAAATTTTATTTATTCAGAGAAATAAAAATGCAATTTCATGCTGAGACATGTTTAAACTTAAAATGACTGGAAATAAAAGAAAAGTTATGCAAAACGATTAAGAAGGAACATGAACGTTTTCTTTTTGCATAAAATGGCCAAAAGGAAATGAAATACGCGTTTATTAGAATGTTGAATGGTTTTGAAATAGAAATTGTACTTGTATGTTTTTCGAATTAAATTGCAACTAACACATAATGAAACTGTGACCTAAATTTGTCTTCGGCTCACTTTCATATTATTATGTTAATTAAAAGTAGGATTTCAAGGGACATATAGAAAAATTTTCTTTTCGTATTAATTTAGTTTCATATTTTACCACCTCTATAAAAAACTCATAATATTTCTTATTACTTTTATTACATTTTATATGTGACTCTTGTACGAATGATCTTATCATCATGCCTGTAATCGCTAATGGGTCTTTTGCAGGTAATTTATCAATTTGACTGAACAAATCTTAATGTTGGAATCTGTCATATACCAATAAATTTGTACTGATCTGCTTTACTGATTCTATAGCAATCTAAAAAATGTTGTCAACTCCATGGTTATTTGTTTATTTATTTACAATTCTTGTCTAAGGACACCAAATCCTTACAGACAGTTGAACAAATTATATGGCAGTATCACTTTTCAGAGAAAAACTTAGAGTTAGATGAAACTGGGAGTTTTATGTTGCCGTTATGAAATAAAATTCTTTGCAGGAGTCTTAAATTTCCGTTTAAAAAATATCTTCTCTCCCCAGAAGTCCTACTTTTTAGTTTCAAAATATCTTCCAAAATCAGAGTTTTTTGTTTCGCTCAAAGAAAAAGTTGTATTCTATATGAAAAGTTAAATTTTTCCTTCCACATTTTGTTTGTTTATTTTCTTTTTTTCACAACAACAAACTTTTAAATAAATAGAAATAATATAAGTGATGAGTAGCAATGAAATAGGGATCATAAGGATTATGTTATATGAATATTATCTTCTTATAACAATTATTTTTAGACTTTAAAAGCAAGCAATTATTTAAAAAAGTTATTTTTCAACATAAAAAAATATCGGATGAAACTGTTAAAATAGAAGTTTTACTACAGCTCTTTAATTTTAATTTCATGCTGATTCTTTTTCCCAAAATGTTACTAAAAATTTCAAAGTGATCGATTGAGGGGTTTTATCTAGTTCCTACGACCATTTCAATGAGGCTAATGTAGATCATCAGGGAACCTTTACCCAACATTTCTAAAAATAACTAAACATTCATTTCAAACTTCCACTTAAATAAATGAGAAGTCTAAAATAATTATCAAAGTCATAACAAGAGCTCACTGATCACTTTTCCATTTTTATTTTCTTACGTTTTCATTCTACAATTGGTTGACATTTTGCCGACTCTAATTGTGGTTCTAAGGGAAATAAAGAACAACAACAACTAATAATTGTTTTAAAATAAAAACAATTTATTTAGAGTGTTGACAACATGTGCTGTTTTAGTTTGCACAAGCACTCGCTTTTTTCATTTTTAATTTAGAGCATATTTTGGGGAATTGTCGTTTTTTAAACTCTTAAGAAGTTTTATTTTTCGTTAATAAACAAAACTCTTTTGTCTAGTTTGCTTTTACCCATTTGAATAGTTTTATTTAAGTCATCGGAAAATAAAATTCACTGTAAATATATTGAGATCCGATGCAGCTAATCTTATGACCTTCAACTGCAATTTTGTGAAAAAAACTTTAAAATGAGTCATATAACAGTCATATATACAATCGATACGGTTTGTATAGAAACGGGTTATATAAGAAAAGAAAAAAAGAAACATGAGCAGCATATATCGCCACAATATATAATCAAATAATACATGAATGTTATCAATATTATCAAAAGATCGGTTTTTGACTGAAAATCTTCCAGAGGAGCAAATTATATTAATAAATAAAATCAAAAATAATAAAATTAAAATAATTCTAATCCTCTGGATAACGAATTTGCAGTTGTTACAAAACCTGAAATCAAACTCTATCTTTCCTTTAGCAAGAATCATTTTCGAGTCCCTATTTTTTGTGGTGTAAGTGAAAAATAAAATTTTCACTACATGCTAAACAAAGTGACATATAAAAAAAACTATATTCTACTTAGTATTTTGAGAAGTGGAAAGTTATATCGTATTGCAGTAGTTGTTGATCGTCAGAGAGTCCTGTTATTAGTCATGCAACCATCACCAATTATGAGAGATCCGAATTAAAAAGAGATTACTTTTCTTAATGACATTTTACATTGAACTTAAATGGATTATTTCACTCAATTGTATGCGTTTAAGTATAAAAAATTTGGCTACAAACAGGCTCGTTTCTTGTACACAAGCCCCCATCGCCCCCATCACCCCAGTTCGCCACATGCAACATTATTCACTTGTGTTGCAAAAAAGTAATCCCCATGATTAAGAATTTCATGTCTTTCACTTTTTGCTGCTCTCAAAAAATTTTTGCTTAGACATAAACGAGACAGACCTAAATAATTTTTATTTTTGTAATTACTGCCACATGACAGAAAATGTTAATTAAATCTCATGCAAACAAAGTTTTCGAGTAAATCACACAGGATTTGTTCAGCAAAACATTTCATTATATCAGGTTTCTCTGTTTTATATGCTGAAGCCTTACAAAAGATTTCAATTATAAAATGTTTATCTTCGCTGTATTATAAAATGAAATTGAATTTTAATTTCAGAGATTTTATCTACAAAGAAGTTTATAATTGTGCATGAGAAATAAGTTATAATTAAATGGTTTATATGATTACAGCAAATTATTATTTAAATAAAATTCAAAGAAGCCTTTTTATTAGAATAAAAAATTGTATAATTACGGCCCACTCGGGTTGTCATGGTCAAGAGATTTTGTATTTTTTTTTAAGGACTTTTGTTGTATGGAAAAAATTATGGAGCTGCTAAATATATCCTTCAATTCTCCACTTAATTAAACCACTTTGAATTTAAATTTTATATGTTTGAAATTTTTACCGCAGTTTAGCATGTAAATGCGATGAGTCAAATTAAACGGTTAGTATTAATTAGCGATTGGGGATGTAAATAAATTTTGTAACCTGTTAATTGGACTTCTGTATTTAATACGAAGAAGACGACACATTAAACAATAATGAAGTCACATACGGATACTTATACGGAATATTACAACAGTTTGTTTATCTATTGAATTAAAGAAAATGACCCTTGAGATCGCACTTTACTCAATTCGAGATATTGGAATGCAGAGTTATAGTATAGAAATTTGTTACATCATTCAGCACCCTTCCGACATGTGAAACTTTTTTATTATCAATATGCGATTTCCTAAGTTATATCGGTTTCTTACTGCCCCCAGAAGAGCTAAGAACCTTGATTTTATACTGATTTATTGCAAATAGTCATAAAAATATTCAGGTTGAAAATCACTGAAATTCTAGAGATCTTAACCTTATTATTGGTACATAAAAGTAATCAGCTAAAATTAATATTTTTTTGTTTGTTAATTAAAATTATTTTATACTTCAGGTTGTAACAAGTTGATATCAAACTTTCAAGATGAATATGAAAAACAGTTAACCCTAAACGCCATCCTTGCAACTTCTGATTCGCACGTGTTAAGTCGCAATTTATGTAGTTTTCGAGTCCTGTAAAAGAGTCGAGGACATTAACTAATCAGATATACGATTTCGGACTAATTTTTAGGTTACTCTTTCAAATTTTAAACGTTCACATTATCTCACAAAATGATTGACCGATTTTGGTCTGCTTGGCGGCGATTGACGTGTATTTTTAATGCCAAGAGATTTGCAAAACCTGTTAAAACTTATTAACTAACAAGTAAAAGTTCTATATTCAGCTCTTTTGGGGCTTGGGAATAATAGAGACAGACGGACATCGCTGAATCGTCATCGCTTTTCATAAGAATCCACAATATACGAGTATATACTTTATGGGGTCCCATATTAATACGGAAGAAATTACACACGGAATGACAAATTTAGATATACCTTTTCACTTTATTTTTAAAGGGTATAAACGCTAGTGAAAATAATAATCTGCGTGCCTGAATCCTTTCTAACTTATAAGAATACTAGAACTATATTTACACAACGCACACACATAGACACAGATATAGTGACAGGATCTCAGAAATATACAGTAAAGTTTCGTAGGATCTCAAAATGTGGATATCTAATGGAAACTTGATTTTTAAAGATCCTAAAACCAAATAGGAAAATATGAAACCAATGAGACCACATAAAGGTTGGTCAATTCAAACCAACCAACTAAGAATTGCTTCTCTTTTTAAAAATTAGCATGATTGATATTTTTGCAAGGAATTATTCACCATCAAAATTGCGAAAAGCCAAAACGGCAGCGGTTTTTAAAAAAATCGTATTAAAAAATGCTAAAAAATAATCTTAAAATACTAACAATCCGAAATACACATGAATTTCTATTCGCTTGTTCGGTTAGCAAATTGTTTTTGAAACAAAATCTAATTTTTAATATATTAAATATATTCTTGCCTTCCTATATATTTTAGTAACTGTTTTATATAATTACGACATAATTTATTCCTGCACAATATGACAATAGCTATTCTCCTGATTTAAAAGTAGTCTTATTAACGATATTTGCTTATAATATCGAAATAAATACAACCCAAAATAATGGTGACAACATGTTAAGTGTGACTGTGATTAAAATTAAAGAAAAATTAGAACAAAATAAATAAATATATATATATATATATATATATATATATAAATATATATATATATATATATATATATATATAATATATAATATATATATAAATGTCTTATTATTTATACGATTATTTGAAGAGGTCTCAGTGCATTAAAATATTTCCCCAGAGTTTTGAAATCAGTATTTCTATTAATCAGCATTAAATTAAACTTTCTTGTCTATTAACAAACCATTTTAGCACTTTTATTTCTTGCTAAAATAAAAAAAAAATATTTTATATTAACTTTCGATAACACCAGCATCCATTTTGTCACTCACGAGAATTTTACACCAACTCCTCATACCCACAGCCCCATTTATATACTCAGTAGACACTGTGAGTTCTTTTATTTCAAAATTAATTAATTAAATATTCACTCGTACACACACAGAGAAAATATTATAGCCAGTAAATCTTCCAACAGTTGTGCCATCACTTGCAGCAACAAACGTCGTCTTCACAGTCACCATGAGAGAAAAACATCAAGCGGAAATGTTAGATTTCCTTTCTTATTTCCTTACATCACATTCTATATTATCCTGCCATCTTAATTAATGCTAATTAATTTTGAAGTAGAGTTTATAAAATTTCTAAACATTTTTGCAAAATAGTTTGCACTTAAAAATCAAAAGTGGCTGGTGAATAATGACGATGAAAGGAAATAAAATGGATAAACTAAAATCAAATGCAGTGTTTAACAACTTGTGGCCAGATTATATGGCTAATTAAAATGGAATGCATTGAAAAACTACAAGGATGTTTAGAGAAGTGAACTAATTAAGAGAAATTTTCAATTAATACCATTTATAGAAAAGCAGTAATTTAAAATTCAAAAATATTATTCATTAAAAAATGTATAAGCAGAGATGAAAGTTCCTTAAGTGTTCTAGTTTATCGATCATATATATTTTTTGCTACAAGCTACTTTAACGCATTAATAAACCTTTATTAAACTAATATTTCTTCAAAATTTAACGGCCTCCACCAACTACTTGAAACAAACTGTTTAAACACTTTAAAAATGTGAATATAAATTTTTCGCTTGCAAACATACAAATTAATGTGAATGCAAATTCAAAGTCTTTATTAGCCTGATGTTGTTATAATTTCATATACTGCCTGAAGTCATATTTGCATGTGCTACAAATTAAGTCCCTGATACGCCAACAATAACAAGGTCAAACGAATGGCCAAAGCTGGCAACAATGCAACGCATAATTCTAGATCAAACATTCACTTACACTCTCCACTCAACTCAAACAAAGCCAAGAAATCTACAACAACACCAACATTAACAACAACAGTTGCAAAACGAACAACAGCAAGTTGGCTTTTGCTGCCTTCATATTGTTGGCTTCAAATGATATTCAACTGCACAAACATCCTGGTTCAGTTATTGGCGTGTTCCTTCATTCTTGTGAAAAAAAACAGTTACTGTTTTTTCTTTTAAATACCCTACTTTCATCATTCTTTTGTGGATTTAAAGTCAACAAAATTAATTTTGGTGTATGAGTGCTGTATTATAAAGGATGAGTAGGATGTATATCCTTAGACGTGTTTGTATTACACACACTTGAGTTTTTGTGTGCAGAATGTACACATTTAAGCTAAATATTGTGCTAAAGCAGGTTTATTTTTATTTATTCTGTGGCATGACGAACCACTGCAGTTAACTTAAGTCACTAGAAATTTGTTGTGAAATTTTCAGTTAAAAATACATAACGAATATATTCATATAGAATTTTAACAACAATAATATTTCATAGAGGCGACAAAAAACTATGAATATACAAAATTATATATTTAAGTGGTAACTTTTTAGTATCGTAAGTAACACGTAAATAGTCGTAACGCAGCAGTTAACCTTTGACGGTTCCTTTTTAATCATTAATCGCTCTTATACGCCTGTTGAATTTCATTATTCCACATTATTTATACGCTCTGGCGCACAAATACATGCAACTGATCAAAATATCGAATATCTTATGAATAGGATGTTTTTTTCAGAGAGCTATGCAACTAATATTATGACAAAACATATTTGGCTGGCAGCCATTTTTTCAGTGATTTATGATTAGTTTAGTTTGGCGTAACAACATGAATAGACTGACGACTGATCAACGCTTACCAACTGGGTAAATTCATATTTCATATCATGGTGTTTGTTCTAAATACGAATCGTGCGATTTTTGTTTAGAGATATATATCATTTTTATTTGAATGGGTAAATCAAATAAAACTAAAGGCTTTGGAGAAATAATAATCCTCAAGTGTATGTGGAGAGGCCATCCATACAGATATACTTCTTTGAAAAGGATGCTGCTCAGAACGTTAAATTTATATGTGATCGCTATAGAGACATTTTTACTGACTTATTCGTTCATTAACTGTTCATAATTGTTGTGCAGGAGGTGTGGCTTCAATAAAACGGCGTAAGATATCAGATAAGTCGTAAAATAATTTTTTTCTTAAAGGAAAGCTTTAGTAAGTGGCTTCCAGGATGGCGCCATGCCATACTGATTATTTCTTGACTGTTATCTTTGAGGTTAATGACGCCGCTGGCCTATACCTGAAATGATTAACCCTAATAGAACTGATAAGGTACAACTGCACTTTTTTCATTTTGAAATTGCAATAACTTTTTTCTCATACATCTACAACACATACTTGTAATTGTCTGACATCTTAAAACTTTTAGTTGTAACTATATTTTTTGAAATTTCAAAGCAGAAACTCAAGTCCTTCCCGTTAATATAGAGCTTAACTAATTTGCATCCTTTAAAGTCTGTACAAGTACAATTGAATCTTCAAGGAGTATGTATGAAGAGAATTTTTAAAGCAAAAAAATAGTTTTTTAACAATTTTATTACAGCTTGAGCGTCTTCACAGAAAAGTTTATATATATATATATATAATATTGCAAAAAATTATTGTCTTACGTTGTGAATGTTTCTCAAATCGACACAGGCAACAGCTTCCAACTACACGAGATATTCCACGTTTTTCATGAGATAATCTAGGACCTGCTTCTTCAATTAATTCTACTGCAATAGTTCGTCTATGCAGCTCTCATATAGCACAGATTTAATTATATATAATTATGTTTACATACGCTATAAGTTAGTTTTTAAATTTGAGTGTATCTTTAAAAAGTTTAAATTTAAGCTAGAACATAATTTTCGCTTTTAGTTTAATTATATTTTGTTATATAAATAAAATAAAAAGTTGATATCAATAACTTTGGATTGAAAAAGTTATATATGTAACAATAAATGTATGAAGGTACAATTGTCCTTCTCCGTCATTTAGCGTTAAAAAATGTTCAGTTCGACGAAGGTTAAGGAAAACATCCGCTGCTTTATTGCCGATATACTTCCACATGTCTTGGAAAAAGTTCCAGACAATTTGTCCACCGGATTAGAATACTTCCAAGCCAGCCGTGGCAGTTGTATACCAGAAGTGTTATTAAAATTATAATGCCACAAGATTTTTTATCGCAACAAGTAAGTTGTATGTCAATTCAAAACACTCATCGTTTTTTTAATATCACTTCAAACTACTACAAAAAACCACCCTTTATTTGTCTTCTGCCCCTCCCCAATTGTAGATTCCTAACATTTTTCCTTTTCTCTTAATTACATTTATATTTAAGAAATGTGTGTTTTTGTATATTTATAAATAATTTTCTTCTTCTTCTTCTTGTCTCTGTTGGTAATCTAGCAAATTACACTAATTGAATAACAAATTTAATTTAATATTCATTTCTTAATTGCCAAATGATGTATGAAGTACATGCTGTTTTGGAGTTAAGATAATCACTATATAAAAGGATAAGAGAGTATAAAGAAGATTTTAGATAACTGCAACAATTGAAATAAGAATAAGAAATATATATTATTACAGTAGAGGCTATAAAAGTAGATACCAGCAGAATTACATACAAACTTTCATATTCCTTAACTATTCGTCAAGGTCGAACAAACTTTTGGGAGTTTTCAAAACTTGTTACAAAGTTAGTTAGTCCTTAACGCAGATTATAAAAAATTTATGTAAACAATTTTTGTGAAGATAACAACCTTCAGTTAAGTTCGTGCCTGATTTTGTAAAGGGATTTGTAGCAAATGGAACGTTCTCAGATAAAACAACTGGTGTTCGTTCTTGTCTAGAGGCTGAGAATGTGCAAGAGCATACTTAAACATCAACTCGTTATCGTTCTCCGGAAATGGACATTTATCGCAATATTTTAAGAAACTAGAATATAAGGTTGTACTGCCGAGCCAATCGTGGCAGTCATATGAATGACATGTAATAGGAAAGCTTAGATCAGAATTTTGAGAAATATCAGGGGTGCTTTTTTCAATGCCGACTGCATTTCAAACTTTAGAATGGCTCAACCTGTACAATAGCTCATTGTAAATTAATATCATACAACTATTAGAATCAAGTTATATGACGATATTTTCTATATGTCTTTTGCTTGTGACAGAGCTGCGTCAGGACATTCAATCCAGGACTGCATAAGTTTTGACAACATAAGCAAATATATTAAATTATTTAAGTTCCATAATCCTCTTCTATTTTGTTTCCACTGTTCCTTTTTTTGTAATGAATATTTATAGAAGCATGTGTTATATCTCTCACGCATCCATACAGACTTCGTTTTGTATTACAAACATCAGTGATTTAACAAACACACGAATTCTAAGAAATAAAACTCTTTCAAAGAAGGTTACTTTCGTAACAAAGTATGCACATAAATTTAAAGTTCATAATATTTGTATAAATATTCTTGAATAAAGCATGGTTTAATGAATAACACCTCTAGTCTCTGGCAAAAAGAAAACAAAAATATATACACAAATTTGTATATAAACGCACCACTAAAAGTACACAGAAAGAAAAGATTTTAAAAAAGTAAGAAAATAAAGATGGCAAACTGATCAGTGAGTTATTGTTATGACTTTGATATTTGCTTTAGACTTCTCACTTATTAAAGTGGAAGTTTGAAATATATATCTTTAGTTCTTCTAAGAATTGTTGGGTAAAGGTTCCCTGATGATTAGTCCCAGTGAAATTGGCATAGGAACGATCTAAAACTCCTCAATTGATCACTTGCAATTTTTAGTAAGATTTTGGGAAAAATGAATCAGCAGTTTAATAAAATTAAAGAGTTTTCAATTTGTATTACGTTCATTAAATATACGAAATTCGTATTGGAATTGCTGCAGTGAAAATGTCCACTTCACTTAAAAGAATTGATGAAGTGATACTTCCGGTACGAAAGGCGAGTCATTATCGTTCAGCAAAGCATTCGATGTAAGATGTTCACAAATCAGGTCCTTTTATATGACTTCGAATACAAGAAGGCTCAAAACTACCGTTAGGGTTTTTATGTGTAATAAATTTTTTATTGAATATTTAATTATTGTTATACATTTTAATAAAATGGGGAATCTTTTTTGCTTAAATATGAACAATTATATTCCGCAAGTTAGTGGCCATTTTCAACTTCGTAAATTCCTGCTCCTTCTAGTATATTTTGGATAATTTTTCGCAAAAGTTCCGGAGTTGTGGTTTGAATTTTTATGCAAGTGTGTTGTTTTAGCCGTGGTACAGTCGTTGGCTTATTTACTTATTCCCGTTTTTTCAAATAACTCCCTGTCACGGTGAACGTTGGGGCACGTTTGGAATGGCTTCTGTGTGAAATATTATGCTGCCAAAATAGGTCTCGTAACCGAGCCATTATATCTCTGGCAGTGTGGGTTGTGGCTCCATCTTGTTGAACCACAGCGGATCTACAGCCGGTCTCAAACAATTGTCCACCATCGTTCGATGCTCAGCACTATTAACTGTCCTCTGAACTGAAAAGCCGTATGGATTTTCAAAGAAATATTGACTAACAGTCCTTTCAGGCAATATGCCGCACCAAACAGTACCTTTAAGTGAGTGTAATTTTTCATGATGAAGTGTTGTTGGATCCTCGGTAGCCCCTATATGATAATCTCTCTTGTATGCGCAAATATTCCAATGGAAGTGGGGCTTCATCTCTCATTATAAAACTGTTAAAGGAATCGCGACTGCCTTCTGCTTCTTGTCGAATAAAAATATCACAATTACGTCGTTGTTGGACTCAATTCTCGGACAAGATGAATCTTATACGGGAGCATGTGGAATGATACCAAAATTCTCCGAACGGACTTCCAACGGACTTTCAGTTGTGCCGAACTACTTCTTGTTGATGTTTCTCGACTGTCTTGTACGCGGCCTTCAGGTACACTGACGGTGTCTTATTTTAGCATGTTGTCAAAAAAATTTCCACCTGGCGGCTTGATGGTGGTCCAATGCGGGCACTAGGAACAAGATTTCTTGAAAAGCACGAGGCTTCAGAGTAACCCGATGGTTTATTTTTATCGCTTTTCTTTTGTGTGTTGTTCCTTTTGAAATTCCCCTAGTTTTTTTACGAAATTCTGAAATACAAATCAAATATATAAATTAATTGAAAACGCTATTAAACATTCAAACCTTAACGACAGTTTTGCGCCACCCTGTACTTTCGACAATAATGGCAGAATGCTGATGAGGCGGAATTTATCCAATGAAGTGATTGCCCTTTTCGTACCAACGGGAGGAACCCAAGAACTTTTTCGAATACATCGACAAGTGGAAGGCATTATTATTGTATCCAAGTTGAGTACAAGAGTTTTATCAACTTAAAGGGTAGATGATTTTGACAAATTTTAGGGCTTGTCCCATCCCAGTGCTTTATTAACTCATTCACATTCATACATCCAAAATTAAAACGAAACTTGTCAGGCGTCTTCTTGAGTCACTTGAGAGAAAAATAAAATAATTAATATTTAAATTAATTAATAGAAATTATTTTCTTTTTACCGTGTACAGATGCAAACGACCCAAGTTAAATCTTAGAATATATATATAAACGAAACCATATAAATTCTTATACTTTTCTAAAATTGCAAAAGTTGAAAACAGACACATTTACATAACTTAAGTTGTTAAGCTACTCGGTCAGGTAAGTGCTCTCATACAATATATAAATATTTTTCCTTTTTAAGGATGAAAAGTTGTTCATGTGTGTTAGTAAGAGAATTTAAGTGCTGTTGTATAACTGTTGTTATGTGTTATTTAAACAAATCTAGATTAACAAGCACACTTGACATGGGCAAACACATTAATGTGAATTATGGTAAAGACCTTTCAAGATGTTCCAGTAGATCTGAACCCATAGTTTTAAATAACTATTTTTTATATATTCGGAATGTGGTGACAAAAGTTTGTTAAAAGTTGAAAATAGGTATTGAAAGACGAGCTGCTATAATTTTTATCAGTTGATTTATTAAATATCGATGTTTACTTAGCTGCAAAACAATTATAAATGATTAAATGTCGAGTTGGAAAATATATATTTAATGCAGCTCGTGATCCTTTAAATTGGTGGAAGTTCTCACTAACTATTCATGACTCTAATCGTGTGGATTCAATAATGGGTTAAATATTGGATTCGTTTAATTCACCAGCTGCTGCCTTGTCCACATAAGCCAATGACTTAAGGCAACCCGTGGAAAAATAGTTCTGAGTCTCTAAATTTTATGAACGATATGCTGATACACCATCAATATATTCTTTTATACAGGATATGCAAATTTGAGGTTGGAAAGTAAATTGGGGGGTGCTAGTTGGTCCGCATAAGCCCATTATATAACGATGCCCAGACAATGCAATTCAAAGGCTTTTAATGGCATTAATGATATGTAAAAACAGCATCGATATAATCCTTCAAAAGGAGTAAGCTAATTTGAGATTAGGAAGTAATGGGCTGTCGACTAATCCTTATTTCCTTGATCCTTGACATTTATCTAGTAAAAAGCTTTGAAATTTTAACCATGGAATGGTACGCACTTGAGCACTGAGTGTATTTTATGAAAGTTTTCTATCACAATGATAAAAATTTTGCGCACCGCTTCTTAAAACTGCTGCATTTTTCCTCGTAATCAGGTTTCTTGTTAGGCCGCTGTGCCTAATTTAGTCGCTAAATTCGAGGCCCACGATACGGTAACTGACAATAGACCAAACCAATAGGCTCTTATAGGCGGTAGTGAAGAAGACAGCAGAGTTTTGAGAATGATCTATAAATATAAGCTCGACGTTCGCAACAATTGGGCATGATCTTCATATCCACATTAACAAAGTTATATTCGTTCGATTATTATAACCGGTGGATAATTTTTGGCGTTGAACGTCTCTTTTTTTAACAAAATCATCTTCAATTAGTAAACAAAAAAAATTGTTTTAATTTTGTGCTGATTATTTTTTCCCCAAAATCTTACTAGGAATTCAAAATGATCAATTGAGGGGTTTAAGCTAGTTAGAGGCTAATGCAGATCATCAGGTGACCTTTACCCAACATTTCTTAGAATAACTAAATATATTCAAGTTCCATTTAAATAAATGAGAAGTCTAAAATAAATATCAAAGTCATAACAAGAACTCACTGATCATTTTTCCTTTTTTATTTTCCGACTCTAATTGTAGTTGTAAGATAATATATTATTCTATAAACACTTGCTTTCTTTAAACATTTTGTATGTGTTATGACCACTGTCATGTAAACGATTTGCCCTTTTATATGTGGAGCATGATCTAAAACGATTTACTTCTTTTTTTGTCTTCATACAACATAAAAACAAATCCATGTTGAGTGTTTTATACTCGAGATTTAATGATACTTCTTGAGTCGCACGGTTAGTGGCAGTTGAAATGATGAAGATGATAATTTTCTGTAGCATTTTTTTCGTTTGTTTGTGTTTGCCTTCAGTTGTAAGTGAAAATATGATGAAGTAAATAATGAGTTGAATAGAATTTAGAAATAGTTTATTTAATGTAATTTTTATATTAAAATGTAGAGGTTATTTTTATTAAATACTTGCTTAATACATAATTAAACAAATAAGATAATTATAATAATTTCGCTTATAATTTATTTGAATTATTTCGAACGTTTTCAATATATTATTTTGAAATTATCCTTTATAATTTATTTCACGGTCTTCAGTATTACATAAGAATTTCATGCACGTATTTGTAGGCTGATTGTACACTAGAAATAAATTCTCAGATATCAAGTGCGCCATATTTGCAGTCGCCAGGCCAAAACTGCATTTTCACTTGCTTGTTAGCAATAATTTCTTTTCCTCCTTTTTTATTGCTTGTGTTTTATTCATATTGACGCCTGCCAATAAACAAATTTGCTGGCAAAAGTTTTTTGTTTTTGTTCTCAGAAAATACGTATGAAATATTCATCGATTTTTTTCTTTTCCTAAGAAACTAAAGATATGTGCTCTGTTCTCATAAACATGTGTATGTGAATTTAGATGAGCGAGAGTGTGTTGGTGTTTTACAATTTGTTTATTGCTGTTTATGTTTTAACAACAACTGTGACTTTTGCTTAAAGGAATTATATAAAGTTTATTGTCACCACATGCACAATGGCAAAAGTTATCGAAACAGGACTACGGAAATAATGCACAGAGATAAAAACAACAACAACAAAAAAACAAAAAAGAAAATATGTCACTGCAATAAACTGATAGAAATGCAATCAGCAAAAATGTGTGTTAGATCGCATGAAGCAAAACACTGCATAACCAACAGGCGCCCCAAAAAAGTGCAATGACTTTTTGGGCAGTTACTGCAGGTTGCAAGATAAAATAGATTTTTTAACAGTTTTATTTCATATTTGTTATGAGTGTTATTCGAAATGCATAAAAATTCCTAAGCGATTGTTAAAGATGTTACAAAATATTTTATATTAATTTTTATGCAATTCAAGTTTTATTTAGGTATTTTTTCTTAGCTGAGGTTGTTTACTTGGACTATATATAAAAAAACCTTTTAAATGATTTCATTGACTTCCTCAATTATTGTTTTTTAATTATCCTTTAAAACAATTATTTTACTTACCACTACATATACACTAGTACCCACCACCTACATCCACATATAAATAAAAAGCACAATAAAAAGTGGAAAAATTCATTGTTTTATGATGTAGAACAAAAACTAAAATAAAAACAACGAACAAAGTTTTTATTAACGAGCGCAGTGTGTACTACCTTGAGATGGTTTTTTTATTTCTATAAATATATTAGTTTAGTAAAAAGCTTTAATAAGTTGGTTTTAATTTTCATTGAATTTATTGACCCATTTTATAGTTTAAAAGTTGTGTTTTTTTTAAGCTGCAGTTAGCTGGAGGTTGTAGAATCTATTCGCCCAGACAATATGCGGTTAAGAAATGATGCAGTTTATGAATGTTGACTTTAGCTAATTTTACGAAAAGTTAACTTCTAAGTTATGGAATTTCACGCGAATAATTTAATTTACTTGCGTCAATATTAATTAAGAGTTTTTTCCTGTTTTAATACTGAAACTTTGTTAAGGACTAAGTTTAGTACCCGATATTAACGCCCAATTTAATCTTAATACTGCGTGAACCTGGATCGCCCACCAGCCGTTCTTTTCTACTTGTGGAAATGCTTTATTTTAAAAACTAATAGAGATTATTTCCTCTGCAGCCAGTAAAAGGATCAGTTGACAAAATCCTATATTCTAAAAGAATCGAAATATATGGTATCAGAATTTCGAACGATTTCGATTTCTGACAGATTAACTTCGGAGCTGCGTTTTTGAGACAAGTGAAGCTTTACTGCTAAGGCACTCAGTAGAGCAATTTACTAACTTATTTAAACGACAGTCAAGTTGTTTAAAACTAAATTTTATGTCTTTCAAAGGATATCTGTTGCTGTTTTAAAACACTTCTTTGGTAATATTTTGAAATTCCTTTTTCACACAACGAATTGAACAAATATAGTCACATCTATCTAGGGATATACTCCTTTCAAAACAAATTTTCTTAAATAATAGGAGCCGTAAAGAACTTTAGTTATTGTGACTTCTCAATATATATTTAATTCGTAGAATTAATAAACTAAAGCTCTATTTATAATATGCGACACCACACAATTTATTTAATTTTTATTAAAAAACAATCCTTCTATTGCTAAACCGTCGCTTTAAATAAAATTGTTGAAATATTTTTAAACCTCTCCTGCTGTATAAATAAAACAATTATTTATTTTATTATAAAATTATTTGTAAATTATCAATTAATTAGCCGGCAATTATGGTTAAATAAACGAGTTTATAATAAAGTGTTTGTCAAATAATAATAAAAATTAATTACAAGTTTTGTCGCATTTTTTATAACCGACATTTTCTCGTCAGAGTTTTCCAGGGACACATTCCTGAATAACATTAATGATGTTGTTATTATTGTGTTATTCTTTTAACTTCAATTTCTAAAAACAAAAACATTTAAGCTTAATTTCTCCCCCTCCAGCATAATAAACAGCAGGAAGGACAAGGTAACAAGTGGCTCGGCAAGCGTTTGCATGAAATAGTCAAAAAGCAAAACACTTAAAAACAATGATTTTCTTAATAGTGTTTTCTCAGCCTTCAACATTCTGCTCGAACATTAAAAATCGTTATTTCCGTCTCTTTGAAAATCTTTTTTCACAGGAGCAGCGCTTTTTTGACTTTCCTCCACAACTAATTAGCATAATTAGTTAATATTTGCCCTGTCACTTTTTGGAGGTTTTTTTTTTCGTTTTACTTTAAAGCCAAGCAAAAGGTCTTGTATATTTTCACAAACTTAAAAAATTAATTGTGTGTGAATAAAATGTTTAACAAATTGTCTGTTGGCTGGGAAAGTGAAAAGAGCGCCATTGAAACTGCCACAAGAAGAAAAATGAATCTGCGCCTCCTCTGTTGCATAAATAATAGATGATTTAAGTGTTTTGACTTTTGATACTTTTTGGTTAATTTTCGTTAGCTAAAATTTTCTATGCAGATGCTTAAGAATTCTATTTCTTGTAGAGTAGCGTTGGCATCCTTGTGTTTTGAAATTATTTTGTGTTTTTGCTACACGTTGAAGGCAGACATCGTTGAGGTTTTCAACGAAATTGAATTTAAATGAATTTCGTTTAATAATTAATTATAATTGACGGCTTCAGGAGCATAATTGTGCACAAGATTAAATCGATATCATGCTGGTTTATTAATTTTTAATAATTAAAACTGTGCAGGGCTTCCTTATGCCCTTAAAAAAAAGTTCAGAATGTCTTTAATCGTCAATGAAATTTGGGAAATGAATTTTCAATCTTTCAAATTGAAGGTGTGTAAAATCTCTCAGCGTAGTACTTGAACATACAACTCATTTGATTAATTTAATTGAACTATTTACTATTCAATAGTTGCAATTTTCAAAGAAGTTTCTAAAAGAACTCTGCAATTGACACAGTAAAACTGTCGTTTATTATTTTAGTACAGGGTGGGTAAATTTGGGATTAGGAGTTATATAAGCTATAATATGATGAAGTATCAAGAGCTCAGCTATTATTTTTTATTCGTTGTTTAGTAGAAAGATGGGAAGATTTTACCCTGGTACGTTACTTGCTTGAAAAAAGTTTTAGTTGTGAAAATTTACAATTTGAAAGAAAAGCCCATTTTGCCAACAAAATCTTGTTCTGTGATAGAGTTCGTTTTTAATTGGACTCGTTAGTAAATAAAAACAAAACACCCCAGAGCACATTTTTCTTGTCCTTTGCTTGAGTCCACTTTTAATTGGACACTTAAATAAACAAAAACCAAACACCATCATATACTAAAAAGGAGAATACAACACCCTCTTTCTTCAGTACCTGCAGAAAATATATTCACTGGCGAAGTAAAAAGGAAAGAAATTCCCTGTCCTTTAATCTTTTCTCATCTATCGTTTCAACACCATCCCCTTCTTTCATAGTTCCAGCGCAATGCACAGCATACGTAGAGGTCTTCCTTCGAGTGCTGGTCCTACTCAGAACAAAAAAATCCATAAACAGTCCTCGAAAAACCATGACATCCATAGACACTGACCGCAGGATGCAGTTTTTACGTGAGCGACATTATTGGCCCGTAATCAGTAAAAGGATCAGATGGCAAATATGATATTCTATAACAATCGAATATTGTATTTATATTGTATCAGAATTTCGACCGATACCGATCTCTGAAAGACCAAATTTGGAGCTGAATTAATAAGAGAAGTAAAGCTGCGAAATTATGCCAAACTTTTATGAAAAGAGTTGGATGACGCTTCAGAAGTAGATATTTATATTTTATTATAAATTCCCTTATTTATATTTTGGATCAGTATCATTAAAAAAAAAAGAATGATTTTTAGCCTCTTATTTTCCCATATTTTATGCACCCAACATTTAGCTACAAGGCTTCATGGCTTTATTAACACATCCATGATCCAAAAATACAGTCAACATAATTAATTTTACTTAGCAAAGAAAACCCGCAACAAATTGCAAATAAAGTTCTTTAAATTTCCGGGAATGTGTGATTTATGAACATTTAAAAACATACCAAGAAAACCCAAAACACAGATTAAAGCTAAAACATATTAAAAGAATTTAGCAAACAAATGGTTATACCATCAAACGCTACATATTTTTATAGTACAAAATTAAAAAAAAAAACTAACAACAAATTCATATACGACTTGTACAAAACTAAAAATTAATAACTATGCAAGAAAGTTATAACAAATTGCTTTTTAGAATGTGCAACTTTGACTTGAAATGAGTAGCACAGTGACAGAGTCGTTGCGTTAATATGCCAATCATTTTGCCAACCCGTTTAAACCAGCACTCCAGTACATTTCAACTAGTTTTCAATTTTTTCCATTCACTCAGTCACTTAATGCTGGAAAACTTTCGTGATGTTTTTGATGGACTGATTGCATTTTAAATAGTCCCTTTTCAATACACTTCCAAGTGTTTGCTTTTATTTATTGATTATTTGTACAAACACTCAGTCAAACTATTCACTTGAATGTTATGGCAAACAAAATATTTACATTAGGGATGTATCGAAAGTAGTTGTGAAATATATTCAATTAAATATAATTCAATTTTGATAGTCTAAATGGTCGATAAGTGTTTTAAAATTCAGAATTATATCATGAATGTTCTGGACCACACAAGGGACAGTCCACATCAGTTTTAACTATTTAACTGACGCATTAGAGCAGAATAGCTGTTTTTGAAAGCCGCTACACTTTAATTATTAATGCTCATAAATTTTTGTTTGTTTATTACCGGCCACGGAGAGTATAAGCAATCAATGTTGCCGATGGCGTTTTCTTTTCTAGAAAACATGTAAAATTTTTTCACTTATTTTCTAAAAAGTGGAAGTTTGGAAACGTTTTAAAGCAGAATTTATTTTTGGTGAGGGATGTTGAATTCGTTTCTAATAAATTCCTTATTTTGAAATGGTAAAATGTTGCCATTTTCTGTTAAAAAGTGTGAAAAATGTTGCATTATTTTCTACAAAAGAAATCGACATAAGACTTACCAAACGTGGGCTACCATCGGTGTAATACTTTTTTCGTATCCTTTTCATACCGGCTTGCATTAAGTTTATATATATTCTGAATTCTTATCAATAACATACGATTGAGCGATGTGCGTCTGTCTGTAGGTTAAGTCGAATTTCCCAAGCCCGTAGAAGAGCTAGAGACTGTGTTTTTGCACCGATGGAATGGAAATAAGCTTCAATAGAGTGATATTGAAAATCAGAGCCGACACACGGTCCCAGAGCTGGGAAGCCTACACCAATTTCTCTACGAAAAATTAATACCAAAACCATTTATTTTTTTGTTTGTTTGTAAATTGAATCCATTTTATTCTTTGGGAAGCCTCGATTGTCTATCAAACACTAAAATATTAGACTTTTTCCAGGGATGAGAAATTAACAGTTTTTTTTTTTACACATTTAGCCCCTTATTCATATAAAATTATGGAAGGCGTATAAGAATGTAATAGAGTAAATTTCATATGAAATTTTTATTCATCACGCTCTTATTAGACTCTCATAGTTTTTATCAATAAGGAGGTTAGTATTTTGTGGTACGTGTAATAATTAGAATGTTTAGAAATTTTTGGTTTTTCTTAAATAAAACATCTTTATACATCATGAAGACTTGTATTGGTAAAAAGAAAAATTAAAAATATTAACATTGTGTTTCCAGAGATGGGAAATTGAAATTTTTTTCTACATGAAAGTAACAAAAAAGGCAATTAGCGTTGTTTTTTGCTAGCTAAAAATATTATATAACTTAGGAAGAACAAATTTGGAACTTAAAAATATAGGTAGCGCCAGACATACGTTGGTGAAGGGTATATAAGATTCGGTAGAGCCAAAAAAAGTACTTTTGCTTCTTCAAAAATAAAATTGGTACAACTAGAAACTGTTATCACATTAAATTAGGCCAACTAAAAAGTAGTACTAAACAAAATTACACAGACGTTCTAATGACGAATTAGAAAACGAATGTTGGTATGAAAATTTGACGCCTCCCTAATTCATGTATGCGCGTGTAGAGCAAAAGAAACTTGGCAGTTACTGCCGGTTTACATGAGTGGTATAAAATTGACTGGCACAGTCACTTTTATGTAAATAATATCAAATAGAAATCTGATGGACAGGTTTAACAAACTCAACTGAGTTTCTTTCAATGAAAATCTAATTGAAAACTGTGTTTTAAAAAAATTAATAAATCAAAGACAGTATGACTTTTTTAATAAATCGAAGTAAAGCTGGTCTAGGGAAATGACACAACCCCAAATATGTCCTTCAAATTCATTCAAATAATATATCCAATGATGCGACTATTGCTCGATCATATATTTTGTTAACTTCAGGTCATTATTTTTTAATGTTAAAATTATATTTTCTCTCTTAATCTTATCACAATAATAATACTTCATATCAATATTCAACATCTTTATTACTTTATTTCTGTTGTCTTCAGTTATGTTTGCTTTAATACTTTCGATGTTTTTATTTTATTTTTGGCTTCCAGTCTTATTTGTTTCGTATTGTCTGCAAGTTTTGGTATTATTCCTTTTAGAATTATTTTCCTTAAGTATCTTCGACCAAAAGTTTTCTCTTATCCTTAACAAGCAGCGCATTAATGACAAAAAGTTGTGGTTATTTGCATTGAATTGTGTGACATTCAAAAGATCTAATTAAAATTAAGTATTAAATGTTTTCTTTCAATCCCTTTTGTTTTTATTTATATATTTTTTTTTTTTTTATTATGAAGGGGGGTTAATGTCTTCGCACTTACAGCGGCCGTCGCCAGCTGCGTCGAGTGATGTTTCCACTAAAACAATCCGCCGCCTTTTCTGGTGTTTGCCTTCAGGGAACCGCTTTCTGCAATACTTCGTGAAAGCCCAGAATCAACGTCCTTAAAAAGGACCCTTCCTTATGTTCTCGCCATTCAGAACTCTTGTGGATTTTCTAAATGGTTATGATAAGGAACTCAAAGGGTGGACCCTTTCTGCTACAAGTGGGTCAATGTCCCTTTTCTTCCTCCGCAAAATGGATTCAACGTAGTCTGCCTACGGCAATCCATTTATCACTTCTTTCAAGAATTTTGTCAACAACGTTGTCAGGAGTAAGTTCACCGATCTGTTCGTAAAGGTCACTTAGCTTCGGCGGCCACTTGTAGCAGTCAAAAAAGGTATGTTCAACATCATCATTTCCTGCTGTGCAGTACATGCAGAAGGGATTCTATGTCTTGCCCATGAAACTGTGTCAGGAAGTATTTTACTTCCACGAAAGTTCTTTGAGCCTCGCCGTCCATCTACCAGCGGTTTCCGTACTCCATCTGTTTTGCCATCGCTAGAGTGTCCTGGACCTTCCCTCCACAGAACTACTAACAGGACCGCCCCTCTTGTGTTTGTATATGTGTGCGTGTGTTTGTCATTATTGTTATTATTATTATTATTATTATTATTATTATTATTATTATTATTATTATTATTATTATTATTATTATTATTACTATTTTTACTATTATAATTATATTTTACTGAGCTCAGAAATATATTCAAATAGTTAATATATTTTATTTATAAAACATCTTATTTATAAATTGTTCTTAAAGTATCTCTTTAGATACATAAAAGCCATGAAATTATAACAAAGAGCCAATTCCAATTAGGATATATACTTCTTTTGTATGATCCTGGTTAAATTGTATTTATTTTAACAACCGAGCGTGTGATAATAATTTATGTCAATTAGAGCATAACTTTTCATTCATCAACTTCAAATGCTTCACAAGGGGTTGCCCAGGTTTCATATCAAAAATATGTCTGTTATGTCAACGCATATCTCTTATCTTTCACTGTCTACAATTTTAATCCCTCCAATTAAATCTCAATTATCTATCTCATTAACATCAGCAATTGTCTGAGATATTTTAAGCTTCTTTGTATTGTCATGTCTGTTTGTGTATCAAAACTCCTTCTTTCTTATCGCTTTTGTGCAAACACTTTTTAATATGTTCGCTGCCGTTCATGGCCTTATAATTTAAGAAATTTTAATTGTTGGAATCTTTGGCCATTTGCCTTTTGGTTTGCCTCCATATACTTAATTTCTTGCTACTGAATGGCTTATTTATATGACTGACTGGCTTAATGTCGTCTGGCTTCAGAGATTTCATTCGAATGTCTGTGCGGCTGACGGCAGTGTCTGGCATTATGAATAAGTGTTAAGTCGCCAGCTTTGAGTGCAGTTAATTATAATTATAAGAAGGCACTCAATTATTACAATAATTTTAATTATAGTTAACTATTCGATTATAGATTTTTATATAAACGGAGTCTTTAGATTATAAAGAATACAACAACCATTTTAATATATTTTATAGAAATTATCCTTGTTTTTTTTTTCTTTTGAGAAAATTACAATTTAAATTTCTTTGCCATCGTTTTTTATAAAAAGAGGTATATTTTAGCTAAAAGCGAACTCAAAATAATTATACAAGCCGGGAGTGTTGATTGAATGGAATTTCTTTATAAAAATATGGTGAAAATTCCACGGCATGAATTTTTAAGTTTGATTTCCGGTATATTTCCACAAGGTCTATCAGATACATGGTCCCTTCCATCAGCCCAATTTTTTATTAGCTTTTGAAATGTGATCTCTAGGTGTCAAGAGTGGCTAGAAAATTAACTTGTAGTCTTTCAAATGGTGCAGGAATGTTAACAAAAGCTTCATATATCCCTACAAATAGTAATTTAAAGTTGGTTACTCCAACTAATAGGTCACTCGAGTAACGTCTGCTTTAACAACTGCATATATTGAAGATATATGTATATATTTTAATTAAAATATTTACAAAATACTTTGAATTTTAACAAGAAGTAAAAACTTTAAACAAAAATAGTTACGAAAGGAACGTTTAAGAAATTGCAGCTGGAAAGTTCTAAATTTCAGCAAAAGCCAAGTCAATTTTCAAAAACTTATTAAAATTCTGCTCTTCAACAAAACCATATTAAATGAAATTCCTTTTTGCCTGAACAATATTATCATTATGAAAGGCAAATTAGAACGCCCGAAACATGTTCGTACCCGCATTTCAAAACATTAATTTCCTTTCCGTGTGTTTTTATACAAAAACAGATAAAAACAACAAAGTGAGAAGAAAATACTTGTGATAGCTGATGTTGTTGCACTCGTTGTTTTACATACAAAGCAATAATAGAAAATGATAGGATACAGTGGGCTAAAATATGCACAAAACTGTTGCGTAATTTTTTTTGGCAGTCTGTAATTAGAGAGGGAGCGTTTTCAGGAATTTAATGATACAAAAATGTTGATCCAACTGGTAACACAAAATTCGTTTAATTTTTAAATTCATTTTTTTATATAAGTTTAGTGTGTTTAAAAATCTCTCGATGATTAACTAAAGATTTTGAAGATGTTACAGCAGAGTTATTAAGAGGATTAAAACTACTTTCCTACTTGTGGGCGATATAAAATTTAAAAATCTCTTTAAGGCAAAAAAATATAATTTAATTGAAAACTTTTTCTGTCAATTAATAGGATTATTCGAGCTACTAAAAAGTATTGCTTACTCTTAGGTGAAAAAAAAATTAAAAATCTATTATGAAATTTAGTTCAATAGAGAGCTTTCTCTGTCAATTAATAAGGCCATTGAAACTAATTCAAAGTATTACCTACCTTTAAGCGAATAATCTTATAATCTTTTTAAAGAAATGAAACGTAATTTAATTCAACAGAGAACTTTATCTATTTTTTAAAAGGGTTATTTAAGTTACCGAAAAGTATTGCCCACTTTTAGTCGAAATAATTTAAAACCATCTTTAAGGCTCTACTAGGTTAATTAATTCAGAATTATCTCTGTCAATTAATAGGATCATTGAAGCTTCTAAAAACTATTGCATACTTTCAAGGAAGTCTTTGTAAAAGCTCTTGAAGGCACTAAAATATAATTTAATTGAGAGTTTTCCTAGTCAATTAATAGGATCATTCAAGCTATTAAAAAACAGTATTGCCTACGCTTAGGCGAAGCCCTAATTAACGTTTTTATATAAGAAAAATTTTTATATGTGTTTTTTTAAATTTAAACTATCGCAATTTTTGTATAACTGCCACTTGATAAGTTTAAGTTTTATTAAGAGCATGAAGCTTTCTTGTAATTTTAGACATTAACTTAATACCATTTATTTCTTTTTTCCCTCCACAGTAAATACAATTGTTAGAGTGAATTATACAAGTGGTAGAGTTTCGTATTTGAGTACATAATTGTTAAAAGTTACAAAATGCAATTTGAAAAGTACAAGTACATGGGAAATGCATGCAAGCAGAAAGATGTTTGTTGTTGTTGCTGCTTCAAATGTAATTATTTAAATACGCCTTGTGTATGGGTATGTGTGTGTGTATATGTGTTTGTGTGCGAGAGTGCAAATATGCAACGGAAACGGAAGAATGTTTATTTGAACACGCATTCAGTTTACTTCAAACAATTGGTGCGCGTGTGTTTGTTCATTCGCAATTTGTTTTAGTGTAACGAATTGAAAATGCCTGAAAATATTTTTTAATTCAAAATTTTACTTCGTTACTTTAAAATATATGTATGAGTTTGTGGCAAATTTTCTTTTAAATATGGGAATTAAGCTGAAAATTATTTGTATCCAAATCCCACAAGAAAATTATTTTATTTGTATCAATGCCGATAGCGATAGTTTAACCATCAATATATGAAGCGGCCATCTACTCAATTATAAAAAGAAGTTCATATTATTTGCAATAAATGTTCTGTTGTATGTGGTTTTCTAACCAGTGACTTCACATATTTGCACAGAAAATACTCTAGTGGCATTAAATCGTACGATATTGAAGGCCAGTTCAGGGAACGTGAAACCATGCGGTTACAAAAGTTAGTAGTCATTGGCTGCAGAGCGATCATTACCGACTATGACAGACAGACCAGCCTCACTTCTAGACAACCCCGCACCACTTATACCAACAGCATTTGAAGTACTCCAAATAGTGAGTTTTAGCAGATGCCATGACATCATGATTTACAAAATAAATTTTCACAATCTAGAAGCGTTACTGATGCATCAGTGTATTCAATCTGATATGACAAATTAATCAAAACAATAATCACTTGATAGATGACAAGATGGTTTCTGTTTGCCAAATTTCACAGCGCACAAAATCTCTATTATAAAGAAGCAGAATAAAAGGTAAATGAAAATGGAAAACAAAATTTAACTTATAAAAAAAACATGGTAAAACGATTGGCTGGGTAAAAAATTATTTGCAAATATGACAACAAATTGGCTTCGGTAAGCAAAAGGTACGAGAATAAAACCCATTCCGAATTGTATTCGGTCTTGTGGAATTTTTTATATCCCTACACTGAATGTGGATTTGAAAAAGCAACGATTTTTACAGTTTCCAGAAACAGCCAACAAAATTTTTTAAATTTTTAAGCCCCTACAGAGCGTGTGAAAGAGAGAGAGAGAGAGAGAGAGAGAGGGAGTGGTGTGTGATATCCTTAGATCTTAACTGGTTTACTCAGTATCATTCTCTGCAATATGGTATGAAAGCACCCTTTATTATTTTAACTATTTTCGTAGTGCCACAAGATTTTTATAAGACCAAATCAAATTAGTATTTCCTTTTCTACCCGCTACTTAAGATAATTTTATATTAAAATTGAGTTTCTTTATTGCTCTTGCTATTTTTATATAAATTGTATTTTTTGTTAATAATGTTATAACTTTTGTTTTGTACCACAAAGTTTTCTTAATGACATCATAAAAACTTTATTCATTTCTTCTTACATATTATTTCTATTTTATTTTTATTTTGCAGTTAACAAATATTTGGTTTTAAATAACTGTTAAACTATAAAAAGAATAAAAAAACTGTTTGTTTTGTTTCAGTGAGCAGCATGAGTTTGTTCTCTCTTTGCAAATCCCCCAACAGCACTTTTAAATTTCCCATGACAAGCACTAAAGTCACATTCATATGGAGTATCACAGTCAATAACACTAACGTAAGTGGGTGTTAGAGAGCTGCCACATACCTCCAGTTTTTACACTTCTAAATAAATAAAAAATAAAAGTCAGCGTTTTACTTTATTTTTGTAAATCGTCCTTAACATTTACAGCTGATATATCCAGCTCTACGTTAGTCAATATCAAACCAGACCAAAGATCGTTTGCTGTAATTCGAGAGTTTTGCTTCTCACTTGTATTAGATTTTTTCTACTACCGAGATAATTGTACAGGATTAATGATCTTCCTAGAGATTTTCTTATGTGAAGGCAAAAGACATGCGCGATGAGCAGTAGATAATTAAAATGATACCACTTTAAATTTTTATTTATTTAAACTCTTTAAATTTAATTATATGATGATTCTTTTTTCCCAAAATCTTACTAAAATTTCAAAGTGATCCATTGAGAAGTTTTAGCCGGATCCTGTTCGCATTTCACTCGAGCTAATGCAGATCATCGGGGGAACCTTTACCCAACATTGCTTAGAATAACTGAAGATATTCATTTCAAACTTCCACTTCAATAATTGAGAAGCCTCAAACAAATATCAAAGTCATGACAAGAACTCACTGATCACTTTTCCTTTTTTATTTTCTTATGTTTCCATTAAGTATTTATTTAAATTTATTAAATAAAAAGCATTAATCGCTTTTTGCAAGTGGAAACTGATAATGTGGCAGCCTTCTTACAATAAAGCAATACAACACATTTGAAGAAGGCGTGCAAAGTTGTTTGTCTATACACTCTGATATATTAACTAACAATTGAAAGTAAATGGCTGCTGGTGAAGGAAGCCTGAAGGAAGTTGTTGGCTTAACAGCTAAACAAAAACAATTTTAAACACTCAAATTTTAAACAATTTAATTTTGTTATTGATGGTTCCTTTATAGTAACTGAAAGAAAAAGTTATCTCTCCACAATGAATATATCCTAGAGAATTCTTGATTTGTGGCATGTTATTTTGGTGTTAATTTCCATTAGATTTTATAAGCTACAAGGCGTAAGACTACACTAGGAGAGGAATAATCAGCCTTCCTTGGAACAACTGTTCATGTCGATAGAAATGTACGTAGCATTTTATACAGCAGAGCAGAGTGATGCTGTTTTCATAAGCCACAACAATTTCATCTTCAGCACTCATGTCTAAATCTGTTTATTTCTACATGTTAAATTGCCTTGCTTAATGCCAAAAAGGTATTTTTAAATAAAATTTTTATGAGAAAACAGTTTATGAGCATTGTATTAATACAAATCTGATGTTTATACACACATAATCTATTTAATGACGTTAGATAAGTTTCGTCATGCCTTCCTGTTTCAAAACTTCTTATTCCAATTTCTATTTAATTCAAACATTTTTGTCTGGTTTTTAATATGCTGGTCTCTATTGAGAAAATTACGTTTTTTATAAACTCTTTAATGTTAATTTTGTGCTGATTCTTTTTCCCGAAATCTTACTAAAAACTTCAAAGTGATCAATTGAGGGGTCTTAGCCAGTTCATATGCCCATTTCACGGGGGCTAATGCAGATCATCAGGGAATCTTTACCCATCATTTCTTAGAATAACTAAAGATATTTATTTCAAACTTCCACTTAAATAAATGAGAAAGAATTCTAAAACAAAATGAAAGTCTAAACAATAACACACTAATCAATTTTCCTGTTTTATTTTTTTCGTTTTTATTATACAATTGGTTGGCTTTTTCCCGACTTTAATTGTAGTTTTTGTGTTTGAAATTTAATTAACTTTTCTGGGATATATAATTTTGCTTATCGGTGACCACTTCTCTTGGCTTATATCGAACTTCCTCACTATATTAGTTGTTATATATGGGACCTTATCAATTGAGTTAGAGGTAAATTCAGGGATACCGCAAGGCTTTGTTCCTTCCCATACTCCTTTTTTATCTTAATAAATGACCTGCAACGACAAAGTTGCAACTCTTTCGCGGATGACAATATCATGAACCACTCTTTTGCTGGCCAAATTTGAAGGAGGTGAACGCAAGAGGGTGAAGGTGTAACTTAAAAGTACTTTCATGTTAATCTCCAAATGAGGACGAGCAAACAGACGCAAAACGCAGTGATGTTTGCTCACGAATAAACATTGGTAGATAGTGATGTCCCACCCATATTTATGTGTAGTATAGGTACTGAGGAGTAGGAAGGGTTTGATGGTCTTGGCATTAAGAAAACTGTGTGATTTTTTATGGACCCTCTGTCTGAGAAACTCCCCAAGACAGAGCGCACAAAAAGCATATGCCACTTAAGTGTAATCCTGAACCGATTGAGACGGCTCTTACTTTTGCTGGTCCTTCCTATCAATATACTCTATTTAGTCTCAGAACATGTGTTATATATGAAAAGAATTTCTCAAGTGCCATGAATTTTAAAGGCCACCACCATTTGCTTTCATCGCTTTATATAAAATCTCCTTCCGACCGCAAGTGGAATACAACTCACTCCGGTGGCTGGTGGTTCAAAGTCTGATATGAAGTTAATCGACAGCGTGCTGCAGTTAATCGACATTGATTGACAGAATTATTGAAGCTACAAACAGAGTATTTCAAGCTAATTTGTGCCCAAAAATAGAAGGTCCTTGCGAGCTACACGCTCTTTAAACAGGACGCATACTTTTGTGGTGGAATCTGCAAGGAACCGCTCCATACAGGAGACACTTTGATCTTTGATGAAACGGTTGGTATGTGGAATAAAATTCCTGCGGGGGCTTAACTTGCGAAGATAAAAAACCGAATTTTCGAAAATGCTACTCACTTACATTCTACTTCGCATAACCAAATTTCCTGCCTTGAGTTCCGGTCCAAGATAAAATAATAAATGTATTTTTAAATCTGTAGTAACTTGCGTGTAATTTCAAATAATATTTAGTTAACCTTCCCCCTGCAAGAAGACTTTCCACTAAAACACTTTCATAGTGTTTTACTTATTTTAAAGAAAAAATTACAGCAAAAAAAAAAATCAAATCACATTGCAACATTCTTTCCCATACAAAAACCTGCTCGTAAATATATGTTTTGTGGCATATAAAATAATTGCCAACAGGGGATTCCATTAAAGTGTCCACAATAAACACAAACATCCAAATCTCAACTGTATTTAGACCTCCTAAAGCAAATAGATAAAATCACTTCAAGTTTAAAAGGATAATATATTTTAGCTAATTAGCTTTAAGGCAGGCAGGACATGGTGGTAAATAATCTCAAATTAAAGGAAGAACTAACAAATTGAAGTGCTATAAATTTCAATTATTATCGACTTTGTTTCACTTGGTTTTTGTTAAATATCAGGCAACCAAAATTTATATTCTTGTTTAATATTTTGAGAAATTTTTTTGTGTTTGCCAAGATTAACAGCGCAGTAAATCTCTGTTATAAACAAGCAGAATAAAAGGTAAATAAAAATGGAAAACAAAATTTAACGCATAAAAAAAATATTTTAAAACGATTGGCTGGGTAAAAAATTATTTGCAAATATGACAACATATTGGCTTCGGCAAGCAAAAGGTACGAGAATAAAAACCACTCCGAATTGTATTCGCTCTTGTGGAATTTTTTATATCCCTACACTGAATGTAGATTTGAAAAAGCAACGATTTTTAGGCTTTTCAGAAACAGCCAGCGATTTACTTAAAATTCTTAAGCACCTACAGAGCGAGTGAGAGAGAGTATGATCTGCTAAGATCTTAATTAGTTTACTCAGTATCATTCTCTCTGCAATATCCTTCATCTAGTTGCAATATTTCAACGTAGCAACAACAAAATCCCATGGCCAATACCAACAACCAAAATTTACTATTTCATTTTTATATCTTCCTCTTAAGATTATTAATAACAAAAGAAATATATTTTTAGAGAAGAGTATAATTAAGTCGTTATTAACTTAATTGGCTTCTTCCGCTACCACAAGTGTTTGGTGGCAACTTTTTTTCCACTCTCTTTCATATTTTTTTTTTTAATTTTTCACTGGTGCTGGTAGCATTTGTTGCACTGCTCAGGTGGCTTTTGTCGTTATTGTTTTATGGAATAAGTGTCCTGAATAAATAGAAACAATACAGACAAATTGTTGTAGTGGATGGTTTTCTTTGTCTCTGCTCTTTTTTTTTTTTTGTTGTTCTTTGCCAGCATATTTCATTGTTTTGTTCACTCGTTAATACCTCTGGCCAATTGTAGACAACAAAAGCCAGTCACCTGACAATTGGATTAAGTTAAACGTGTTGCTGGATATATATTCAACAAATTACAACGAAAACAAACCCAATATTAATGGATTTATGTATTCTGTATGTCTATGAAAATTTTAGCTTTTAATTCTTTAACAAGCAGACAATTTGTGTGGGCAGTATAAAGATACAACTTTGGGAAAGTCAGTTATTTTTATTCTAAGAAAAACTTAATTGTTAAAGCTATCAAAACTTAGAAATAGTAGATATTGATTTACTGTCTGGACAATTAAATGAAAAAATATTTTCAATACAAAATTAGTTGTAGCAAAACTTGTCTATAAATAACACTATTGGCGGTAACGATTGTCTGTTTTATCAACTTCTTGTTACTTGAATCTTTATCAACTTCTTGTTATTTATATCATTGTAAAATGGAGCTGTTCATAAATACATCATTGCTGTGCATCGTTTGAGCAAAATGTACTTTATAACACTATTATAAATAAGGCGATGTTATTATATGCATATAGCCACGCTCTATGCCTTCATTTAGCAATAATAAGAATTAGAAAAAAATGTATTAATTTGAAACCACATAAATTAAATCCATATGAATCTGTACCAGTAGAATTGATCTCCCGATCTATTCAATAATGTTGCTGTTAAGTACAGCATAAGCAATAAAAACATAAGAAAATAAGAGAAGAAAAGTAATCAGTGAGTCCTTGTTATGACTTTGATGTTTTTTTCAGACTCCTCACTTGTTAAAGTGGAAGTTTGAAATAAATATCTTTAGTTATTCTAAGATATGTTGGGTAAAGGTTCCCTGATGATCAGTATTAGCCCCAATGAAATGGGTATAGGAACTGGCTAAACCCCTCAATTAATCACTTTGAATATTTTAGTAAAATTTTGGGAAATAAGAATCAGCACATAATTAAAATTTAAGGTAGCATTTCAATCTTAAAAAAGCCGGACTCAAACTCACTGTCGTTTGGTAGACTTGAAGTAAAAATACAACAAAAGCCACTTCCTGTAGCAGATATTGAAAATCGTTAAAAGTCTTACAGAAAAGCAAAATCGATTTTGTCTTTATATTTATTTGATGGGCAGGTTTATCGCAATGAAGGATTTTGAAATGGCCTACAAAGTCACCCATTTAACAGCTGAAAGATGCATTTTGTTTAGCTTAATTTGAAACTTCATTACGAATCTACTCATATCAGAGCGATGCGTACAAATTGCTAGAAATCTATAATCAAAATAATTATTCTATTCGTCAAACTCATCCATTCAAAATTTTACTTTCATGCAACCCATTTATGTTGGAATGGGTACGTAAATAGCGGAGTTATCGAATTTGGAATGCGATGAATCCACAAACTTCTGTCAAAGTCTAATTGCATCCAGAGAAAATCACTGTACTTTAGAGACTAGCGCAGTCATTGGCCCGTATGTTTTCAAAAACGATGATGACCAGAATGTTGCTGTCCATGGTGGAACGGTGTAGAAACATGATCCAAAATGTTTACGTACCTCAATTAAGTGGCATTAATCCTGCTGATATGTAGTTCCAACAGGACGAAGCTACATGACACACAGCGGGCGCTACAATTGACTGACAAGAAACTTTTGATAAAATAATAATTTCAATTAATTGGCCATAAAGATCGTGTGACTTAACCTCTTTGAATTATTTTCTTTCTGATCATATTAAGTCACTTATCTACGTCGGTAACCACAAAGAAATTGACCACTTGGAATTAACACTCGCAGAGTTATTATTGAAATACGACCACAAGTGCTGCGAAAATTTTTTGAAAATTGGCGTTCCAGATTGCGCCTTCTTCGCCCAAGCGAAGAAAAAAAAATATTTTAATTTTAATTTCATAAAATTGTCTTTCAAACAAATCACGTGTCATTGATATTAAATATATATTTTCTTATTTTAAAACTATTAACACTTGTGTCAACAAAATGCAAACTATATATATATTTTACACTGGCTAACAAAAAATGTTTTTATTTGAAAAATTATTGCCTGTGCTATAAATCGTCGTTGTTGTTCAGTTGGCTGGCGATGCTGTCCAGATGGTTTTTTTATGACAGAGCACTTATCGGTGATAACTCATGCAGAGTATATTCTGTCTGAAGTACTAGGATGCAAAGTTTAGTACCACGCAGTGAGATCATTCCAACCAAACTCAGCTAACTGTGAATGGTCCTTTAAGTGTATGGTTGGAAACAATTTTTGTCTGGAATAACACCTGATTGGGCACTCAGGGTATGCTGTTTCATTGACCACAATGTGCTTTATTGTAGTAGCACGATCACCCAACAAAAATTCGAGCTTGAAGAATTTGCCTCAAAGCAATACAATCCGATTTATATTTACTTAAAGTGAATGGCATAGATTACTGCATATTTCAAGGAGGGCCAGCATAAAGTTTTGCATATATCAAGGAGGACCATTTCTTTGCATTAAAACACACATCAAATTACAAACCAAAAATGTGAATAGAATGGTAAGTAATTTTCCATCACACACAGCAGCAGTCTTGAGTCTGTTGTAATTGTTTGTTTAATCGATTTTTTTTTTTGTTAAATAAAAACTAAACATTTTCATAGCAGCAGGTAAATTGGGAAAAATCGTTTATGATTCTTTGCTGTGGTTTTGCCTGCTGTGGTTATTTGTGATTTTGTGTTTTGCTTTTCATTTTGATTCTTATTTTCATTGGCAATTTTGAAATTTAGTAAAACTTATTTATCGAATAACTGCATACATTTGCATTGAAGCGTTAAAGCCATTAAAGGAATAACGAGCAAATAAAGCTGATCATTAAAATAAAATTAATTATTTTGTGGTAATTTTTTAAATAAATTTGGCCGAAAAATGATAGTGTGCCTTGTGTGCAATAATTTAAAGTATTTTTTTCTATTTTTATAACAGCTGCAAATGAGGGTAGATTTCTAGTATTAATATTTCGACTTTAAAGGCCAAACAGACAAAAAATCACAGCACTGAGATCCATTCTAGTATTCATATTCTGAGCGAGTGCGTAATCGCACCTGGGATCTCAGGCTTGGTATTATATGTGCTAACAACAACAATAGCAGCAGTAAATATATTCATATTTTTACTTTCACTCAAAGTCTGCTTAAAAACTGCACCTTCATTACAAATTTATTGCATTTTGTGCTCAAGAGATTTCACTCTTCAACTTCTAAGAGGATTTGCTTGATATAATTTTCCTACAATTTATATTATTTCTTTATTTAATTTCATTGCAATCTTGTTAGAGAAAAAGTGCTGGAAGATTGCAAAACAACTTTATAAATGCAAAACTGTAGAGAGTATTTAATAGAAGGACTTGGAATACAACTACAAGCGGTACCAGAAATACTTATTCTTGTCTTCATTGTAAGAATCTTAAGCATATATTTTTTTTAGTGGAAAAAATGAAACTTCTATTAAAAATGTTTGCTTGAATAGGTTATAGAAACTTTTGTATTTAAAATAAGTTTAAGCGACAAATTCCTTACTTTTTTCCCCCCATCACTTCTGCTTAAGATCTTTGTTGCTGTAGTTCAACAAGATTCTTTCCACTGCGAATAGATGTTGTTGTGTAATTCCGTAAAGTTTATCTTTTACAATAACTGATACATAAATATAATATGAGTTGTTGAATAAACTCAGTTTGATTTCTGCTACAATAATAGCGATTTGGTTGCGTTTCATTATTATGTGAATATAGATATTGTATTCAAGTTTAATTAATTCACTATATTGTTAAGATTAAAGACTCAGTATCTGCCCAGGCTACTGGTTTTAGTCTCAAATACTCACCTTATTTTACAAAAAAATATATTAAATTAGTACATAATCATAAAGCCTTTTCTATGATGTCTGAGAGTTTAACAGATTTTACATTCAATTTGATTGTATATTTTTTACTTGGTTTTGTTTTAATAATAATCGCTTCTTAAGCTTCTAATCTTACAATCCCTTTATTTTGCATTCTTTTTCTGTTTTCTTAATAGTTTTTTTAACCGACAAATGGGAAAACAAAACGCAGACCTAACAAATTGAGGCTGACTCTATGTGCTCTCCTGCAGGGCATTGCATCAAACTCTGCCACAAACTCTAAAGGACTCAACTTAATTTTTAGTTTCTAAAACTTCAGTTTCTGTTCAGAAGCTGACTAAGACAGTTAACAAGAAGTTAACTCGAAAACAGCAAAATATTCTCTAACGAAAAACGCTTGTAATTTTGTTAAATATATAGAAAAATTTGTGATGAAGGTTGGGAATATTGTAAAAGTTTTATTACTTGTATTAGTTAGTAACAATAAAGAAAGTTAATTTATTGTAAAACAGCAACTGTTATTATCATCTTCGTTGCTTTGTTTTATTGCATCAGCGATATTCTCATAAGCTTGCAACTGCAGCTGCTGCAGTTCTCTTTTTGTAGCTGCTACTGCACAGAGCCAACAATGTTACTTCGTCTGTTATTCTGCCATAAAATATTAACGTCTTATAAGTTTAACTTTCGAAAAACAAACACACACTTACTTTGACATGCATTCCATCAGAGTGAAAGTTTGTTCAAAAATGCCTTCAATCAAACTAACAAAATTAGTTGAATGATGAAAGGAAATGCGAGAGCAAGTGTTGACGAAAGGAAAATGTTGGAAAAGTTTTCGTTGTAAAATACTAGAGTGTTGAAAGCAAATTGTAAAATAACTTTTCACAAAGAATGTATTCATCTATATGCAAACATAAGAAAGTTACAAAGTTCTTTATTCCCACTATATTGATTTACACCTAAAAATATATTCATTTTCTGGGTTTTTGTGGTTATCGAAAAGCAAATGTTTGTGCTAATTTTAAGTTTTTTATAATACAGAGTGAATTAATAGTAAACTAAATATATAAAAATCTCTGTAATAAATTTAATAAAAATGTAAGAAAATAAAACAGGGAAACTAATCAGTGAGTTCTTGTTATGACTTTGAAATTTGTTTTAGACTTCTCACTTATTCAAGGGGAAGCTTGAAATAAATATATTTAGTTATTCTAAGAAATGTTGGGTAAAGGTTCCCTAATGCTCTGCATTAGTTCCAGTAAAATACCCACAGAAACTAGGTAAGAACCCTCAATTGATCACTTCGAATTTTTTAATTAAAAAATTTGGGAAAAAAAGAGTTTTAACGACAATTCCCAAAAAATATACACTAACTTGTAAATTTAATTTAATTTATTAGGTGAGTATAATACACAGATTTAAAGAGCTATCCAAGAAGTGTTCATCAAGCAAAACTAAAGAAATATTTCTAAGCAGCACCATTATGACTTGATGTGATAAAATGTTCGTTGACAACTGATAAGAAATTTTAGTTAAAAATATTTGCAGAATTTAATTTCATTTGAGTTTTTTTCATTATTAGCAAAACACCGAGAAGCAAAACAATCTATAACGTTGAGTCTGTTTTCAGCGAAGTAAATTGATTGGATTTTAAATGGTTGTGCAGTTGCTTAAAGCTTCCAACTCAATCAGAATCTAAATATTTAAAAAAGTTTCATAAGAAACCGCTTCTTACCTGAATATTGAAAGCAAAAGTTTTCCACAGGAATTCTTTACAACAAGTAACAGGAAAATAGTTTTTATATTAGGGAAACTATTTTCTGTTATTTTCTTACTGTTACACATTTTGTTTTATTTTACATTTTTAAAAGTTTCTCTTTATGATCTTTTTGCTCACTTCTTGCTTAGTTCTGCCAACTAGAAGTAAAAAATACGAAATCATTTCATATATTGAAAGCTGTTCTTGAAACTACATCAACTAAACAACAATAACAACAGATAAGTAAATGTAGAAAATAAAAAAGAAGTAAAATCTGTAGTCTAAACTGATGCTTCAAAACCCCAAGAAGTGCTTCTCGATAACAGCACTTTTCAGGTACCTGAAAGTAGTTATTTTTCTTTTTTGTTGTTGCAAATAAAAAGCAAAAGTATTCATATTCAAAGATGAACGATGATGGCTGGTTGATTGGTTAACTATATATCTGTATAGCTGTTGGCAAGAAAGTAAATTATAGATGAAGATTAAAAAAAAAAACAACACAAAAGAGGGAAAGTTTTTGCCAAAGTTTTCAGTCAAAAACAATCTCCGGAACATCAAACTCAATAAAACGCCCAAAATATAAGAAACTCAAGAGGCAGCAAAAGTGTTTTATGTTCATTTTATATAAAGAACTGTTGAGTTTCATATAATATAATAGAAATTGCAACTTTTTAAAATTTACGTGTTCATGAATGGAAATGTTCACTGGAGATGAGTGCATTTGAGAATTAAACAAAGAGATCATATTTATTTCATGATTAATCAACAAAGAGTTCATGCTGAATAATATTTTCCTGAAAATAATGTTATGGAATCTCTTCCGTTTCGCGACAGCATCGGACTTTGTGAAAAGGCAATTGGAGCAGGAAAGAAATTGTTGCATGCAGTCCTTTAAATTTTTTTAAATTTAAATGTGTCATTAAAGTTACGGATTTTCTTGATCCTGTTGTAATAAAGTTGCTAATAGACTGCTGGCAAACTTAAATCCTAGTGATCAGTTCAGATATATATCTCGTGTTATTTTGTTTGCAGAGAATGTAGTGTTCAGATGGTGTTTTAACTAAAAAGGATTATTTGAAAATAGCAGCTGCTTTATTTTAAATTTTAACTGTTTAAAAGACGCTCGTCTTTCGTCTTAGTAATTCTTGCAGTTAAATAAATGATTCTTCCTTCCAGTACCCTCCAACCGTTACCACCAGTTTCTGAATGTGCAGCAAATAAGCGATTTCCACATCATTAGCAAAAACCACATCTGCGAAAATATAATATTGATTTCCTTCCGTTTAATCATCTTTCTCATCTTTAAATCTTTTTTTTTCTACAGCCAGTGGACTATTCTCGATTTTACAAATTGCACGGATGTGGAAACATGTTAAGTTTTATATAAAAAACATTAAAACATGCAGCAACTAATTCTCCCGCAGACTTAATAATATGTCGCAAGAGGATTACACACGCATTTTACGGAGAATTATGAAGGCAAAAGTGAAGTCGAAATAGTTCCTTCATACTGTTTCTTTTTCTAGAAAAAGAGACTTACTGTGGAACAGGACAAAACTAGACGCTTTAAAAATATATCTTTTAATAAAGTCTCATTATTTATTTGTTGTTGTATTCATTCAAACCAAGAATAATATTTACGTTCATGATCGTTTTCCAAGTTGACACAAGGAGTTCCGTAGAAAAATATATTGCAAGAAATTAAATAATTATATGTGAGTGCTATAAAATATTATATTTTAATTCAACTTCGGGTATTTGTAATACCCTTAACATATTCCAAATTACTCAGGTGAGTATTGGGCCGATAGTTTGTAATAGATTTAAGACAAAAAAGCTGAATTATTATTTAACCTTTTACAAATTGTCGAATTTAAAAGCGAAAAGCGCCAACTTGAATCATACTGATTAAATAGCTCACCCTGCAGGAGATCATAATATTTCGTTTGTATTCCAAAATGTATCTCATTGTAGACTTTGTTGAAAATTTCTACTCATGCAGCCGTCATAAAGGAACCCAATACTGGTTTTTTATTAGCATTTTTCGGCACTTCAATATATTTTATGGAATCAAATCCTTCCATTGAAAGATGTCACACTAAGCAAATTTGCCTGACACTCTCTGCTGAATATATCACATGAAACAAATTTTTATAGATGCTTTCACACTAAAGCTAAAGTGTGTTTGTCTATTGCAACGGCTATAATGCTGCCAGTAGTATATTTTCTAAGTGAAAACTACAGCTGCAGGAGCATATTTAAGGTGCTATTGGTGGCATTGAATGCATAATATTTTACAGCATCTGATGTAGCCGACATAAATGCAAATTCTACTTAAAATGCTCCTGTTCGAAATTTGTCTTTGTTATTGCTGTCATATGCAAGATGGTTGTTTGACTTTTAAAATATTTACCAGCAACGCACTGTTACTTAGACGATGATTTTATAAATAAATCTGATAAAAGGTAGCAGAATGCAACACATCGTTGGGGTGTCAATATCTTTTGTATTGTGATTTATGACATTATGGCGCTTTTGTAACCATAAAAATGTTGTTAAGGCGTAAGTGTTTATGGCTTTTAGAATTAGCTTTTACAAGCGCATTTATATTGACAGTGGCTATAAATCAATAAGATAATGATGAATTATTAGAGAGACTAAAAAACGTAAATGATGGCAAATCGTTATGAAACTTAAGAATATATTTATTAAATGTTAAATTCGGAGGTTTTTTTCAATCAAAATTGCCACTCAAATGGCCGATCATATGACTGGCATAGTTGTGTTTGGGAGTTATACTCCAATATCTATGAACAACACACCACGGCGTATGAGTGTTAGTGTTTGCAATCAAGTTATTATGATTCATATCAAGAATTTATACTTCAACAGACACACTCATAAGCAACGGATGAATTGACAAATGATGTCATCTTAAAATCAAGTAAAAGGATCAACTACTTCGGACTTAACCCTGCTGTTAGATTAAAAATAATATGCGAGTCTTGTATTATGAGACCATTTTATGCAAATAATATAATACAAATTTAATCTTATTTTTGCATGTTAATAAATTGGACACGTTAATGAAAGCTATAAACGCGATTAAATACAACACTGACTGTAAGTATCAAAGATAATTTTGGTCGTGTTGGTACGACAAGCGGGTGTTGGGATGTCCTTTTTCCAAGGTTTTACCAGCGCCATGAAGATATCACAGTTGAGAAACAATTTGATGGATTCAAGCGCAAATGATTGTTTCGGCAATCTGTCCTCTTATAAAAATGCATTCAAAGTTTTGCTGCTTCTAGAACATACATACATTTCACTTACAGACATACATCGCTCAATCGTCATCTCTATTAATAAGACTCCAGGATATATGTATATAACTAATGGGGTCCCATATTAATATCGAAGAAATTACACACGGAATGACAAACTTTTAACTATTTTGTGAAGGTTATAAAGATATTCATACGCCAGGTAGGCCAATTGTCATTAAAAGTTTTACATTTTTCCTTCACTTCACTTTGAACAACTCATATAAGTTAATATAAAAAATCCGACGAACTACCTAAAATATAGCGCATCATTACAAAGTCTGATGATACACAATAAATAGAAACTTATGCAAATATTTTCCCATACCTGTCTATTTGTTTTAAAAGTTTCATTCAATATTTTGCTGACATGAAACTATTTGCTAGAATGTGTTTATTCAGTGTCAGTTTTTCCATTTATTTTCTCAAAAAATTTACTATTAAAAGTCATAAGTAGATTTAATAAAAAAAATAAATAAAAACAAATAATAGTATGAGAAGAAGAGGACATAACAAAAGAGTTGTCAACTCAAGAGTTATGATGTTTATAATGTATGATGTTATGATGTTGTTAAACAATGACAACAACTTTTCAGATTTACATAGAAACTAAAAAATTAACATAAAATCTATGGCAATACAATAACAAAATTTTAATCAATAATAATTTAAATAAAAAGCTCATCGATCTCTTCAAAAGTAGTAGCCATCATTTAGCAAAACAACACAATAGTTATTATGCATACAGCAAGAGGGCTGGCTGATAAGGATAGCAAAAGGCACTTATAACAACATTTCTATTTATATTTTTTTTTATTTATTTTATTTAGAGTCAATAAAAGAATATCTTGCAGGCTGACTTAAATATGAAACCGTATAGTTATATTTTCGGATTTAATATGAATTGGTTATGCAACAGATGAAAACAATTCTTAATTAAACCACTGTTGAAAGTAAATTTCTTAGCTAAAAAGCTTCCTCACTTTGTTAGAAACAAAATAAAAAATAAGGTTATTCAAGTTTGCTTCCGGTTGTGGGGGTATTAAACTGAAATAAAATAAACTTTAGGCAGCCGCAACAAACCAAAAATGGTTAGTGGAAAAGAACTAGTCAAAAGGAAAACGTTAAACAACATAATAACGCAAGTATTAGATTATAGACTTATTGGTAAATAAGAATAAAGTGAAATTGTTAGAGAATTTTTAAACGAAACAGCAACTTAATAAACTTTTTATGGAAACAAAACTATGATCAACACAATTTATCTAACTGATTGAAGATATATAAAACAAAAACTCTAAATCTCTTTCTTGTATGTAATAAATCTATTTTAACGTGTTGCATATATTGTTCTGTATATGCAAACATGCACCTACATGCTGTGTTACAGATTTTCTTCAGACATTCCACACATGCAACAGCACTAGACACGCAGCGACTGCATCAAATAGAACGCTGCAGTTATAAATTTTTATCTTACGGCAGTCACGTCAGACAAGAATGCATCATCATCACTTACCCAGTGGGTATTCTGCTGCAAAGGATATATTATTTTGTGGTAAACTGTTGCTGGAGATATTTTCTCAACGATTAGCGCAAATGTTATGTTGTTCAAAGTAGATACCCCAAAATTATATTAAGTAAAACAAAAAAGAATTTATATATGAAACACAATGAGTTGCTATTGAAATTTTTAGCGGTAAAAAATGTCCTTCAGGATTAAAAAATTATATGAAACTTTTGTTTAACTAGATTCTATTAGCTGATTTAAATTTATTATGATGAAAATCATAAACGATGTTTGTCCCAAAGAATATATGTTTTAACTCGCGCCGAACTTTATCATTTTGAAGTTGCAATTATATTTTTTTCTCTTATACAACTTGTACTGGCAATTTTCTGACATCTTTAAGCTTTTAGTTGTTTTTATATTTTTGAAATTTCAAAACACAGACTCAACTCCTTCGTCTTGATATAGAGCTTAACCCTTTAAAGACTATATAGGTACAGTTGTACCCGCAAGGACTTTGTTGGAAGAAAAGTTATTATATTTATTGCTTTTGCTTGCAGGAAAAACATGTTGTAGTCTGTAGTGGGTGCCCATTACGAATTAGTTTTATGGGGTTTATGCATGATGTTTTTGTCTTTCGTTGTGAATGTCTCTCAAATCGGCACATGCAACAGCTTCCAACTACACGAGATTCTCCACGTTTTCCATAAGGTAATTTAGAATATGTTTGTTCATTTAAGTCCACTGCAATACTTCGTCCATGCACCACTTCTTAAGCACTTCGAACAAGAGGATTGTTCATAACAGATTTATTGGTACTACATACTTCAATGGCAGGCATAAATTAGCTGCCTACAAAGATCTTTCAGAAACTTTCTTCTCTGATCGTTTGTTTTCTTTTATAATTGATGCTCTCTATGTATCACAGCGTCATGCTAAGCCAGCGACATCAATCGTATTATAAAATAAAACATCTATTTAAATCATCTAAATATATTTTCATAGGTCACGCAGGCCATAATAATATTTATATACACGCTATACCTTCATTTTCATATTTGAGTGTATATAAAATGTTTAAATTTAAGGTGGAAGTCAACTGAATATCGACTTAAAAAGGTCTAATAAATCTAGATATATAAGATATATAATAAAATGCAGGTTTCAGCCCGGTATCTATGAAACAAGTATTTCATTTATTTATCGACACCTCGTAAGATATATTACAATTAATAGTTTGAGTGATGTTTTACCGAAAATCATAATAATACTTCTAGTTTTTTACCCCTTTTTAATTATTTATATTAACTAATTTTCAAATTAGCACACATATTTGGGAATTGTAATTTTTTAAAACTCTTTAATTTTAATTTCGTGCTGATTCATTTTTTCCAAAATCTTACCAAAAAATCAAAGTGATTCATTGTGGCGTTTTAGCTCGTTCCTATGCCCATTTCACTGGGGCTAATGCAGATCATCAGGGAACCTTTACCCAACATTTCTTAGAATAACTAAAGATATTTATTTATGAGAAGTATTAAATAAATATCAATATCATAACAAGAAATCACTGATCACTTTTCCTTTTTTATTTTCTTACATGTTTATTCTACAACATTTTTTCAAATCAAATAAAATAATTAATTTCCTGAAGAAGTCACTCAAGGAAGTAACGAAATATTTTTTAAACAATTTTTAAAAAATATGGAGATTTTAAGCTTAATAATTTTAGTGAACTAGTAGTGTAAAAACTGGCTCTAGTGTAATATATTTTCTGCTCCATATTCTTTGTTCCAAACTCCTCAATGGCTCGTTAAACCTGCCTGTTCAAGCCGTTTATTCCTTAACAAAATACTTCTGCATTTCTCTGATTGTTTTATACACTGGGATGTGTGAATACAAATTTTAATCTGTGTTAGTGCACATATAAGCTTTTGACCGATAAAAAAATTTTAACTTCACTTGGCAGCTCTCCTCTGTTTTAAAGGAAAAGTTTTTATGGCCGGTGAGAGTATGCAATTTGTGCGTCTGCCTGCGGAATATCTTAAATATTTATTTTTCTACAACTGCGGTGGTGTGAAGTCATGCGTGTAGAATGTTTTTCATAATGATTGTCTTTAGAAAATGTTTAATAGTTTAACTTTATTTATGGGTTATTAATACAACGCTTATGGAACTTTATGGCTATTAAGAGGATCTCTGCTGGTGTCTGTGTTTTACACAACGTAGAAAAGTGTTATTAAATATGAATTTTTTTTTTGCCAACTTGACTGGAAGTAATTTTTACAACGTCTACCTCGTTTTATGGAAATATTAGACTGAAATAATCGTTTAATAAATATGTAAACATATAACACTAGAGTTGTTATTTAAGCTCAAATTCCTTCCATCTCTTATTATCTACTGTCGATTTCAATTAAATGCAAAAGAGCACTATTTATATATCCACTCTTTAATATTGAATACGTTTATAAGAATTTGGAACTTAATTGTATAAATAATATAAATGCGTTCTTTCAATGAAGATTTCGTTGGAACTATGAAAATGCGATACACGAAATGAAAACAAATTTTCTGATTTATTGCAGCGAATTATGTATGGCGTTGCTGAAACTCTACAATTTAAAATTTTTTTGAAAGAAAACCTGTATCGAAAATTGTTTTAGATTGATATAAAAGATCTTCAGAAAACAGCACTTCATTATTTCCAGAAAACCTAAATAACGCTGAAATAATAAAATTAAATTTCTTGATATAAAAAAGGAAATGAATATTGATCAATTCATATTTTTTTTAACAACATTTTTATGTATTTTTACCAACTTGTGTTTTCTTAGAATGAAAGAATAATAAACTTAAAGTTAAGTTGGTTGCAGCGTTTATTTTTGCCAAAATGTATATACAATTTTTGCGCACTCATAATCTCTTAAAATAAAACAAAAAATTTTTTCACGCGGTTATTAAAAGTTTCAAACTTATTGCGACCTAAATTTTTTTCAGCCTTTTGGCGGGCAACATTTAATTTTTGTCGATAAGTTTTAGTTGATATATTTAAAATAAGAATCACTACAAACTTTGTTTGATAAACCTCTTTAATTTCAATTATGTGCTGATTCTTTTTGTTTTTTTTTTAAATAAAATTGTTTGTGGTGGGCATTTTAAAATTTCATATTAACTTATTTAAAATGAGGACTTAAATAAAACAGTGATGCACAGATTTAACCATAAAAAAACTATGCGTTCAGTGGCTTCATCAAGTTTTGACGCACTAAAGAAGAATCACGCTGTTAAATAGTTACGAAATTCATAGAAAAAAAAAGAAATTATTAATAAATTATATGAAAATAATATAGAATTATTAGTTTGGATATATAATATAATCTATATAAACGGGTTCAACATCGCTAATTAACGCTACAGATGACTTTTGTTATTTATTTAATACCTGAGATATTTTAATTACAATATATTTCCCACTCAGCTCACATGCCCTCGAAGCTTTTATCTATTGTATGAAGATACGCATCTCAAATGTTGTATCACTGCTTCTAAGACTATAAACTTATAAATAAAATTATACGAATTGTATGCAAATTTTGTGGAAAATATGCAGCACAAGTTTGGAAAAACTACCAAAATGAATGACAAAAGTTGAGCATATAAATGAAAAATTTATTTTACTTAATGCTACGCTCTCATAAAATCATTATAGTTGAATTATTGTTTACTCATATGAAATTTTGCTGTGGCAGCTTCCAACTTTTTTTAATGTTCGAAATAAAATTCATGGAAATTTTTACCTCATACAAATATCTCTGGCATAGTTTGCATTTTGTTAGGGAATGGAAAATGGCAGAGACTAGTAAACTTTTTCCGTAACCCGAAGAACTTTAATGTGGAAAGACAGCCAAGCAGTTTCATTAGAATGTGCGTCTATATATAAAGGAAACGAATGATGGCGATGTTGTCATTGTAATTTTGTTTATTTCTTTTTATTAGTTTATGGTTGTTTTTATTCCAGGGATTTTCAGTTAGTTGTGATGGATATAAAAGTCTACGCTTGTTGTTTTTGTGATATCAAACTATTGTGTTATAAAACCTGCTATTTGATTTGCCTTTATTTGAAAGGTTGTTGGTTCATATAAGAGACAGAAAGTTCAGCAGACACAAAAAGAACTTTAAATAATTGAAAGCACATCTTATCCTGCAACTCATGTGACTTCATTGGTGCAATTTAGTTTTATTTAATATGATGGCTTAATGCATTCAAGCCATGCTCACACTTATAGAATATTTGATCCTTTAAATACAAGGAAACATATTTTAATTAATCAAAACAATTTACAGAATTCAATATTATTTGAAATACTTAAATCCATCAAACATTTGTTTGAATTAAAAGGTTTTTTATTGGTATTTAAAGGATACAGTTTTTTAATCAAATATTTCTTTAGTGTGAACATTTGTTACAAGTAGAAATTAAAATTTATAAGAAGGTAATAATATATAAAAACGAGAATCTAAAGCTGAGAAATTGTTTATTTAATGTTTTCTTTTACTACCCAAATTCTATACTTATTCTCACGCGAAAAATTTATGATGCAGACATCTTTACGAGCATTTTTGTTATCCACAATATAATTTGTTTATTTAACTGACAAGAAATATTAACTTGGCTACACAGAGCAGCAACTGAAAAGTCAAACATGTCTCTATTTCACTATTAACTGAAATTTATTTAATTTTTTTATATACATTTTTAATATGCTGTGGTTTTTTGTTTCATTTGCTTTGAAATTTCATAATGGATCGATTTACAGCAGAGCAACTGTTGAAATTTGTAATCAAAATAATCGTTCTATCCCTCAAACTCTGTCACACAAAGTTTTATATTCCGAAGAAGCCCATTTCTAGTCGAATAGCTACTTAAATAGGCAGAATTTTAACTGAGAACAATCCACAAGTTTTTATCGATACACAATTATATCCAGAAAAAAACTACTATTTGGAGCAATTTATAAGCTGGCGGAGTCATTAGCCCATGAGTCTTCAAAATGGATGATGGTCAGAATGTTAATGTCAATGGTGAATGATTCGAAACTTTTTCTTACCTCAATTACGTGGCATTAATCTGGCTGATGTGTGACCCCAATAAGACGGATCCACATGCCACACAGCGGGTGCTACAATTGATTTACTCAAAGAAACTTTTAATGAAAAAATAATTTCACGTAAAGGCCCAATAAATTGAATACCAGGACCGTGTGATTTAACCCAATTGAATTATTTTCTTTACTGGAAATCAACGTTCGAAGAGTTATCAGCCGCAAATGCTGAGAAAACATGTTTAAAATCAGTGTTCCACCACTCGTAGCGGCCACATACAAGAATTAATAATTAAACATTAATATCATACAATTTTCTTCAAGAAAAGATCGTTTCGTTTTCATTAAAAATATATATATTTTTCATTGTTTTATTATGATTTAAATTTTTGTCCCTTTAAAAAAAAGACTCTTTATAAAAACACCCATACAAAGACAAAAAATTTATATATATATATATATATATATATATATATATATATTTTTTTTTTTTTTTTTTTTTCCAAAAGTGAAAACTTGACTTGAATTGTGTCGGTTTTCTCTTTGTCTCTCTGCCACTCCATAAATAAAAGAAAAACCAAAAGTCTACATGTAATAAGCAAATGAAAAAGTTGATAAGAAATTGTTCATAAAGAATATAAATATAATTTGAAACTAAATTCAAATATTGTAAAAATAGCATAAAATGAGTAAAAAACAAAACAGTTGTGAGAAGTATATTATTTTTCATCTTTCAGATGCAGTTGCTGCACCGAATCCTTGAAATGAAATGCAGGAATAGAGCGACATTTCTATGGAGATAAATTTTAAAAAAAGACAGAGATGAAGGACTTTTTGCTTTCTGCTATTTATTTTATTTTAATTATTTATACTGCAGCAGCGAAATGTAAATGTTTATTTATTAACAGATTAAATGGCAAATGGCGTAAAGATGACATAGAAACTGACACTTTTAATACTGTGCAACAGTCACATGGAATTTGGAATAAAATATATTCGCATAATAAAAAGTTATGAATTCATATAATAATTATTTGGAAACCAATTGCTCCCCGAATTGGGCAACTGGTGCAACGACTGGTACTAGACCTGGTTTACTGGTATACCGGGAATAAAATAATAAGAAAATATAAAAGAAAAAGTGATCAGTGAGCTCTTTTTCTGACTTTGCAATTTGTCTTAGACTTCTCATTTATTTAAGTGGAAGTTTGAAATAAATATCTGCAGTTATTCTAAGAAATGTTGGCTAAAGATTCCCTGATGATGCGCATTAGCCCCAGTGAAATGCGCATAAGAACTCGCTAAATCCCCTCAATTGATCCATTTGAATTTTTTAGTAAGATTTTGGATAAAAATAATCAACAAAAACTTAAAACTTAAGAAATTTGTCATGCTGGAGCGTAGAAGGCATCATCTGGACTTGCAACATTTGGGGCCATATTTCACCGATAGCTCTACGAATGTCGGTTTATCGACGTACACAAGTGGCTTGACAAAACCCCAAAGAAAATAACTCATACGATCACACGACCTTGGTGGACAATAAATTGGGTCATGTTAAATAATTCTGTCATCGAAAGTTTCTTTGAGTAAATCAATTGAAGCACTCGCGGTATGGCATGTGACTCCGTATTGTTAGAGCCACACATCACCAAGATTAATTCCACATGATTAAAGGACGAAAAAGTTTCAAATCCTGTTCCTATATCGTTTACCATTAACAATAACATTGTGAACATAACCGTTCTGGAAGAAATATGGGCCAATGACTCGGCCAGCTAAAAAAGCCCATCAAACAGCAAATTGTCAATGAATTTAATGGTGTCTAGAAAAAGGTTTGGGTATTCTCGTCACTTCAAAAGCGACAATTTTACTTACCTAATCAATTAGAAACAGGCTTAATCAGAATATTAAATTTTGAATGGACGAGCTTGACCTATAAGATAATTGTTTTGATTAAAAATTTCAACAATTCGCAATCGTTGCTCTGGTGTTATCCGATCCATAATGATATTGCAAAGCAAACAAAGCAAGAAGCAACTATCAGCTGTTAGATCGGTGCTCAAATAAAGCAGTGATGCCAACTCAAAGTTGTGACGGTCTAAAAAATACGCTGCATAAGTGAAGTTATTTGAAAAGCATTTCCAATGACTGATTTGTTATACCATTTCGTTAATGAGCTTGTGAATCACCAGAAACTGAATTCTTTTCATTTAAAATTTAGAAAACTGTTTAAACTATACTTCAGTTCAGCTTTCCAATCGTTATATATCATCCCCACTCACAGTCTGTATTCAACTACAACATAATACGACACTCCAACTACTTATTATCTGCTTATCTGCTGTTATTAGTTTCATGTTGACGCAAGAGTTTTCCGTAATCTCCCACTCCGCCAATTATGACTGACACGAAAAACAATAAGTCTAAGCTGTTTGGCTTCATAATATGCCGAAGTGAATTTTGTGTTTATAAACGTCTACGTATTCCCTGGGCAAACTTTGACATGCAGCAGAAAGAAAGTGTGTTCGGTGCAGTTGTAGTGAAGTGATTTGTGAAATTGTTTGTTTAAATTATGAGGCCAGGTAAAATGTGCAGGTATATTTACCAACGTTGGCAGGGAAATTATGGTGTAACATATTTTTTAGTATTAATATTTTAATTTATATGTAGTAGATTTCATGAAGGATAAATTGTGAATAACACTATAGAATTATAGGCGACTTAGAAATCACAAGTAGGCTTTAATTGACTATTTCTATAACTAAGAATTCAAAGTGATCAATTGAGGGGTTTGAGCCAGTTTCTATGCCCATTTTATTGGGGCTAATGCAGATCATCAGGGAACCTTTACCCAACATTTCTTAGAATAACTCAAGATATTATTTCAAACTTCCACTTTAATAAGTGAGAAGTTTAAAACAAATAACAAAGTCATAACAAAAACTCATTGATCATTTTTTTAATATTGTTACGTATATTATTTCATTCTACAATTGATTGGCTTAAGAAAATTCAAAGCGAAAAGAGTTTGACTTAAGAAACATGGAACAAAAATATTCATATTCCATAAAGGCCATGAAGAAAATTTAACCAACGGCAATAAAAAAAGGGACTCAATAAAAGTGTGCTATCAAGGGTGCACATTTTCATAAAAATAATACAAATCGAAAGTATTAACACATTCAATTAAGCCATTTAACAGGCGTTAATAAATCAAAAGACAAATGCGTACTGATAATGAGAGTGTAGCGGCTTTTAAAAACAGCTATTATGCTCTGCTGCATAACTTGACTTTCCCTTTTTTTTCCTTAACATCTATCACGTCTTTCTGCATTAAAACAAATATCCTATAAATTTAATTTCAAATTAAATAACTACGTTTGTTTCAAATTACAGCTGCAAATCACTAACAAATACATTAACCATCATGTAATTAGACTCTTAAACACAATTAAAACAAATTCTTTGAAGATAATAAATACTCTTTTTATAACTCAAATTACCAGAAACACTTCACGAAAAATGCTTATACAACTTTAACACGCAACAACAAAGTTGATTTTTGATACGAAGAAATATAGAAGAAAGAGAAGCAAAAATGAATCAAGCAAACAGCAGACCAGAAATACCCTTTAATTGTAACCCAATAACCCAAATGTTTGAATTTACACATATTAACCACACACAATCAAGAGGTATATTAAATATCAAATCAGGTGGTTTGGGGCAGAATATAATAGAAAACACTAGTAAGCTAGTAAAAAGGAGAGCCCACAAACACAATGAGTGGAAATTCATTAAACTTAATACAGCGCAGGGGAAGGATGCATATCATTCTGCAATTGTATTGATGGTTAGATAATAAATGGACTCGGTAGGAACTCAAATACAACAACCAAATCAATTGTTATTCGTATACAGTCAAAATACATTGAAATGCTGTGCGATCGCATATAAAAACACAACAAGGACTTTTTGTATTGAAAATATAAACATCAGTGATATGAACTTCATAAGTACACTGAGTGAAAATCTGAAGGAATGATAATCGGCCATGAAATTGAGTCTAATTATGTTCGGAAAAAGAACTCGTTTTATATCTATTCACTTGTGATATCTGAGATTGAAAATTTATATATATAAAAAAAAATTATTTCTAATATCCTTCTTTAAAATTTGTTAGTGTTTAGATATCCAAGGAACTAGAATATACAACGACCTGCCACTCAATTGATATCAGCGATCACCAGATCAAAACGCTAAGGAAATTAGCTTCAAAATTATATGAAATCGATAATTTTAAAATAATTAGAACGGTTTATATCGCGAAAACTTTCAAGGACATCAACTGTAGAGTATTAACCTCTTCAACACCGTATTTTGAGTAGAATAACGCTTCATTGGAACGCAGCAGCTCTCGAGCAGAGAAAACTTGCAGCAACAAGATCCGAGTGGACAACTTATGATCAATGGACAGAGGCCAACTTCAGAGGGCTGCATAATATTTCACTTATTATAGGCAAGATCTGGAGTGAAGAAGATAAACAAAGTCCGGTGCGTTTATCATGGTTTTTGGGAGAAATGAGAAGGCCACCTAAAAACTGTCAACGATGCACAAGATAGAATTGGGTAGAGAAATAATCACATTAATTTGCTTGTGAGTACATGTTGCATCATTGTCAGGTCGCAATCTACTCATAAGTCTGTGTGTCAGTTTAAACATAATAAAGTCATAGTCTAGGTCATGGTCTCTTCATAACTAGGCTTGTAATATTATCGTCAGAGTACAAATCATGGTCTTGTCATAGTTGGTCTTGTCATAGCTGCTTATGTCATGTTGAGGTCATGGTCTTGCCGTAGCTGGTCTTGTCATATAATCATTATAGTCTAGGTCATGGTCTTGTCTTAGCTGGTCTTGTCATAATATCGTCTTAGTCTAGGTCATGGTCTCGTCAAAGCTGATGTCGTAATATTATCTTCATAGTCCAGGTCATGGTCTTGTCAAAACTGGCCTTATCGTATTATCGTTATAGTCTACTCATAGCTGGTCTTGTCATATTATCGTCACAGTGAAGTCATAGTCTAGCCATGGTACAATGTCGTCATTGTTTAGTCATAATCTAGTCTAGTCATCGTCTAATTATAGTCTATTCAAAGTGTATTTATAATACTGTCCAAATCTAGTAACACGTTAATTATATTATATTTATAGCTACGATTTTTCTTCTGTTCATGTGCGTTCAATACTTCTGGCCTTAACACGATAAATTTTATTATTGAAAATTTGTGCGATGTACTAGAGTCCTTCCCCTTATCCCACCTAAATGTGGTTAGTTTGATTTGTAATGGAAAAGGTGTACACAACAATACATGCATGTTAAGGTACACACAACTTGGGCACATTTTAAATGTATATTTTAATCAACATGGTTAAGTAGTTCGAATGTTTGTGTATATGTGTGTGTGTATTATGACCTGTAAGTAGTACATTTGCGGCCTTGTTATTGAAGTAGTTGTCGTTTTACAATCATAGTGGCTAAGCAATAAATATATTTTATATGTTGTTAACCAACTCATTTTCCAAAAATTTAATTGGTAAATATGTGCGAAATTTACAACATCAATTTGGTAAAAATTTTATCTCGAAAGATGATCCAGCGTATAATGAAGCGATTTATATTACCGGACTTGCGATCACCCTGTAATTAATAGGATAATTTTGTTCTTCTCTCTTTTCGTACAGATTTAAGTTTTGTTGAACTCTATTTTTCCGACTCTGCTCTCCTGTTCACACTATACTTTTTGTAGTCTTGTTCTCCCCTGCACTTTATATATCGTGGTTATGCTAATACCAGGTTTGAAATTGTTTTGTATTGCGCTTCCCATTTGCTTTGTAACTAAAAAACCACTTATATAATTGACGCATACGAAGTAACTAAAACCTTTTAATTGATTATATTGAGTTTTTTTAATAAGATTTTGGGTAAAAAGAATCAGCACATAATTAAAAGTTCAAAAAACGACAATTCCCCAAAATATGTACTGACGCTGGTACACTTTTACTCACGCCTTTGTTCCACTTCGATTTTTAATTCGACTACTCTACTGGGGATAAATTGTTAGCACTACCTTTTAGTGAATATATTATCCCACAACTATGAAATTACTAGCGAATTAAGATGTAGTAATAAAGTGAGTGACTGTGCACTCACGTTAGAATGATTAAGTAATTTTATGATTTCAATCATAATCAATCTTTGCCATCGCGGCTGATTATATACTTCTAGTCCCAGCGTTGAAGCTCATTCCTTACTTGCTGGTTTTAATTACAATCAAAATTGTTTACGAATGGGTCTTGGAAAACTCAGAATATGTTTCACAAGTTGACAACATAAATCTTTTTCATGGGTCCAGGAGGGAGTATTTTAAACCCGATATTCCTCAAGCTGGTACCGATATTTCGTATAGATTGTGTGAAAATAAATCGTAGGGTCAATCTAGAAGAAATCATTCTTATGAAAATATAAATCTTTCATAATGACAAGGCTGGAGCGCAGAAATAAAATAAAAGTTTTACTAAAATTATAGTTTTACTTGAGTCTTATGTAACTACCGAGTCTTATACAACCGATATCACGATAACCCTTTAAAGTGCACAAGTATGCGTGCTGCCATGCGTAGATGTGAATGCATTCACTGAAATTGGGTCCTCTGCTTCATTGAAATACTACAGTTTTGGCTAAAACTAATCGTACAATAATCTAACGTCATAATTAAATCCTTGATTATGTGTAAAATTTATTGGCTGATATAGTCACTTAATAATTTTTTATATAAATTGTTTGAATTTCGGTTCATAATATATGATTTTCAAGAAGCCCAAACCGCCGTTAATAAAGATAAAAGTGAACACCATCATATACTGAATTAATATCCTTAAATGCATGAGGCATTAACATAAATTTTTTAATAGATTTCCGTTTAAAAATATTTTATTTCAGCAAGAACATTTTCGAAACAATTTAAATATTCGCAATTTCTTTTACTTAAAAAGTCCATCTTCATATTTATTTCAACATTAAGTATCCCACTCTGTTAGGTCAAAAGCTAAAACTAAAAATAAAATATATTTATTTTTGGTTTATAGTTGGTGTATATAAATTTTAGTTTTATTGTATTAGTTCTTGTGTATCATGTCAACTCAAATTGACACGTTTCTTAACAAAAAAAACTTCAATATATATTTCTTTTAATATCATTTACCATTTTACTTTTTGCTTTTATATTTTCTTATATTATTCCTTCGATAAATGCAAACGTACTTCTTCCACAGAATATCCATCTCAAATTACCGCAAATGAAACAAAGAGTTGAAGACATGTCTTGAATATTAACAAAAAAAAAAAAAAAGAAGAAGCCTTTTGGCGTTAATGTTGCGAAAAGATATATGCGATGTGATAGTGAAGAGAGGAAATAGTTTTTTTAAATATTAAAAATGTTTATATTAATGATCTCTGTAGTACAATAAGTTGATGTTATTTTTCTGCTTTGCTAACTACTGAACCACAACTAAAACGTTTATTTCTAAGAAAATATTAGCACTTCGCTTAATATATTTATTTGAACAGAAAATAGAATGTAAAAAGTCCTCCAATAATTGCATGCGGTATCACTTTTATATCCTAAATGATTATGACAATATGACTAAATAGTCTACGGTATGAATATCCGTAATGTAAAAAGGTTTTTCATATTATCACAGTTTTTCTTAAAGTTAACCACATCCCTTATCCCCATAGAAACTAATATAAATCCAAAATCATTCACATTAAGTTATTACTCACGGCGGCCACAAATCGACTGCAACACTTTTTTGGCAGCAACAAATTTAGTATTTTCATTGTTGGCAAGACAGCTCGCCTATTCTATAACTTAGAGCGATCGGCAAATAAACTTTACCTACTATTCGTTAGAATATTTAAAGATTTTATATCAAATTTCCAACTAAATAAAAAAATTTACAAACAATTTAAAGATCAACTCTCACTTTTATGTCATTCTCAATTGTAATTGTAGTTGTAAGAAATAAAGAAAACACCAACAGCTAAGAATTCTTTGATAAAAAAACAATAACTGAAAATTAGCGTTACAGGCTAATCCTTCAAAATTTGTTAAAAATTCCTGATAAAATATTCCAAGGCACAAGAGCAAGTCAACATCACAACAATTAGAGTTGGAAAAAAGCCAACCAATTGAAGAATAAAATTTTAAGAAAATAAAAAAGGCAAAGTGATCAGTGAGTTCTTGTTATGACTTTTATATATGTTTTAGACTTCTCATTTATTTAAGTGGATATTCGAAATAATATCTTAAGTTATTCTATGAAATGTTGGTTAAGGTTCCCCTGATGATGTGCATTAGCTCCACTATAATGAGCATAGGAATCAGCTAAAACCCCTCACTTGATCACTTTGAAAATAATAAGTTACAGGGATGATCTTTAGCGTCTACTTTCTTCTTATGTTTTTTGGTAATAGACTTATGGCAAATTTATTCCTAAAACTACAAAAAGAATTATTTATTTTTTTTATTAAAAAACTAAATTTGATAACAGTGATGAAACTGTTGGCAAATCTGTCACATATCACAGTGGTCAGAACACGCTACTGCTGAGTTTCTATTAATTCCAATTAACTCTGATGATGCTTGCGATGATTTTCCATGTGAAGCTGAGATTGCTGATCAAATCTGCATGGATCGGGAGACGAATTAGAAAAGGTTTGCAACTGAGAGGACTTTTTCTAAGCTGAATGAGCCTTAAAACTTCTGTAAAAACACCCCAACGAACAAAATATCATTATCATTTAGCAGAACTCTGCTACATATTCAGCGAGATCGCATTCATAATATTCGGCAAAAGTTAAGTTAAAAGCTCCCATTCAAAAAAGTTGTGCCGAAACTAACAAAACTCTGGGATAGTTTTGGAAGGTTTTATGGAAAATATTTGATTTATTACTATCAGAGTTCAGGGAAGAAACTGACTAAAAGGGGACACTGCTAAAAGGACAAGAGAAAACAATAGAAAAAAAACTATTTACTGAAAATATGTAAAGCAAAAAATGTCAGCATATAATATTACTCATGTTCAAATGACTACATTTACAGCACAGGGCAGATATCCTTTTTTTTCAACATGCATGAAAACTATATTTACTCGTATGGCAGACAATTGTGAAGTTGTGAAAATAGAAAAACGTATTGAAAATTTATGTTGCGCATAGGAAGCATTAGAGAATTATAAATTTTTATGGTTTTCAATAAAAATCTAAACTCCGTCCTTTTATTATAAGCAACAAACTCATGCACACACACACACACACACATACGAAAAAGTAATCAAGCTATTGTGAAGTCAAGTTAAGATTTTTAGCATATAAAATGTTAGTGGAAGGCCAGACTTTAAGCAAATATTATAAAAGTATTTAAATATTGTAAAAGTATTTAAATCGAATTTCTAGTGGCTTAAAATATACAAATTGAGGCCTCGTTTTTGAGAATATAGAACGATGTGGGGCCACTTTGGTCCCCCAGAGGAAATGCAGATTGTGTGATTGCTAAATTTGCTTGAAATTTTTAAAAATATTATTTTCAGAGTTAAGCCCTTTTTCTAAATTAACTCTCAGTATTTTTTCTTCTTATTAGTCGAATCAAATGTTATTATTCAAATTTATACACAATATTGGCAGTTGTCTTCTTTCAAACCTCTTGAATTTTAATTATGTGCTGATTCTTTTTTTTCCAAAAATCTCACTAAAATATGTGATCAATTGAGGGGTTTTAGATCGTTCCTGTGCGTATATCACTTTGGCTAACATTTTCTTAAAATAACTAAAGATATTTATTTCAAACTTCCACTTAAATAAATGAGAAGTCTAAAACAAATATCAAAGTCATCACAAGAACTCACTGATAATTTTTCCTTCTTATCTTCTTACGTTTTTGTTGTACGATTGGTTGGCTTTTTTCCGACTCTAATTGTAGTTGTAAGAGAAATAGAGAACAACAACAACAACTAATAATTTTTTATGTTTAAATGCATTGGATAAGCTTTTCAAATTACAATTATTACAAAATTATTTTGAGTGTAATAAAAATTGTGTCTCTCTCTCGAATATATTCTTATATATTTAATGAACAACAAAAGTTATTCAAAATATGTGTGCATGTGTGTGCGCGTGCTATTGTCAACTTTCACACATATTTTGCAATTTTATCACATACCCACACACACACACACACACACACAGCTTTTGAAATGATTAAAAAGCAGAAAAAATATCTCACAAATAATGTTGCTTAGAAATAAATTGTAGAAAACCACATGGCAAATTGTGGTCATGAAAGAGCATGTTTTGCGCAAGCAGATGCCGGTTAGAAAATAAATCTTAGAGCCGGAAATATTTTATATAAATTAAAGAATATGTTTTTATTTAAGTGAAATTATTTAAAATTGTATTAAAAATATTCTTATTATTGCTTTATAATTATAACTTCAAGAACAACAAAAAAGAAATATTTGTTTCAAATTGTATATGCCTTAACTGATTTAAATAATTTTATCATTCCTTAAGGAATTTTTAAAATTCTTAAAATAATATATAATATTGATTTTGTTGTTAAAAACACCACATGTGGGCTGAAAATCTTTACACATTATTGTCATCATTATTTCGATTTAATAAGGATTTGGAAAAAACATAAACTGATACTGGAAAAGGTACTCTGTATGTCTTCAAAGCAGCATATTTTCTGTGACTGCTCGACTCTGCATTAGCGTGGACTTAGACATGAAAGTATTATGTTTGTGGCGTTTCTGGACCAATTTTCCCATAAAAAAAGCTGCCCATGCTGTCAGTGTTGCCATATTGATTATTTTTAATCAAAATTTTTTATTTTTTCTACGTATTTTGTTTAAAAATAATCAATATGGCAGCACTGGCAGCATAAGCAGCTTTTTTGTATGGAAAAAGAAACGCCACAAACATACTACTCATGCAGAATCCCGTTTCCTTCGGGATGTTGACTGTTGTGAGTGGTTCTTAGAATCTTAGATTGCACAGGGAGTATGTCTGCGGGCATTACACTCCACTTCTTCTGCGTTAATACATTCTCTGCTGCGACCATCCTTGGGAAAACTAAAAATCTCTATCACGTGCCTGATACTACAAAGATCCCTCATGACTCCTATCGGAAGTGTCTGCAACTTTTTTCATAAAGCTAGAAGCTGCTAACGCCGGCAAGTGAGGCCCATAGAGTTTTCGATTCCCTACAGTTGATAATTAGTGCCCACCTGATTGCAGGCTTTCTTTAAAATCTTTATATTAGGCTACGAGGCGCTACTCGACCCAGCACAACATATCCCAGATATAGAAGTCTACTCTCTTATTTCCAATAGCGAGAAATGATTGGGTGGCAAGGGATTTTTGCTTTGAAAGCCTTGAGGAAATCTTCTATTCTGTTAGAAATAAGCTGAGTTAAATTCGTCAAGGTTAGGTTATGTTATTAGGGCCATTGTACATGGCTCAGTTAATGCGGTTCCATTGTGAGACCTATAAATGGAGGACTTCTTTTGAGTTGTCCTCTGCCGCACTAAGCCAGCCTGTGGTCGCTAGAAAGGCCGATATTCTGACAACCTCTACACTTGCCCAGCTACCACTACCATTATTCTGTTCAGGGCAGGGTACTGACATAGAAGATGGAGCACAGTTTCCTTCTCCTCTTCATCATTGTAGCTTCTATAGGATTCGTTGTATTCCAGACCCTTCCTTCTTGTATTTGTTCAAAATTACAGTTATTTGTTAGGACATTCACAAGTCGACGCCACCAAATCTGGTTGAAGTTAAAAAATTCGCTTGTTTTATGTGGGTCATAGCGGGGTCCCGTTGCCCTTGCCACGAGGCAATTGATCACGTTTTCCCATATAATTTGAGCGTGTTCATATGATTCACACTGAATCAAGAGCTGGCAGTGCATTTTGGAGACGTCCATATTGAAAAAGACTGCATTATTTTGATTTGCAGAATTTTCCTTCCAGGGAAGTGGCAGATCATTGAGTTGCTCAATTATGTCCCTTCCTGGACAATTCCGTCAGCAATGAGATTGCCAGGACAGTCGGAATGTCATGATACCCATACAGGTGTCACTTTTGAATGTCTTGCTCTCTCATTTATAAATAGTCAGCATTCGACCACATCTAAAGATGTACTGTACATACCATTTATAGTAGAGATGACCGCTTTACTGTTGGTAAAGATATAGATGTCGTTCGATATCTTATAATACCTCAGCCAGAGATTTCGGCTTGCAGGATACTGCAACCATCCCGAAGTCTAAATAAAGTTCTAACGTTAAAGTTCTCCACGTGAAAACTCCTGCCTTAAATTTGTCACAGTAGTCTGACGGTCTTAGGTATTTAAGAGTTAATATAATAACATATTTTTCTAGATAGCGAAACCCAAAGTAAGACAAAGGATACTGACTGTATCCCGGTTTAACTTGTGAACAAATTTTCTATACTCTATGAGAACCGTTGAGAAAGTCAAAAACTAAGTTATTGGCCCCGATATGATACATAATAAAGTTTTAATCACAAAGTGCAATAGAAAAAAGAAAATCTCTTTGATCTTATGAAACGAAAAGCAACTGGTTGCTTTTTTATGTGTGACAGTCCGCATACTCCTGGTGAAGACTTTAATTTACATCTAGACAAAGTTGGAAACTTTGTTGACTTTTGATTAGTTTATTGACAAACAAATAAAGTTAGTCCATAAGTAATTTGGATATGCAGACGCATAACAAGAATTTAACAATTGCTGTGGTGTTGGTTTGTATCTGTGGCTGTTTTATTAGATACAAAGTTTATGTTTTTTTGCTTTTGCAACATCTTTTTTTTTTTTCATTAAGAATTAAGCTGCAATAACTTTTTGATTAGCAATAAATGCCTTAACGAAGAGAGAATTCGAAAAGTTTTAATATGTAATTAAATTTTTGTAACAAATTTATGCTGGCGAAGAAAAGTGTTAGAGGTAGTGATCTACAGGATTCATAAGGCAGTTGGAGTTGTGGTTGCACTCAGCAAAAATAATAATAACATATACTAAGTTTTGTATTCATAAGAACTTAAGATTAATGTTATTTTCATATTAAATTTAGTTTTTTTTATAATAAATATGCCGCTAAGAAATGGAAAACTGATGAAGAAATCAGTTTCTAAGGACAGCAACTAATAGACCCTGTGAAAATTATTCCACAATATATTCCCCAAGAACAAAATTTAATATATATATATATATATATATATATATATATATTCCAAAAAACATACTTTTTATTTTAAAGTAGTTCCAAAGCAATCTCTTGCAAAAGTAGTTTTATGTTAATATATTTTTTTCATGCTGTCAAGTTGCATATTAAATTTACACCTTCACCAACAACCAGTGAAACACTGAAGACATTTATATCGCTGCAGCTTAAGAATATCAAATGATTGTATGCAAATGCATGTCGCACGTAATGAAAATATATTTTTATGTTCATTTAAGCCAGGGAATAGAGAAATTGATGATATCGTGTTCAATAAAGAGACAGATGCAATAAATCCCCTTATATTCGAATATATTTTAAAGCCATTTCAGAATGAATGCTGGTTAAAGTTGCGCAGTATTTGATGTGATTGAAGACAAGAAAGTGACTCTGAAGCTTTTCTTTTACATGACTATAAATAAAATAAAATTTATAAAGAATTTAAAAAGAAATACATGCGCTGTTTATATCAAACAACCCATCAATAATTAATTTCAAAGTTCCATGAATTTTGACTAGCTGTCCATATGTTATACAGGGTGGTGCAAAACTTTAATTAACTTTTTAATTCTAGACTTAGCAGGGACTTAATTAGGGGGATGGTAAGATGTTGGATTAAAATGTACTTTCAACTTTTACAATTTAAAAAATGTTTCATTCTTTCGCCAACCTGTTCACTAGCTGTGTTCTAGTAAATATATGCCTGGTCTAATATATTACGACAGCCATCCAATGATGGCTTTTGATGAACGGAATATTTCCTAAACAATTGATTTGCTTTTATATATTTTAAGAATATACTTACGCATTCCATGGAAATTTAGAGAAAAAGAAAGAAGCAGGGAGTCAATAATGAACGTTGCCTTAAAGTGGAACAACTATAAAAGCAACAGCTTCTTAATTTCGTGTTGTGTGTTCTGAGACAGTCTAGTACTTTATCTCTGTTATAAAGCCTTCCAATTTTACTAACTATTCAATGTTATATAATAATATTTCTCTCAAAGGACTTTCTACTACACACACACTTTGACCAATTAAAGGACGGCACTTATGCCACAAATGCCATCATCCATACACACACCGTTGAACTTTAATTTAATTGTTGCAATCTGTTGCTTTTTAATTGAGCGATACCAAACACCTTTGGTCCTTTAAAATAAAAGAAAAAAATTCTGAAATATGAACACCTTCCTGGAATTCTTGCTTTCACAGAAATAGTAACGAAAAAAAAAATAACAAGAAAATATATTACAACATCACGGGCGACAAGCCAGAAGTCAAAGAGATTCTTACCAACGGCAAATGAATAATTGAAAGGAATCACAAAAAGCTTATAACGAGTTTATTCTTCACTGAAAAATAAACGACGAAACTCAAGTTAAAAAAAAAACACAGGAAATGTTACTCTTATAAATATAACGAATAATACGAAGTTTTTCATTTTATTTTCAAACAAATTTATCATACAGTTTTTGTTAAAGTTTTTCTGCTTCCGGTGTTGACATTCAATTTGCTTTATAACATTTTGAAAGTCATCACTTGTTTTGTTTTATATTTTATTTTGTAAACTGTGATTTATTTTATATCTGTACATATAGAAATAAAAAATCTGAGTCTTTCAGTATTAATCTAAAGAATATATAAAAGAGTTGGAGTGCATGTAAATTTAACAAATAAAATTAACTGAATAAAACTTAAATTTCTTCTAAATCTTATATAACTTCTCAGAGCTAATTAAGTATATTTTAATTCTAGACTCGCCAACGATTTCATTAGGGGGATGGTAAAATGTTTAGTTAAAATGTACTTCCAACTTTTGCAATTTTGAAAAATCTTTCATCGCCAGCATGTTGACCAGCTGGGTTCTAGTGAATATAATCTTGGTCTGATATTTTAGGACAGCAATTCAATGATGACTTTTGAAAACTATTAAGCAGATAAAAACCCAGTGGGTCAAATTTAAATAGGATTTACTTCTAGACTTAATTGTAAAACCATGGCAAAAATTATTGTATTTAAGGAGGACAACTTCAGGACAAGATATAACAAAAATAATATTTTTATTATTGAATTTTATTCTTAAGAAAAAAACAATCACTTTGATTTTAGAACAAAACTTGTATATATATTTTATTTCAGGCATACAATTGGCTAAAATTTTTGAAGCAAAATTAAAATAAAAAATTTCTTAGAACATCTTAATGTAGAGGACGTTTTGAAACGATTCAGTAGATAAAAGCCGAGCGGGGCAAACCACGAATTTCTTGGAGAAACTATTTTTTAATCTAAAAGAAAAAAAACTGGTAAAGGTCTACTTGAAAGGAGACAATATAAAAATAAAGTATTATTTATTTAATTATATAATTATATTTTAAGGAAAAACAAAAATTCGCTTTGATGTTTGAACAAAAGTCTCGTATTTTTTTTCCAATCACAAACTGATTAAACTTTAGTGACAAAACTGAAATTATAAATTCTTAGAAGCTATTTTACTATAGAGAACGTTTTAAACAATTCAGCAGATAAGAATCGAGCGGGACTACAAATAATTTTATAAAGCAAAATTTTTTTAATCTAAAAGAAAAAAGGTGGCAAAAATTATTATATAGGAAAAGGGCTAATTGGAAGGGGACAAGATAGAAATTAAAAATATATGTCTTCTATTTGAATTCAGCAAATAAAAACCGAGCGGGATATACCAAAAATTTCATAGAGAAACTAGTTTTTAGGTTAAAAGAAAAAGGTTGACATAATTTATAATTTCTGAGAATTGCTACTTGAAAGAAGACGATATAGAAATAAAATACTTTATTTCTCTTTGAATCTTTGAACACAAGTCGTATGAATTTTATTTTAACCACAAGACTTAAGTAAAATCTGTATGAAAAATATTTAAACAAAAGATTTCCCAAAATATTTTACTGTCTGTATTAAACAAAAGTCGTATATAATTTTTTTAAATCACTATAAAAAAACATATTTAAACTTTGAACGCTGCTCTGCAGTTTAAGTCGTCCAAAAATAATGTAAAAGCAACATCCAACCACAGACATGTTGCGGCAAATACAAATTGAAGTTGCCTTTTTTATATTTTTATTTACAAACAAACCCATGAAATTTCAGTTCACCGAACGTGCTAAACCAACTTCCATTAAGAAATAATACGTTTGTGTATGTGCCTGCATTCTTAAGTAAAATAAAGTATGAAAAAGTCAACGACAAATGCTGGAATGAAATATAAAAATGTTATGCGTGTGTGTTTGTGTGTATGCGTGCGGAAAAATGTCTTGTATTTGAAAAGTTTGTTGTCTCGCATGCTAGACAATAATTTACGCCAAAGTGCGTGCTTGATATCATTTTGTGTGTGTGTGTGTGTGTATGTTGGTTTTACTTCCGTTTAATATACCCCACATTGATAACGAACTCGGTAATGAAAAAGAATGTTTGGGAAAAGCTGTGGGCAGGCATTTCTATTGCAATTTAATGATAAGTGATCATAATTTCTATTTTTTCTTAATAAATTATTTATTTATATGGAATTCAAACAGGACTATAAAATAAACTCGAACGTGAGCCTTTTAACAGACCATTTGGCACGTGAGGTTTTAGTGTAACTCGCAAGTATGAGACTTAATGGAATGCGAGTTTTTTTCACAAGATACTGGTGCTATTTTAACACCAACTAGTAAAAGAAAAAATTTTATAAATAAAAACGAAATTTAGTTTTTTATATAAAAATTTATTTTGCATAAAAAATTTATAAAGCCAAGGAAAACAATCAGCAAGTTTTTTTTAATGAACTTGGGGTTCAATAGAAAATATTTTAAAAAGATGTTTTTAATAAAAATTTTTAAAATTACTTTGAAAAACAAAAATCTTCTTTATCATAAATAGTCGATTTATTTTCAAGCACCCAAATATTAATTTGGAATATCAATAATCTCTTTCTCGCGATTAGTCGATTTATGTTCGAACGATTAAATAACAGTTTTTACAAGTAAAAGGTCTATATTCGCCTGTGCCGAAGAGCTCTGGAACCATTTATCAGATTTATCTGAATTTCAATAGCACACTATTTAACTTCATTTCCATCCAATGTCGCAAATAGGCTGTGCATTTTAAAGAGCCTAAAAAATAATTTTGTGGGATATTCTTTTCCAAAAAAAAGTGCAACATTTCTTGCATTTTTTAACAGAAAACGGCCACATCATGTAATTTGAAAATACAGAATTTATCAGAAATTATTTTAAGATGTCTTATGAAAAATTATTTCTGTTTTAAAACTCCTCCAAACTGCCAATTTTTTAGAAAACAAGTGAAAAAATGTTGCATCTTTTCCAGAAAAGAGAACGCCATTATTAAACAGAAATCTTCTTTGTCGCTAAAGTAAATTTTGACATGCATCTTGTTTATATTTTTTTCTTAAATTATTTATTCCTTTTGTCACTCCCATTAGCGCTGGTGCATTCTTGTTTCTGTGAAAGATATTATTCGGCAACAACGCAGTAGCAAATTCATAAAATGCTCTTCATTTTCACAATACAAATTCTTTGTTACTTCTGGCGGTAGTCCCAATAAAAAAGAAGGGGAAATAAAAATAAAACCGGATACTAAGAATTTATCACAATTTTTCTTTTTCGAAAGCATTCATTTGCATCTATTTTGCCCAATTGACATGTCGTAAATCATGACACTTTCGATAAATTTCTTACAGCTGCCACACATTTTTGGTTTTCCTTAAAAAAAAAGAAAGAAAAAAAAATACATAAAAGACGTTTTCTTATCCATGTCTCTTTTGTATTGTGTTTACCACTTGTTTGTGTATGGCTGTGTGTATGTGTGTGTCAGGGCATAAAATCATGGAATGCCAGTGTAATAAATTGCATCTTTCTTCCATTTTCATGGGGTTAAATCGAATTCATTTGTAATTCTGCTAAATATTTTTGCAACTTTTTTAAAGACTTTTTACTTTCTAAAAAAAAATCTGAATGAACATTGAAAGCAGTTGTTGCAGATGTTTGTGATAATCAGACTCAAATGAGGGGACCACAATTAGCAGCGGGGTTGTTGCATTTGCGGTTGTCTTCAATGAATATAAATTTGGTTTGCTTGTAAGTAAGTAAAGGCTTGGAGTTTGTCAAATTATTAAAGAAAAAATTATTTTGAAAATATTCTGAATTTCCTTCAACGGCTTCTAAAAGCTTCCGAAATTTAGGAAAAATGCCGTGAAACAATCTCATGCACATCGACTAACCAACTGAAAGATGTATTCGAGATGCGCTTCAGTACCCGTCACTTTAGCTTAAGTAACCTTTCAGCACTGCTTGGATTTAAAAGCCACATCAATACGTACTCTTAAATTAATCCCAAATATCCCCTTAATATGCAATTCACACAGTGACTGATCAAGTTCATTCTTCATTAAAACAAAATTATTTTTATATGTCGTTTTTATTTATATGCTGCAGTCCTGTTTTAAGAGAGATTTAATTTTTATTTTCAAACTCAACATCCTTTCCCGCCTGCCATACAACACATTTTATTTTAACATATAAAAAATTCGTACAAACTTCTTTTCCACTTAATATTGACGATGCAAGTGATTTTTTGACTGTCCAACTGTTGGCGCCATCATATACACTCCAACGCTATCCCTTTCATATGTATGTTTCAGGCCAGAAAATTGTTGCACCTGCAAATAGAGAAGAAAATAAAACACACACACACACAAGGAGTTAATGAATGACCAGAGAATGGCGTGCAAATTAAAACAAACAAGTCAGGAGAGTTGCAGAGTGTTTTTTCAATAATAAAATTGTTTTAACAAAATTTATAACGAACATATAGAATTGATGTGCGTTAAGTAACAGGAGCGGCTTAATAAACTGTTATTTTATTTTGTCTTCCGTTTTTATTTTTTTCATAAAATCAAAAAGGACTGCTGGTGTTAATGCCTCATCAGGAGTTATTGAGCTTGAAGTAGGAGCACACAAGTATTTATATAAAAAAACAACTTTTTGTTTCTACTCAGAAAATCCATTAAAGTTGAGGAGTTAAAGCACTTCATTTCATATTAATTTAATTCACTGAGACTTGAGAGTTTTTTTTTAAGAGATAAAGTATATCAGCGGAAAATCTCGTTGCATTTTTCAAGCACACAAAATCGTATTAAAAAACGTTCATTTACTATTTTGTGTTGCATAAAGAAAGTTTTAAATTTTAAGACTTGCAACTCCACACCTTTTTTAATATTAAACTAATGAAGTTGCAAATATAAACTTAATAAAGTCTAAAGACATGCATATAAATTTCGTTCATATATATTTTTTTGTCTCATTACAGTTTATTAAAAAATTTATTATAAATTTTTAACAAAATATATGAAATAAAGCTAAATGAAGTAGAATTACATACAAAACAGTTGCTTTTGAAACTCTGCAATGGCACATTTTAAATATTTTTCTGACGAATAACGTCTCAGTAAAAAATACTTAGATTGTGATAGTTTTTTTAGACACTGTACAATTCCTGCTAAATATATTTGTGGTCCTGTTAAGTTATTCTTGCTTTTTGAATAACAAATTTGAAATGAATACTCTTCTAAGCAAATACAAATAAATTATTTTCATCAAGCAGTTCTACCAGACGAAAGTAAACTAAAATGTATGCGTTGAATAAATGGAAAGAATTTAAATTTAAGCTTAAAGTTTATTGCGGTTATTTGGAAACCACTTTTTGCTTTTCTAATAGTTATTTGATATACATGATGTTCTTATCTTTTGTGCACAATTTCTTTGTTTTGTGCATTTTATAAATTATTGGGAAAAACAATGCCAAGAAAAGCATAAATTTTGTACGAAATATAAATGCAAATAGTGGTGCGAACTGGTGATAATAAGAAGGAAAGGATACATATTAGGAAGTGCTTAGAATAGCAGAAGTAACAAAATAACAATAATAATAATAATAATAATAATAATAATAATAATAATAATAATAATAATAATAATAATAATAATAATAATAATAATAATAATAATAATAATAATAATAATAAACAGTGAAGGAAGTAAAAATTTGCTTAAGGAGAGTCTGCAGCAACCTCTTTTCCGAGGCTCGTTTCTTTTAGCCTTCTGAAAAATGTTCTGCAAAAGAGACACTGTGCTCCTCCTTTTCTTCGTCATTGTAACTTGGGGCAGTCACCATTGTAAAGCACTCTCAAGGATTTCGAATGGTCTTAAAAAAGTCAGTGGCTAGAAGTTGTGGTCACTAAAAATTCCATATGATTTTTGGTGTTTAAAGAATTATGGCCTCCCCATAGTGTCCTGCCTATTGCACAGAAGGATTACTTTTACCCTTCATCCTGCGCTATTTCAAAGAAGGCAGCGTCGAAACGTTTCCAGCGGTATTAAAATGAAAGTCTACTAAGATTAGACTTCCATTCCTCGATAGATAATTTTTTTTATATGTTAATACATCAAGTGGTTTTAAGGAACTAATTCCATTTTCAAAAACATCATATGGTAAAACTCTTCTCAACAACTTGTTTTACAATAGAATTTAGCAAAACTCTTCTAACTTTTAGGACTCTCAGGCTAAATATACGGAATAGGGAAACTTTAAAATATTTCTCATACACTGATATATTAAATCAAACCGATCTTGAAAGACACTCTTGAAATTTTTTCCCATTCCTGTACAAATTTTAACAATTCCGCATGATGTGCTGCCTTAAAATACACCAAAAGAATATAAAACTTTCCATGATTTAAAGTCTGTGCTAAATTTAAATGATGCCAAGCAAGTAAAAGACTTGAAAAGCAAATATAAAGTTTATCTCAGCCATACATAATCCTGCCAGGACCAAACATGTTTAAGTTTATAATAAATTACCTGTGAAGCCAAACCTGCTTTTGAAATCACAAGTTCCTATATAGTTTTGCCATTCAATCTGTTATGTATGCAGTAATTGTTTGTCTTTGTGTAAATGCCAGTGTATGTGTGTTTCTATGTCTCATTAAAATTCAATATGTCAATCAGTATTTAGATACAAAACGAGTTAATGAATTTTATTGTATTCATTCTGTTTCTGTATGTGTACAAACGGAAAGTCACAAGACTGTTAATGATTTTTTGCTAAATGAAATCCATGGAGAGTATCAGTAAAACAAAAACAGAACGTTGATTTATTTAACAAATCTTTAGAATTTCTTAGGTATTTAACTATTCTACCGTGTAGCATGTATGGACCAACTGAATAAACGTATTCTCTAATATCCTTCAAGCATGATGAATAATAATTATCGGTTTGTCTTTAAATATACGGAACAAATATTTACTGGGGGAAATTTAGAAGCCTGTAGCAGGTAGTGGTATTTGTTGTGGTTGTTTGAAAACACTATTTACTCTGGATGCTTTCCTTGTGTGTTGTTGCTTTAGGAATGTGCAATTTAAATAGGGCAGCATGACGTAAAAGAGAAAGTAATTCGATATATTAAGTTGAGAAACTTTAAGTGAATATTTGTGAGATTCAGTAGAAATTAATTTATAAATTTAATATGAAATTATATTTACAGGGTTCTTTGTAAGAGTATGTGCAGGATATCTATTGTTATAAACAAAGTAGGATCTGGAAAACATTTAACATATTGAATCGGTTAAAATCAGATCGTGATTTTTTTTTCAATTGTGCCGAATGTTGATACTTCAATGGAACATCGAAAGCGGACCTTTTTCTTTTCAGCACAAAAATGAGAATTTCTATATCTTTTATATTCCCCTCAAAACTCGCAGTAGTCTGCTTTTAACTGCTGACAAACCAAGTGACGCTGTTTCTTCCCACTGAGCAGGAGTTACTGATAATAGCCTGTTCACACGAGCAGTTCCCACTTCAATTATGAGGTGGGAGTTTAAAAGAATCATGTTACTTTCACCTTGAATTTTTATCCTGAAGCCATATTGTTATTGTTGATATTTGCCCCGATTATTGGTATCGTATTGGCAATAAACGAAAGAGAATCAATTCTAAATGCTGTTTGGAATAAAATAAATTTGATTAAAATTGTAAGTAACATGAGAAAATTAATGTTATTAATACAATCACACAAAAAATATTCGGCATATAATGTCTTTTTCATAGAGTGACACAAGTTTATCTCATAGTAAAGCAAGATAATATATTTTTAATATCAAGTGGCTCGTAGAAAGGGCAGTTTGAAACAACAATATTCAAAAAACTTTCGCAGCATTTGCAGCCGTGTTTCGCCGAACTCTTCGGGTGTTTATTTCCAGGTGTTTAATTGTTAATAGAGAGTTAATATAGCCCAAAAGAAAATAACCGAATCGAATCTTGAAAGCCAGTTAATTGGGCCATTAATTGAATTTATTTTGTGTTCATACGTTTCTTTGAGTAAATCAATTGTAGCACCCGCTATGTGGCACGTAGCTGCGTTCTGTTGGAACTACATATCAGCAGGATTAATTCCACTAAACTGTTGTACGTAAAAATTTTTATTCATGTTTGTATATCTTTCACTATTAACAGTAACACTCTGACCATCATCGTGTTGAAGATATATGGGCCAATGACCTGCCAGCTCATAAACCGCACCAAACAGTCATTTTCTGTGGATTTGTTGGTGTTTCGACAAAAGTTTGTGGATTGTCCTCAATTCCAAATGCAACAATTCTGCTTGCTTATGTATCCACTCAACCAGAAATAGGCTTTATCGGAAAATAAAACTGTAATAAAGCAGTGATGCCAACTCAAGTTAGAGTGCCACACTCTAAAAAAAAGCATAAATTATTTGAGAAGTATAAACGTATTTTAATTATATCCTACATTTTTTTGATTCAGGCTTTCCTTCTATTGCAGTTAACAGGAGCAGTGGTTATTGTATCTTATTGTGTTATTTTACTTTCGATTTATTTCTATTATGAGTTTAATTAAAATTAAAATATCTTTTATTAAATAATATATGTTGACTATGAATGTGATATTTATATAAACTGCTGAAGAAAGAAATAGCCAATTTGATAAGCACATCTTGGATGGATAAGTAACTTTACAAAATAAATTAAAATCAGTAAATTATTCTTTGAAATTAGTTTTCAAAAAACATTTAATAAAGAGTAGCAAAATCATATTTTTATATCATTTTGTGGTTTGTCACGAGCACAGAATAAATTAAATACTCCATGAAACTGCCAACTGAAGGAGCAAAAAGATGTTAAGAAAATAAATCTCGCTAGAGAATTAAGCAGACAGAGTTAAAATAATATATTCATTTGGCCTTAAATCACTCCTTGGCAATTGTCTACATTTTAATATATTTAAAATAATGCACTCATGGAAAATCGTTGCCGTCAGATAGTTTTTTTATGATTTCAGCAACAAACTGGAAAACAGAATTTTTCACTTAACTTAATTTAAATAAAATAATTTATTTGTATGGTTTTAGTTGATATGCGATGATTATTTTTTGAAAGGATTATGTTCACACACTTAGGATTTTATTCATTTAATTTTAAGTTAATATAAAATAGAATATATGGTCATAAAAAAGGTATAGGGAATATATATTAGAGAGTTTTTAATTTATTTATATGCTTATAAAGTGTTAAAAAATTTTCACCGGCAGTCTTGAAACATGTTGATTTTTCTTTTCACGGAACATAATGGAACTTCAATCTCGTTTACATGCAGAATTGTACTTTCGGGTCATAACAGTTTATTTAACTATTGTTAAATTAAAAAGAAAAACACGAAAAAATCACAAAAATTTCATATCTAAAACAAAGCAAGTAAATAAATCTATAGTCTACCTTAAGCGCCATTGTGAGAATTGCGTAGAAGTCACCCACCCTATATAGTGGCATTATGTGTTACTAAAGCCGTAACTTCTTAACTACTAAACCGATTTTTATAAAATAAACTACAACCGATAGAAGAAATCATTGACGTTTTCAAAGTTTTATTTAAGAAATGCAATTGAATGAAAAATTTTTTAAACATGTTAGAAACTGTAAGAGCATTGAAATTCTAAGCAAAGCTTAAATCCACAACATGCAATTTATACAAAATAAAAGACCTGCATTTCCTATATACAATTTTCTCATATTAATTTCTTCTTCTCTGCTTTAATATTCACAACATTAATGCAGAGCATAAGTTTATATATATTTTGTTTCCAACTTGAAACAGTTTAACAAGCGTGTAATTAAAAATAAATGCTGCATGTTAAATGTATTGTCCAGTGTGATAAATAAATTTATATCCATCAAATGTATCAAATATGAAAACAAGCAAGTGTAAAGTTGTATGTGTGTGTGTGTGTGTCTGCATGAAATGTATTTGATTGTGTTTGCTCGAAGTTATATAATATATTTGACATTTATTTATGTCCTCATGCAACACAGATTCTGTGCGGAATAATAGTAAATTTGTATGAAACCGAGAACATCTTTATAACTATCCCTCTGTTAGCGTGGCTAATAAGAGTGTCAGTATATTTAATGAAGACCGCAGATGAGCAGTGGATAAAATATTATGGTTCCGATTGGTCGAGTTCCAGCAACTATGAAACAAAGTTCGCTGCCACTGTATGATCCCACTGATGTGCTGACATTCTCAGCAGATTTTCTAATAAAGATTTTACTATTTTCTATAATAACTTTTTTTACTTCCCCGATATTTTCAATGGTTATTTACATGCTGGTGAGTACTGCCAGCATATTAACCTCGATCTGTATTCTTCTTGTACCAATTGCAAAATAAACTTCTCATTTTGAGTACAACTACTTCACTTTCGATATTTCAAGTTTTTTTGAGGTCTCAAATTCAGTCGATTAGAAAAAATAACTTTACATAAAATCCAATTCTTTCTTAATTTCAATTATATGTGATATTAAATTTATGGTAAATAATAAAACATATTCTCAGAATAATCTGTTGTGATATTCAAGGCTCAGGTGTAGGTTGATGGTATAACCCAGCAGCATATTTGGTGAAATAATATTTTCTACGAACAGATATTCAACAACATCTTAACAGAGACTTCCTCTCTGGATCTGCTCTTCGCAATGTTGTTTGGTAATTCCAATAAGTTTGCATGCTCTTTTCAATCTTTTTACGTTTACACTGCGATATGGAAATAACTGACAGCATTATTCAATGTCAAGATACGAAGGACTGGATGCTGTAGCGAATTGAACCCACTTTAAATTTTGTTTGTATGTTCAACTTATAATTTAGTTTGGCTGCCACTTTTTTTTTTTTTTTTTTTTTGTTTCAAAACTATATTTTTTCTACTTTTCACTTGTGACTGTTTCATTAAAATTAAAGATGAGTTTTTATATGCTTGATTCACAAAATTTGAGATTTTGTAATATATTAAAGAACAATTTTGTATTTAATCTTAAAAGCGAACGTATAAGAAATAATGGTGGCATATATAAAAAAAACTCAGTGCTAGAGTAGTAAAAGAATTGGGGGTACAAAAGTAGTACAAGAAGTTTCAATAGTATATGATTTTAAAAATAATTTTTTACTTAATTTATTATTAAAATTTTAAATTAAATTATTGAAATTAAAATTTTAAATTAAATTATTATTAAAAAAACTAGTTTAATTTTCTCAAAAAAGGAAGCACACTAAAGACTAGTAGTAGTAAGAGTAGCAAAAGTAGTAGCAGCAGTAGTTAATGTACTAATAGAAGCTTTAATAGCAGCAACAGTGTTAGTAGTAGGTGTAGAAGTAATAGTATAGTTGTGATAGCAGGGGCAGCCTCAGTAGTAGGAGTAGTAGTAGCAGTAGTAGTAGTAGCAACAGTAATAACGGTAGTAGTAGTATTTGTAGAAGATCACCTGATATTCATTTCCTTAATATACTTTTGTCATTGTATTAACAGGGTCATGTGTCATCATTTATAAGGACAGAAACTGTATTTCGCTCCCCCAAAGCTGCTGCATTGCGCTATAAGATATTTTTTATTATAAGTTTATCCAAAATGATAAGTAGAGCAACTCGCTGCCACTTCCCTTTTTTGGGGAGATTTAGATCTTCATATGAGAATATTTAGATGTATATTATTTATAACAAAACAAATAGTTTCAGGACTCCAACATATTCTCATATCCAATCAGCTGACAACTCGATAACTTGTGATATTTTTTAAATATTTTTTTTCTTAGCTGGCAGTTACAAATAAAAACTTTGCTACTCAAATATTTTCCTTTATTTCTGCAAAAATTTACATGTTTTATAATTCTTTGCCAAAACATTTTGCTGGTCTATTTGCAATATTGACTTGTATTTTATTTCCCTCGTTGGAAATGATTTATTTTACATTGACACATATTTATTTAATTATAAAAAATACATATAAAACAATGACAAATATGAAAAGCTCGTATGCGAGTATATTCTTACAAAGTATTCAAATAAAAAAAAAGCAAAATTTTTGCAAATAAATAAAAATCTATTGGGGTGAATTTAAAGCAGAGATATTTATTGAAATATTTAAATGCGAAAATTGTGAGTTATTTTTAACTTCAACTGAAATGCAATATGAACAAATAATTTAAAAATTTTTATGTAGACAAAAAAATTATTTAAATTATTAAGTGAAAGATGCATTGAAAAGCAAGCATCACAGAGACATCCTGGACAAACAATATGTGAAGCAATTTTCCTGAAATTTCTTATAAATATATTAAGAACTGGATAAAGTTTTGTAGGATATTTAATAAAATATCTGCGAGATATTTTAAGGCATATTAATGTGCTATTTAATTTAACATTAAACAGATACCTTTGGCTTAAAGTGTTCTTTATAGTTAAAAATATCTCTTTAGTTCCATATTAAATTATTTAAGACAGAAAATAAATTTTATTCTATTTATAAATTATTGCAAAGTCTGTACCAACTTGCCCAGCACGATACACATAATTAGTGAATCAGACGAGAATGTCTGGTCGCACGTTAACAAGATGGAAACAAAAAATTTGTTGAATATTTTCTTTATTTGTTGCCCTGCTATAAATTTCAATACTAAATTCAAACAAAAAGTTGTTCATTGAAAAAAATTCGGCAGAAAGTAAAATATTTATTTTTATATTGTAGTTTTCTCATGCAAAAAGCAGGGTTTTTTTGTTGTATTCAAGGGAAAGCAATAAATTTTTAAAGTTGCTTGTTGCTATTTTATTGCTCTTAAAAGCCGGTTACAATAAAACATTTCCATACACAACGAAATGGGGCTGTAAATTTTAGATTGCAAACAGTTTTTGATAACTTAATAGAAATGAAAGAAAATGAATAAAATTTAAGGAAAATTGTTGGAAAAGAAATATTAAAGTTTTTTTAAATAGCATGACTTGTGGATTAAATGTTTAAAATTAGTTGGGGTCTTCAGCTTAATTATTTAGGGGCTTATTTCTATAAAGTCTTGCTAGTTAAATTAAGTGATTTTTAAAAAATGTTCCTCATTAATTGTTAATGTTGGTGTGAGAAGTAGCTTTTGGGCCTTCAAATATTTCCATTTACAACAATTGTTCCGCAAACAAACAAAAAAAAAATATTAAAAAAAAACACTGCGTTTCACATAAATTTGGTGGAAGTGATCTTAACACTTTCCAGGATTTTTTAATTATTAAAATACTGCTTGCTTATGCAGAAGAATCTGTAATTAAGCATATCCTTCTTTGTATTTAAATAAAATAAAATGTGTATGAGACATATCGGAAATTGTATAGTCGTATGAAAGTGCTTTTGATGCCATTGTGTGATATACGAAGCAAACAACATAATTTACGATCATTGAAACAACATGTTGGCTTACCAAGTCGCCTGTTTTCAGCACAAACTATGCAACTTAAACGCACAATTTCAAATCATAAAAAATAGTTTTGAGTAAAGATGATATCGAATATTAATGAAAAAAAACTATCTCAGACGGCCTACAAAAATTACGAGGGTCTTAATTTCAGCTTTTATTTATAAAATTTTCATATAATTAATTTTCGTGTTTGCGGTTTTACATACCCGTCTGACTTTTATAAAATTCAATAAGAGCACGCATTTTTACAGAGTTCGCCATGCTGAATGCATATAAAAATTGTAGGCAAGATTTTTTAAGACCAGAACAAATATAAGCAGATAATGAAATAAAAATAAAAAAGGAAAAGTGATCAGTGAGTTCTTGTTATGACTTCGATATTTGCTTAAGACTTCTCACTTATTAAAGTAGAAGTTTGAAATAAGTATCTTTAGTTATTCTTAGAAATGTTGGATAAAGGTTCCCAGATGTTGTGCCTTAGCCCTAGTAAAATGGGCATAGAAACTGGCTAAAACCCCTTAACTGATCACTTTGAAAAATAATTAACTTCAACACAAATTATTTAAAAAAACACACCATTAGTTTTTGTCGATAAATTCAATATTTCAACAACATAAATATTTTATTTCCAAATAGAAGAAACAGTTGTCCGTAATTCTTCCAACTTAAATTTATTGAGTTTTATTTTTATGGCTCCAGATAAAGTAAAATAATTTTAATACATCTTTTTCCTTCCTCTACTTTATTCAAATCAATTTGAAAATTTTTATTGTTTTTAGAAGGTAACATGAGGCCGCAGAGTTCAAAGCAAGAACGTGACAAAAAAGGCAAAGTTTTTTATGAAAAAAGAGATTAAAAAAATATGCTTAAATCTATAACAACATCTTTTATTTAGATAATTTTTGTTAAACTAAATGAGGGGTTGTGTTGTGGTTAGTGACCTTGAAACCCTTTTGCATTTAACATGTTTCCTGGTATTGTGTAAATGACCGTTGAATGTTGTATTGTTCAGTTGTTGTAATCATTATCTGTTTGATATTTATTGAAGCAGCTTAAGGTTTGTGGTTTATTGTTGCTGCAAAAGGTCGAGTGTTGTAGTCATGACGGAGCCCTTGTATATTTTTTTCCTTTGGCGAGGGGCAACCCTACCAATGTTCAGCGTATTGTGCCAGAGCCAGAAAGAAGGGGATAGTGCAAAGCAGATAGTTTAGAAGATAGAAAATTTGTTGTAGCTATTTCAACGCTTTACTTCGCTGGAGAAATTTATGTTTCAGGTTTAGATGGAGGAGGGTTCTGTACTCTGCTGTTTAAAACATGACTGTGTCTATCGCTGTCGTTAGTGCTCAGCGAATTGTGATACGCCTTTGCCATATTGGGACAATAATTTAGAGAACCCTACCTTAATGCAGATTAGAAATATTCAACACCATTATAATAATTAAGTACGGAATCTAGGACATCGTAGTCTTATATAAACCCGCGAAGTCTGCAAAAGGCTGAAGTGGCAAGTGAATGTCAATCAGCGAAAGGGGATGCAGGAACTTTAGCTCGAATAAAACGCTGTGAAGCGTGCTCAAACAAAGCCCGCTGGTGGAGGGTGTTACACCATCCGTATTCATGAATGGTGTTCATTAATCATCAGCTCTTCATGTTTTCAGTACGATTTTCGATTAACAGACTACATCTTTCATGACTCATAAGAGGCATTCAAGTGTCCGATTTATTAAAGATTCTGTTCCATCTGATCTCCTCATTACTTATAGCACCTTCCGACTGAGAAAGGGAATACAACTCTAATGTATTGGGGCCGGCCGGTGGTTCGAAGTGTGTTTTGAAGTTAGTCAACAACGTAAAGGACCGTTGGAAGGGGATTATCCGTAACAGTAGGGTAGCCAACACTGTTGACTCACTGGGGTGTGTTTCACTGTTCTATCGATACAGCAAAGAACCGCTAATGCTTTACACAGGACGTATCCTACTGTTTTCGAAATTTCAGTGAACCGCACCACGCATTACACAGAGAGAGACAGAGAGAGCGATAGAGAGAGTTCTTTGCACGAACGGTTCGTATGTGAAATAAACTTCCTGCAGAAATATTCCCTGTCCCATTTAAACTGGGGAAAATCAAATCAAGTTTTTACAGCCACTACTCTCTCTCTCTCTCTATCTTTCTCTCTCTCTTCCCCTTCACACAACAAGGCATTACCATGTCTAGAGGTCATGTCCTGAGTCCTGTTTGAAGACACAATTGTCTTTGAAAAACAATACAGTTTAATAAATTGTTTTGAAAGTTTAATATATTCTCAAGTTGAAAATAAGTAGACTTATTGAAATACTCTTCCCATATAAAAATGACGTCGCAAGAAAAATATCTCGATCATCATGCACTTAATCATGGTGGTTTTTTTTAATGGAGCCGTTGGCTGAATAAGTAAACAAATAGACTAAAAAGCTGAATATGGAGACGAATTTCGGTAGTCAGCATCAGAGAATGATTGTATAAATTGCCACTGGCCGGTTGCAGTGGGAAAGGAACTTTGTCGGTGAATAGCAAAGACAGCGAGTTTGCTAGATTAAGAGCCTCTCATTGTTGGTACTGTAGCAAAAAATAGTCGACTAAGTTAAAACATAAATTAAAAAGTTTTCTTTCCTTCGGATTCTCAACATATTTTTCGTACTGAAGACAAAATGTATTGCACGAGTACTGGTCATCCCCCAAGCGGCGATTCCATTAAAAAGGAGTAGAAAGAATCCAATGAATTTCAAGTTCCTAGTAATTTTTTCTTTCAACTAAGCAAATTATTTTCATTAAAGAAAAGAACCAACAACATATAAATCCCGAAATGTGACAGTTGTAATAACCTGGTGAACAATGCGTTCAACAAAAATATATACATAAAATTGAAAAATATCAGAAAAAGTAGTTAAAAGAGAAAACAAAACCATTCACAGCTTAAAGAGCCTAAAAAAAAGAATGGTAAAAGTGGGTTTGGGGACAGAGAAAAAAAAGGTTAAAACATTTTATATATCAGGTGCTTTTAAAGACCATTCATTTTGCATAACAAAAACTGAAAAAAACACCTGAACTCCAGTTTGTTGGGCGCTCTTCCACTTTTACGGGAAAGTATTTTAAGCAAAAAATATATATATATATATATATATATATATATATATTTTGTTATGCCTTTTTTGAGCAGCAATTGTGTATTTATTTTACAACAGAAAATTTATTTTACTGTTGTATTTTGCAGAAATTATTTGATGCCTATAGTTTTTAGCTGCATGCAGGAGAAGCGATAGCATTTTGTAGCTTTTGAATTGAAACACTAAAGATGGTTAGAGTTTTTCACAGAAATCATATGTTATAAATTTTTTCCATAATATCCAAAATATTTTTTTATTACGACGAAACTGGTCCACCAGCCTGCTTTTCTCGTATTAATCCGATATTTTTTGTAAACTAATTTAATCTTGTGCATTCGGTGTCCTAGAAACTTTTTAATGTGTTTGTATATTTTTTTCTTATTTTTTTTTCCAGAATTATTGATTGTGACACAGGACTGGTCATTCTTGTTTAGTTGATGATCTTGGATAAGAAGATAACCATACAATTAATCTGTGAGCATAATTGTTTGCGTTATAATTCCAACTTCATAAACATTTTTAAGGAACATTCTATTTAGAAGTAAATAAGATAACCTTTAAACAATTATGAACTAAAATATGGGCACTTTTATGAAGCAAGTAAAAGTGCTATATTCGGCTGTGCCAAATCTTATACACCCTCCACAAACATACGTCTGATGTTACATATATTTATGAGTCGCAATTTTGTTCTTCCTATAATATAAAAGAGTATCAGTTAGCAAAAACAAAAAAATAAGAAAAACAACGGAAGTTGCCCTATTTGGTTACTTTTATAAATAAAAAAGCCAATCAATTGCTCACCTGTGGAAACGAAATTTCAATATCAATGCAAATTTTCATGATGTATAAAGTAGTTTTATTTAAGGAAAATTACAAATTTGTAACCATTTTTGTCACTTTCACGTACCGCAAAATATTGCAGTATCCAACCCTGGAATCGAAATTTTGAATTTTTTTAAATTTTTGATACCAATTTTGTTTTGCCAGGATAAAAAATAATTTTAACCAGGAATAAACGACGTAGGTTAATTTTTGGTTATATTAATGTATAAAAAAATTAAATTTCCTAACCCCGGATGAGAATTTTTAATTTTTAAAATTTTTTTACATCAATGCAAATCTTCATGATGAATAAAATGGTTTTGTTCAATAAGAACTTAACAATTTTTAACATTTTAGTTATTACATGTACTACAAAATAATTAATGTGCCAAAATAACTTTTAATATCCCATCCCTGGAAAAATGTATAATATTTTTAGTTTTTAATAGACAATTGAGGCTTCCCGAAGCATAAAACAAGTTCAATTTACAAACAAACACAAAATAGTTGGTTTTTGGTATTAATTTTGGGTTGAGAAATAGGTGTAGGCTTCCCAGCTCTGGAACCGTATTTCAATACCACTCTATGTAAGATCATTTCCAATTCATCAGTCCAAGAACGAAGTCTCTAACTCTTCTGCGGGCTGGGGAAAACCGGTTTCACGTACAGACAGACGGACATCGCTCAATCGTCATCGCTATTCTCTTTATGGAGTCTCATATTAATATCGAAGGAATTTCACACGGCATGACAAATCCTTTCACTTTTTTGTGAAGGTTCAAAAAAGGGTACCTTTTTTTTCGTATATAGAACGCCCGACACTTGCTTTAAGATTATTTTTACAACATATTTTTAATTTTTTAGCTCGAATTTTCATATTTTAGTTTAATGCTCTGAGAAAGAATTATAAAAAGAGATGAAAATACTAACCACACCAAGAGTTTGGTACGAGTACTTTGTAACGTATGAGTGATATTATTAATAATATCAAGTAACAATATCAAGTATACGCGTGGGTGTGCAATACAAAAGAAGAGTCGCATACAAACAAACACACAAGTGAAGCTTTAAAAAGCATATAAAAACTGAAATCGTTTCTGAGTGAATGGGGAAGTACTCTCTGTCACCATTTCATGTTAATTTTGCTTAGTTTTGTTGCTTAAAACTGGTGCTGCTTAAATAGTTATTTCATTTGCATGATATTTTTTTCCTAATCTAATTAAAAATAGTTTGTGAAACTGTAAACCTTCTTTAATTATTTATTTTCTTTTTTTCTATTTGCTTGAAACCTGTAGCTGCGGTTCTACAAATATTCACTAATTTGTTTAATGGAAACAAATACTTAATGCTTTTATATCTCTTTTTGTGCTTTAATTTGATGTATTTTTAACCATAATATTTTACAATACAGGGTGGCACAAAACTACCATGCCAAAATTGATTTATATTCTTAATTTCTCATATCAAAATCTTTTGAAGAAAACTTGAGGAAGAGGATCAAGTCACAACAGATCACAACTTGTTGAATTTTATATTAAAAATCAGCGGTCATTTTTTTGATGCAGTGTGCTTGTCGTTGTTTCTTAATGTACCTACTGGACTTTCAGCAATCAACTGTCCGGTTGAAATTTGTTGACAACATGGACGCCTTCCATATGCCGGAAGACTGCGTTAGGGGAGGACTCTACGTGGAATAACATATTAAACACGTCGTGGATAGTGTGTAAAAGTGTCCGGAAACATCAACAAGAAGATGTTCGTCACAACTGGGGCTATCGCAGAGGGCCGTTCAGAGGAATTTGGTCGCATGGCACCATTTCACTTATAAAGTTCAGCTTGTGTGCCAGGAAAAGTTATAAAGTTCATGCATATGAATTGTTTTATAGCTCATGCGCTGCGTTGAAAGGTGATAGTCGTTGATTCTAAAACAACAACTTTGAAAGCAACAACAGGCTAGTTCGTAATATTAAACAAAAGAAAATAGAAAACTTATAGAAGCCATTAGACTACCAACTATTTTATTCTGACAAAAACCCAGAAGATTTCTCGCAATTTTGCTTATAGTTTTATAAGGAAGGATGCAACCCCTTTCCATTAAAATTGTTTTTGTAGACAAGTGAAATGCCAGGACATGGGCTACGGAAAATCCAAAAACAGCTCATAAGCAACAATTACAACCATTTAAAAATGGAGTTTGGCACGGTTTGTCGTCCAAAAGAAACGTTGGTTTATTTTCTTTAAAAATTCACTAGATGCCTCAGTCAAAGTTAATCGATTCTGAACATCGAATAATGCTGGGCAAATTTTAGTGAAGCCGGCTGTAGAAAACCATCCACTGTTGTGGTTCCAACAAGACGGACCCACAGCCTATACCGCAGGGAATACAACGGCTCTGTTATCAGACTTATTTAAGAAACGCATTAATTTACGCAGGTGACTCTTTTCTATGGAGTTAATTAAGTTTTTCAAAACAATTATGCAAAATGTGCTGGAAAGTTCATGAATTTGCGAAGTCGTGAATGGCCACCACTTGCCCAACATAATATTTCATACTCCAGGCAAATATATTCCCTATTAATATAATTTCCAGCAAAAAAAAAATCCAAATGTTGGTGCTAGTTTTGCGCCACCCTGTATTTGTTATACGATATTTTATTAGTTTTCATTAAGGCCTTAAATTACACAACAACAATTTTTTTTATTATTTATTTTTTCTCTGTCCTACTCTGCTTACAAAATTTGTAATGATATAATTAATTTTTCAATTTAATTGTTATTGATTTTTACATCGACTTTATCCGAAAGCATTATATGAAATTTATCTGTTGCAACAACAGTAGAAAATGTATTAAATGGCTATTTAATTTTTGTCTCTAATTGAAGGCTTTTTTTATTGCATGGAAATTATTTTGAAATGGTAATAGAAGTTTATTTATTTGTAATATAATATTTTGTTGTAATAAAATTATATTTTAGCCTTTAATAATTTAAATTAATTTAAAGAAATAGAGATTTTGTTTTATATTGAAAAAGTTTTTAAATGAATTCTAAAATTTGGAGATAAAATATTTTATTAATAAAAATAAATATGAGTTAAATTATATTGAAATTCCTAGAATTGAGGACGAAAAATTCGTGCAGTGCAGTTGCACGTAAATTGGCCATGTAAGCAACGTTATATAAAAATCAGGCGAACAAGTTGCATTCGATTATTGATTATGGAAAACTTTCGGACGTTATTTTGCCATAAATAAATCGTACACATACATACAATTATGCATGTGTGTGTATATATTTTGTAATATTTTCATCTCTGGGGATTGACAGTTTAATTATTTTTTGAAAAGTTTGATTGGCAAGCAACCCATTCTTTGGATGAAATATTTTTGAAAAATAATTGTAATTTTGTAAAAGCATGTTAGCAGGCAATTTGGTTTATTTTGCAAATAGTTGCTGCCGGTTGCAAATATTTTACGATGTCAATAACGAGCGTTGCAACAGGTGGGCAAAGAGTTTGGTTGTACTCACAATATCAGCAAAAAAGTGTTAGACTTTTGAGGAAATACTAGGAAAATTGATTAATTTTTAGAAATTGTTAAATTCCTAATTTAGTTTATTTCTATTTAAGCAATTATAGTTATCAGTTTGAAGAGAATCTAGTCACCGTAAATATGTGGCCAAAATATGAGAACTTACGAACACCACACTTTCAACTAAAAGAATAAAAAACAAAATAACCCCCATTAAGTTGAATGCATTTTAAGAAATAGATGTTTTCAAAATACATCCTTAAATTCCACTTGTCCAAATAAAACTAAAAACTTTAATTGTTTTCTAGAACAATCAATAACAAGTTTGAGAATCATTAGCAGGAAACACCAGGTAGTGCAACTCCAAGTGAAAGAATTAATGAGGAGAGACCAATAGGAAAAAATACTAAAACAGCAAAGACCACACAACTACCACACCATTTATTGACAAGAACAATTGAACAGCAACTGAAACGAGCATTGAGCTGTGGGCAAAAGGAAAAGCCAACAGAACAAACCCAGAGAAGGTCACAAGAAACATAAAAACTTGTGCTTTCCGACAAACATATTTCTTTTTTGTGGTGGTGCATTCGGAACGGCAAAGAAAAACAATACAAAAGAGCAACTAACAGGGCCAAGACACAATTACAACAGGAAATGTATTGTGTCACATGTTTGTTGAGTAATAAAAAAGTTTCCTTTATGTGAAGTTTAGAAAGGAAACGCTTTAAGGACAAATCAAAGAGAGGGAGTTTTAAATGAAGGATTATTTAATTGTGAGAAATAATAGGAAATAAAAAAAAAATAAAACCATTTAACTTACCGGTAAATGAAAGGTTGTTTAAAAAGCAACAATTTCGAAAAAACAACTTTTAATTGGCAGGATATTAAGAGATTTTTATTTGTTACTTTTCTTTTGGCAGGATATTAAAATTAATGTTAAGATGAAAATGTCAAGGGAGATAAGAGATAATTAAGGAGGATAATATTTTTCCATATTAAATATTCTTTTAATGCTTTTGAAATTGCAACCTTAAAGTTGTTAGATTAAAATAATATATTTGTTAGGGAAAACTGATATCCTACTATATAGAAAATTTGATTTTAAAAAGTATATAATAAATTGTATGTGAACCATCAAAATTGTAACTGGGAATTATCGTTTAAACCTCTTTAATTTTAATTATTTGCTGATTCTTATTTCCCAAAAACTTACTAAAAAATTTTAAGTGATCTATTGAGGGGTTTTAGTTAGTTCCAATGCCCATTTCACTGGGGCTAAGGCAGATCATTACGGACCCTTAGAATAACTAAAGATATTCATTTCAAACTTCCATTTAAATAAGTCCAAAACAACTAACAAAGTCATATCCAGAACTCAATGATCACTTTTCCTTTTAGCTGTGCTTAACTGCAGAGTAAAGCAGCTGTTTTCAAAAGCCGCTGCACTTCCACCATCTGTACTCTTATGTCTTTTTATTTAGGACAACTTATTAGGAGGCTCAAAAGAATGCGTTAACAGTTTTTATTTATAACAAATTTATTATGAATAAGGATTAGAGAACTGCATCAAACCGATAACAACACACTTCTATTGACTCCCAGTCACTGTATTATTATAATATAAAATTTATTTATCAGCCACTAAAAAAATTAATTTCATATTATTAAGACACGAACATCTTATTTTAAAAATCTTTCGCTTCAAACTATTTGCAACTATATTTTATAAAACTTTTATAGACAACTTGTCCGAGAAGTGTTTTTAATTTAGAATCACATGAAAAATATTCCAAAGCACAGATGGTACTCAACATCAGTTTTATACATTCAACCTGCATATAATCAAAGCCCAACACAGGAAGTTATCTAGAGTGTGCTGCCATTGAATTGGTACAATAAAATGGGTTCAAATTGAAACTTCTTTTACATTCATTTAAGCCATCTAATAAGTGGTAATACATAAAAATTTACATGAATACTGTTGTTGAAATTGCAGTGGCTTACGAAAACAGCTGTTCCGCTCTACTGTGTAAGTTATATAATAGAGAATGGTTTTGATTTTCTCTTGTGTTTTATCATATTTAAGCTGCCATTCTGAATTCCTTGAAATTCATACTATTTTTTAAAATCCAGAGCATTTGACATCAGTGTTTATTTCTTTAAAGCTGAAAGGATATGATTTGAACATCGAATGACTAGGCAGAAAACCCCCAGAGTCTTTATGAGATCAAATAGTTGAACAAATAGCAGGGGATTTCCTTCAGAAATCGAAAAAAGAAATATGTTTTTTAGCTCTCCTTTCAATTACTTCGATTTCGTTAAATATTTTCAAGTAACAACAAAACATTTATTCCCTTCCTACATAAACTACAAAAATATTGAAAGTGAAAGTTTGCAAAACATTTGCCTGCCAGCAAGAACTTCAGCCAGGACATCATTCAACATTCAACCAATTTTCTCGAGTCAGTACAGAAAATTAAAGAGAAGTTAAAGCAAAAAAAAGTGTTTGCTGACTTAAACCTATTTAAACTTGAAGAAAATGCTAGAGAATTCGTTGAATCCAATAACAAGAAAATAAACACAAAAGTGGCATTAGCAGGTATTTATTCGTTGTCGTTTTATTTTGTCAACACCAAACAACTTCAGCGAGGATGACACTGTGAGCAGCGAAATTCTCAAAATCGCATCAGTGCTAAAAATAAACTTTTTTCAAATTCGTATATTAAGAAACAGCGGCATTGACTCAGTAAACATTTTCCTCCATATCCTTGCAAGCCTGTTTCTATGCAGGAACTAAAGTTAATTTAAAACGAACGCAACAACAAAACATAAACAGAGAGAAAAGAAAAAATTGTCTCCCTGCACAAGTTTTCAAATCTAAGGAAAGGAAAATAAAAGTTTCAGCTGGTGGCTGTTTGTTGGGTGGTTTCGCTTTATATTTCTTAAACTTTTAGTTTTTGTGTATGTTCTTGCCATCCAAAAAATAAAAAATAAACCAAAAAAGCTGAGTATTAAAAAGTTTCCTACGTGGCTGGTTTTCAGAAAATATATACACATATACATAAAAAAATATAAATTACAAAATCAGAAGAAGGGACAACATAAAGAAAGTTTAACTCTTAAATATTGCAAAAATGTTTTCAAAGTTTAAGTCTTAAATGTTTTCAAGTCGTGTCTGTTATTTTTAAATAAACGCAGGACTTTTTTTATTATTTTAATTTTTATTTATTGGATGGCATGTTAAAGTTTAAGTTTATGATACGAGGGCAGCTTAATAATTTAGTGCTTCAGATTAGTTAGTTTAAGTAACCATTCTGCTGTATTAATTATTTCGTTTTATTTTTAATATTCTTTTTACAAGAATTATGTATGAAAAGAATTGGCAATTAATTAAATTTTTGTTATTTGTTTACACTCATTCCGTTTGTAAATGAATAAAAATATCTTTTATTATGAACGAGTCATATTTTATGATGGTCTAGTATCATCTAGATGAATAAAATAGCTCGTTGAAATATATATATATATATATATATATATATATATAAATCACATACTTGTCAAACTGCCTTCGTAGGTTAAAAATCAACCAAATGGACAAACTAATAAAAAATAAAAGGAGTCGAGCAGAGTTTTTATAAAACTTACCAACATGTTTTCAAAAGGAAATGCAAAAAAGGGATCATTTTTTGTTCTATTTATCGGCTGTTTTTCTTTTTTCTTTAACTGCAACAGAATTTAATGTGTTAATACAAGACGGAGATATTGTTTGAATTAATTTTTTTACAATAGTCTGGAAGATAATTTCAAGCCATTTATTTTATGCCTATAACTTTGGGTTTATATATTAAGGAACTGACAATAGCATGACGCATTCGATCAGTGCTGTTCTTTTTTTATAAAGAAGGGTGTTTTTTATAGAGTGATCCAGGTTTAAATCACAATAAAACATAGTAATATATTTTGGATATCAATGAAACGGTCTTTATTAGATAGAAAATTGTATGACATTAATTTTTATATATGACTTCGGCCATGTGGTCGCCACGGCTGGCGCGTACAAGGCGCAATCTGGAACATCAATTTTCACAAACAGTAACATTCTAGCCATCATTATTTTTGAAGACACATGGGCCAATGACACAATTTTTACGAGTTTCTGATGTAAAACTCGACTTATAATAAAATGTCGAAGCAAATTAAACCAAATGCAATTAACGGCTGTTAAACAAATGGTCAAATAAAGCAGTGATATGATCTCTAAGTTATATCACTCTATAAAAAACACCCTATATTTTTATTTTCCTTTTTTAATAAATGACGCGTTATGTCTTAAATGACGGCTTAAATATTGGCTTCCAGCACTTCAACCGATTGCTAGCTTGTCGTCGTAAATCTATTGCCCCAACAGAACACCCTAAAGAAGTGGTTCAGTCAACAGGATCGCTTCTAGGAAAAAGAGTTGTCACCAAATTTATTTCACAATAAATCAACTATTAAACGCACTTTGAGACGATTAATATTTTACCCCTAGACCCAGATCTTTTTAATATTTAACAGAATAGTTTTTTTAACAAAAAAAATATATCCAAGGGCCACGATAGCACTCGGTTTTCGTAGTAACGGCAGCTCTTTCTTCTTCTCGAAATATATAAATAAGTAGTGTTTTGTTGTTGGACTCAAATAAAGTTGGTATTCGGCAGATGAATTACTGGAAAAAAAACAGTCCTCGTGACTCAATAGTGTTTGTCTGTTACCATAACAGCAACTCCTCGTTCATGTAGAAGGAAATTAAGATACCAGTTTAATTAAGAGTCCAGTTTTAAGTACACGATAGTGTGTTAATCGCTGTTGTTAATGCTCAGTGGCCAGTGCTATGCCTTCGCCAATGAGATAAAGCCAACAACAATTAACACAATCCTGCACTTAAGCAGATCAGAAAAATTCGACACCATGATCATGACTGAATGCAGAATCGAATTCGTAGTTTTGTGCTCACTACTGCAGCCAACAGCACCCTCTTTTGCTTGAATGGATACGCCACTAAATAAAACAGCAGTGTATGGAGTGATAATTCTCGTCAAGAGTATGTAGGACAGAAATACTGTGCTTTAAGGTTTGGTTAAATCAAAGGTGCGCACTTAAACAATGATGCAGGTCAGAATATAGAAATTAATTGTTACCGCTCATTTGCTCTATGACTGCAAACTTCTTCTTTCATGAATTGGTCAACCCAGATGTCCAGGAGATGATTCAATATGTCACACAACTCATGCCTTTGGTAGCCGCATAGTTTTACATTGCAGACCCGCGTATTGGTCTCCAATATCATGCGATTTAAAGGCGCTAAGCTATTTGCAGTGGGAATATGGGAAGTCTCTGGTCTTTACAGACAAGCACGAAGCAATTGACCCCTTTAGCAACAACATTCACCGCCTTCTTGGCGAAATACGAATGCAACTTTCCTGATGTGATGATGATCAAGATATTTATTTGGGAAACAAGTTTCCGGATGTGACAATGATCAAGATATTTATTTCGAAAATAAGTATCCCGATGAAAAAAAATAATAGGGTAAAATTCGTGTTGATTTCGTATTTTGTAATCTCTTTGAAATTTCTTTACCTCTGTGAAATACATCCTTTATAATTACAGTCCAGTTTGTCAACAATCAATTTTCTATTATTTTTACTGCTTTACTAACGTTGGTGGACTAAAAATATTAACTTAAAAAAAAATTGTATATGCTCTATACGAAGTCAATTGAAATATATATATATATATATATATATATATATATATATATATATATATTCAATACAAAATCATTGCAGGACTATTGAATATTTATAATACACATCCATAAGATTAACTACAGTCACAAAAAATCAATAGTTTTTTCCTTGTATAAAATTTAATCTTTACAATTAATAATAAATTCCATCACTTTCAAATTATTACAAACAAATTACAAAACCAACCTTTTGCTGTTCAGCTTTCCTCGTGAATTCTTTGTAGAATACACTTCCCTTGTTTCTGAATAAACTTTCGATCTCTTAACACAACCGCTTTTGTTAACAGACAACATTTTACTAAGTTTACAGTTACACAAAATGTTTTCTAAGGCATAAACAATAACATGTTTTAACACGATTTTACTTGCTCATTTGTTGGCTCTCGTGGCGTATATAAAATTAACGAAGCTTAACTGTAAATGAGCCTTAAACACGAAGTTTGATTAGGCCAAAGAGAAAATAACTGTAGCACAATTAATTTATAAACTCTGTTAGTTTCTCTAAAGAGTCAAACTACCGGTAGATGAGATTGTAATGAAATAAATTTTTTAGTGAAAGAGAATTTTATGGGGTAGAGGATAGAGCACGTTTTGTCAGCATTAAAAATAATTTAATTTGAGAAGAACAGCATTTTTGTATGCGAATAATATAAGTGAAAAGCTTATTAACACAAGGACTGATATATTTTATATGCCAACATTAAATTGAAGTGTTTTTGTTGAGTGATTTAATAATATTCTGTTGTTTGACAAAAGCAGCAGCATTGTGGTGTTAACAGGCAAATATGTTTGCGGGAATTGAAATAATATTTATTAAGAATTTTATGTAATAATTGCTTATATTGTTTATTCTTTAAGTCGGTTTGGATAGAAGTAGTAGCGTCTGCAGTCATTCGACTTAAAACTGCTCAAATTAAAAGTGGCGGGGAAAACAAAACAATTATCCGGAAAATAAAACCAATTATTTCTATGAAGAATAGCGCGGTTTCTTGCATGTGGATCGCAAATGCATGTGTTTTCTGATAAGACGATGGTCAAGATATATATTTCAGAAACAAGTTTCCTGATGTGACGATGGTCAAGATATATATTTCAGAAACAAGTTTCCTGATGTGACGATGGTCAAGATATTTATTTAGGACACAAGTTTCCTAATGTGACGATGATCAAGATATTTATTTCAATAGAGTTGGCTGGCTACTCTACTGCCTCCGGTGATCTTCTTTGCCCTCTTCTACACATGATCGAGCCACTTAAAATAGATTTTGACGCATCGGCTCACACATGAGAATTGTATTTCTTTGCAAATTGCAAAGAAAGCAGATGGACTGAAGTATCTCATACACCGTCTTGAGAAGCTGAGGAACTTGAATGCTTTTCCTCCAACTTGAAAGATATTCTATTTGATACGACATTCATATTGTGTTTCCTTGTTTCATCTGCAAGAAATCTATCATTTTGAATTAAAATTTACAGGAAATATAAACTTGGGAACTCTCTTCGAAAGGCTATCAAATTGATTTGACTCGGTTATACCTTTCAAAAGTTATAAACGGGTCACATACTTACCCATACAGATGCACACAAATGCAGATATACATCCAAACATTGTGACGGGTTCTCAGAATAAGTCAGGAAATCTTCTTCAGACCTCAAAACGTCGAGATCGGAGCAGAACTCTACTTTTTTAAAAACCAGGTAAAACCATTAATTTTAAGACTTTTGAAAATTTTTAATATTCTCAGATAGAAGTTGATAAACCTTTAACCGTTTTTTTTTTTTAAATTTGTATTATCACCATATATTTTCGAATGGGGCTCTCGGGATGAAATACCATGATCCATGTTTAAGCAGGGCTGTCATTTAAAAAATTCATCGTAGAACTCTAGAATTTTTTTTATATAAATTTTTTTAATCAGTTTCACGTTTTCTTTTTTACATCTTTTTCTATAATTTCCTGAGAAACAGTACAAAGAAAAAACGATTTCATAATGTTTAATGAAACGCATGCACACATAAACAGTCAGCCATTAAGATTATTGATAACAACAGGAAGAAAGATAAACCAAAAATTTAAATTCTTCTCAAGCACCTTTTGCACCTTCACCCGGTATTATTCTATAGAATGCAGAGCAACACTCAGACATAAATATTTGAAATTTGTTTACATGATAAATGAAAATAAGCTGGTTGTTGAAACACAATATTGAGCATCAACACGCTCTCACATATTCACCTCAACTAACAGATAATTTACAAAATATTCATACAATTTTCCATTCGTGAGTACGTTGGTAATCGTCGTACACAGAAGCACATTCATTACAGGAGAAAATATTTATATTATATCTGCCTAATCATGTGTACACAGTAAATTAGTCATATTTAATATGGATTAAAAGTTACACTTACAAGCCAATGTAAGTAGACATTCGAACCACTTGTGCATGTATCTGGGCCATATTCCAATAAATTACCATCAGTACTAAAATAGTGTGGCCAGAAGTTGGGAAATATGCCCACAAATTTGATGAAGTTGAAACTACAATTAATTTTATTGCAATTATTGTGATAAATAGGAAAGTGTTAATATTTTTGAAATAATTCGTGATATTATTCCAAAGTTTCTTGCATTATCCATTTCCAAGGACGCTCAGTAACTAAAGTTATTAGTTTTAATAGCTTTCTGCTGCTGCTTTGCCTGGGGATGGAATATGACTAGACAGAGTCACAAAGTTTATAAAAATAGAAAACAGTAGAGAGATTATTTGTAAAAGCTTATGCAGACACTAAGCAACGATTAGGCTGTGACCAAACTATGATTGGTCTGTGATCAGACTATGATTGGCCTCTTACCAAACTATGACATGACTGTGGCCAGGCTATGACTGGACTGTTATCAGATTATGGGTGGAATGAGACCAGACTATGACTAGACTTTTATCAGATTATGACTGGACTGTAGCTCCAGACTATAATTTGACTGTGGGCGGACTATGACTGGACTGTTGCCCGACAATGAAAACTGTGGCCAGACTATGCCTGGACTGCTAGGCTATGACTAGACTGTGACTAAAATATGTCTGGACTATGATCAGACTATGACTGGACTGTTATCAGACTACCGTTATAATGTGGCCAGATTGCGGTTATACTGTGGTCAGACTCTGAGTAGACTTTTATCAGACTATATCTGAAATATGATCAGACTATGACTAGAATCAGCCCAAACTATGAATGGACTGTGTCTAGACTGTGCCTGTACTTTGATTAGACAATGAGCAAACTATGATCACACCATGACTAGATTGTTAGCAGAATATTACTGGACTGTGACCAGACTATAACTGAACTGTGGCCAGACTATGCCTGGACTGTGACCAGACTATGGATAGACTGTGACTAGACTATGTCTGGAATCAGGCCAGATTCTGACTGTCCTATGACTAGACTATTTCTGGATCAAAAAAGTTATCAAACTATCACTGGACTGTGACCAGACTCTGACTAGACTGTTATCAGACTATGACTGGAATCAGGCCAGTCACAGGGGTGTGACTAGACTATGTCTCGACTATTATCAGACTATGTCTGGACTTTTTTGATCAGACTATGACAAGACTGCTTTCAGAATATTACTATACTGTGACTAGACTATGACTGTACAGTGGTCAGACTATAACTGAACCATGAATTAACTAGTCTCTGATAAGACTATTATGAGTTGTTTCATACCGGACTATGGCTAGAATTTAACTACCTCACAATAAGTATATAAGTGGACAGAGATTTTAACATGACTAGAGTGTAAATGAAATATATCTTGACCAGCAGATAATTATGGTTTGACTTTTGGACAGTGAAACTCACCCGTTTCTATGCAGAGCAACAAAACAGAAATAATCTATAATATCAATTACACAGCGATGAAGAAGATTCTGTCAGCAAAATGAAATAAAATTTGGAGACTCTGAAGTAGCAGGTACTTCTTTCATGTAAATATTTTAAAGGATTGAAACAATACAAAAAATAATAAGAGAATCGTGCTGATAATATAAAAATAGAATTATAATCTGTATTACAGTCATGGTTCAATTTACATCAACAGGGCTTTGAAGCTTAACGGATAAAAAAATCTGTCATATCCCGGTAGATGAAGATTCTCATGTGCTCAGAGTTACGTATGAAGCAGGGAGAAACTCAGAGGACTTGTATCGGCAGTTCAAGGCCAATACGTAATGATTATTCAATCAGTCAACCCGATGTGTAGCAACTGCTTTAAAATTTTATTTAAATTATAGAGGCACAATCACAGTGACTAGAATATAGCACAAATCGACAGTCTGGGTTTTTTATGTTATTGTTGAACCATAACAAAGCTAATCCCACCCTTTATTTTCTATTACACATTTTCAATGTCTTTATAGCTATAAAGACTGCACTTAAGCGTTGGTTCTTAGCATACCTTCCCACTCTACCACTGACTTTTTCTTAAGCTCAAAATATATATGAATAATATTTAAACGTAACCTTTGCAATTATTATTATTATTATTATTTGTTCGTGATGTTTTTAATAATAAGAAGCCATTTTACGATTGAATGTATAATATTTTTGACCATAGTCATTTTGGATTACGAACTGGAGTGGATGTGAATCATTTATAAAATACAATTTCTTATGAGCAAAGATGTATGATAATAATATTGATTTTATTGGTAATATTGTAACATCAATCACTGATAAACTTCTCTTTTAAGTCCAATAATAATATTGATGTAGAGAAGTAATATTTTAACATTAATCACAGATATACTGTTGTTGCTAAGTACTTGGCCAGTGCGTGTGGTGTTCCATTTTTTCATGTGGGCATTAAAGTCCTCAAATATAATCAGACATAGATTTTTTTAATTAATTAAAGACCGTAAATAATTGTTCTGCGATATTTCTAAGCTCAAACACCTAACAAGTGGTAATAACTAAAAATACGCATGAGTGATGAGGATGAAAGTGTAGCGGCTTTCGAAAACAGCAGATCTGCTCTGTTGTGTAATTGACATACTCGTATATCAAAACTGATATTAATTTTGATTATTTATGGCAGTCGAATTAATATTTTAAAACAAAGTCTGGCTTTTAATTTCATTTTGTTTGTTTGGCCTGGAAATAAGTCAACTTCACTGCTCAAATGAGAAGTCGAAGTAAAAATAAGATGAAGAAATAAAATCTGTGCTTAGACTTTTGTAATTATTCACTAAATTTAAACATTGAAAAATCTAATCTTTCTTATATAAACAGGGAAAAGATTATTCGATTTAAAATTAATGTAAAATTAATTTAAGATTACTTTAATTTTATTTATGTGCTGATTCTTGTTTCCCAAAATCTTACTAAAATATTCAAAGTGATCAGTTGAGGGGTTTTAGCTAGTTCCCATGCCCATTTCACTGGGTCTAATGCAGATCATCGGGGAACCTTTACGCAACATTTCTTAGAATAACTAAAGATATTTATTTCAAACTTCCACTTTAATAAGTAAAAAGTCTATGACGAATATCAAAGTCATAACAAGAACTCACTGATCACTTTTCCTTTATTATTTGAAATTTTCTGTTGCCTTAACTTTAACTGAACATATAACGCAAGATATTGTATTTCTACGTAACCTCCATAGGCCTATCCCGTTGCCTTGCAGCACACTAGAAGGTGTTTAGTTTGCCGCTCACTTAAAATATATTAAATTCAGTATCACATTTCTTTCAAACATACGCCGTGCTTGCCCTGCTTCTGTGTGCTGGCTACTCGCCTTTAATTTACATAGTTCATTCACACTTTTATTACAATTAAAGTGAAGTCAAAATTATTTGTTCTCATTTCAATTATTGTTAATTTTTTCATGATAAGTATTTGCACAAATAATTGTAAATTTTTCAATATAAAGTTTTCGTTCAATTCCCTCTACAATAAAATAATTTTAAAATTAAAAAAACTGTTTTCCAAATGATTCAAATATGTGATAGAAATAAATTACTTGGTGATTGTGCAATTAAATGTTTTTAAAGCTGATTATATTTATTTGGGGTTGATTTTAAACGTTTGCGAAAACTAAAATTTATTATTTATTTTTAGGAATATATAAAAGCATAGTGAGTTATAGAGGAAACTTAAGACAAGCGCCTCTAAGCCCAAGTCTTGAATATTTTTAGAATGTATGCATTTCGTTTACTCATGGGTTCCTAACTGAAATACTGTTCAATACTGATTTCGAGGTTGCTGTAGCAATTCAACGGAGTTCTTTGCTCAACTTTTTCAATTTTCAAGGTGGCACTAGTCAGCAAGAATATCAACTATTAACACAATTTTTTTTTTCTAAGAAAATATATAATAGAAATTAAAACTTAAACATCAATATTAAAAAAACCTTTCGTGGCATTAAGGCCGTATCATGCCGACAACTTTACGTGTGTAGATTTCCAGGTGTTCAATTGCTTGTGGTTTATCGACCTAGACAATTGACTTAACAAGACCCCAAGTTCAATAATCCAGTGGGGTAAAACCACACGATCTATAAATTGAGGCATAACGTGAAGTTAATTGTTCACCAAAAATTTGTTTGAGGAAATCAAATAAATTGTAGAGCCTGTTGTGTGGCATGTGGCATCGTCCTGTTGGAGCTACACGTCAGCAGGATTAATGCCATGTAATTGAGGTACGAAATAATTTGGAAACATGTTCCTTTCCCGTTCACTATTAACAGTAACAATTTGATCGTCATCGTTTTTAAAGACTTATAGGCTAATGACTATTGTAGTTTTTGTAGTTGTAATTGTGCTTCGACTAAAGCTTGTAGACTTCCGTCACTCCAAATGCGACAGCTCTGCTTATTATATATCCATTCCCCCAGAAATGGGTTTATTTGAAAAATAAAACTTAAAACGGGAAAATTTGAAGAATAGAATAATTATTTTGAGTAAAAATTCTTAAAAATTTCTCTGCTAAAAGTCGAATAACTATGATATTGGAAAGACAACTAAAAACTTTGCTACTACCTGCTATTAAATGGGTGCTCACATAAAGTATTGACGCCAACTCAAGGTTGTGACACTTTAAAAAAATATTTTAAAAATACAGCACTTTCTTTAAACAAACATAAATTTAAGTTCCTTTTTATTTTGAAACAAAATCCAAAACAAAACTTTTCAATTTAATCCACCAATCAAAACCTCAGCCCTGTTGAATTTTCAAACTACTCTTAATCATTTGCTTCTGTGAAAATGTCAAGACGTAAAATACAGTTTATTACAGAATATTATAGCCTTAAATCTGATAACTTAAAAACTGCTACTGGCTCTCATCAACCGATTTTATTTCTGCAAGCAAAAAGTCCTTATTTTAGGGATGTATTTTGTTAATGCATTTTTAATTTCGGGCAGTTTCCAATTCTACGTGATTGTCTCTTGTTTACTTTCTTATCAACAATCAATCAATATTTTATTTATTGATAGGAAAGTGTAACAAAGACTTTATTCTTACCCCATATATTAAAAGCTATCAATTGAAATTGAAACAAATGCATGCGATATATTTGTATGAGCTGAAATGTTTATTCAAAACTTTTCATATGATAAATAATGCGCATAAATTTAGTTCTTTTAAACAAACATGCCAACAGATTTTTATTTCAAACTTTTCAACACTTTCCTGCCAATCACTTGAAATGCAAATCTTTAGAATATAAAATTTGTAAAATGAAAAAAACACAAACACCCTTCTGCACAAACAAAAATAAGACCTACAAAACATTCCTTTTAGACGGGCTGGTATCACTGAATAACAAAATAGCATTTTCATATAATTCCAAGTAAAAACTGTTGCAAAAAGGCGAGCAGAGTGTAACACAAACAAGGATTTGATGTGTGTACGAGTATTTAAAGTTAATAAAAAAACAGATTTGTATGCATATGAAATGACACTTGAAATCTATATTTCATTTTAACAAAACTTTCATATGATTTATTTTGCAGAAAAGTTTGCAAAGAAGATATTTAAAAGTGCCGCTTACAGTTGTTGTTTAAAGTTCAGCCTTAATTAAGAAGTTGTGTTGGTTAAGATCTGTAAAGGGATTAAACATAATTCCTTTACTTGAACTTTGTAAAGGGTTATCTTTTAAGCGGTTGCAAAAGTAAAATTAGAGCAAACACACCTAAAGAGAAATTCTCAATTTTTTTATAAATTTTCATCCTGCCATTATGTAAGAAATTCAATATATTTTAAATGACTGTTTCTAGATGAGTTCCAGCCGTCGATTGATCTTTTTGAAGTACTTTTCGAAGCAGTCAAGACTCTCTATTTACATAAAAATATTTCAAACCATGAACGACTGTGGCGCTTCAAACCTGAAAGTTCTTCCAACATTACAGATTTCACCATGAGAGAACACTTAAATGCCTCTAGTCACTTTCGATTACGTACTAGGATGATGTTAATCATTTATAAAATGCAGTTCCTTATGGGCAGAGATATATAATAACAACATTGATATTTATTACTAATATTGTAACATCAATCACTGATAAACTTCTCTTCTAAGTCCAATAATAATATTGATGTAGAGTAGTAATATTTTAACATTAATCACGGATATATTGTTGTTGCTAAGTACTTGGCCAGCGCATGTGGTGTTCCATTTTTTCATGTGGGCATTAAAGTCCGCAAATATAATCAGACATAGATTTTGTTAATTAATTAAAAACCATAAATAAATGTTATAAGATATTTTTAGGCTCAAACACTCTGCATGTTAAAATTGCCCGAAAAGTTTGCCTTCAGAAATATGTAGTAAAAATATTAGAAAAATACTTCAGGAAGAAAACTAAACAAACGGCAACACTGTGACTTAACAGAAGTTAACCATCGTTTTGATACACTTCTCGTTTCCCATTTCATAAGAAACTTAGAAAAAATAGAAGCTGCTATCATATTCAATAAAGCCACCTAACAAGTGGTAATAAGTAAAAATACGCATGAGTGATGAGGATGAAACTGTTGCGGCTTTCGAAAACAGCTGATCTACTCTGTTGTGTAAGTTAAATATTCGTATATCAAAACTGATATTAATTTTGATTAATTTTTTAAAACAAAGTCTTTGATTTATTTTGTTTTTTTGGCCTGGAAATAAGTTAATTTCACTGCTCAAAAGAGAAGTCGGAGTAAAAATAATATGCACAAATAAAATCTGTGCTTAGACTTTTGCAATTATTCACTAAATTTAAAGATTGAAAAATCTAATCTTTCTTATATAAACAGGGAAAAGATTATTCGATTTAAAATTTATGTAAAATTAATTTAACATTACTTTAGTTTTATTTATGTGCTGATTCTTGTTTCCCAAAATCTTACTAAAAAATTCCAAGAGATCAATTGAGGGGTTTCAGCCAGTTCACATGCCCATTTCACTGGGGCTAATGCAGATCATCAGGGAACCTTTGCCCAACATTTCTTGGAATAACTAAAGATATTTATTTCAATAAATTTTGTTAAACCTGAAGCTGATCAAATACACGTCCGAGCCAATTATGACACTTGTATGCCAGTAGTCATGTATAAATTGTACTGCCAAGAGATCATCTTTCATATAAAAGATATTTTCGACTGTTTAAGATAAAAATCTTCGTTGTTTCATAGCACTTCCTACTTCTATACCTCTATGAAAAAAAATACCCGTTACTTACATTTAAATTTCCTTTTTAAGTAACAAACTAATTATTGCCAACAAAATTTATATATTTCCTTTATAATTATTTTGCAATAATTCCAAAAATAAATAACGTTGGTCTCCCACATTTAATAAATAAGCTAATTTGTTGCCTGGTTTTCGTTATATCTTATTGGCCACAGAAACCATAAAATCAAAAGGAAACTACCAACTTCAGCGAATTAACTTCCGGTCCAGAGGTTTCGGAAACCATAATACTGGCAACAACAACAAAAAAGAAAACAAAATAACTTCATGTAGTCCAACTTCAGTTTTGCAATACAATTACAAAAGCAAGCGAAAATATCTAAAGAAAATTAAACTTTTCCTGTAGTCAGTTGAAGTATTTAAAAAAAGTGTTTTTTTTTATTGAGAAACGGATATCAATTGATAGTGTTGTTGGCATTTGTGTGAAAATTCGCCACTAGAGTTTCTATTTATTTTGTCTACGATGGTTTTGGTCTTAATTTTTATTTGCTTTTTTTTTCTTTTCCTTTTTGTTGTAGTTTTAATTGAGAGTTTCTGGCTAATCAAGTGTTTATTGGTAAGCACGTAATAGTGGGTAGTAGAAACTAGCTTCAGTAAGTAAAAATGAGTACATAGAAATTTATATATATATATATATATATATATATATATATATAGAAGTTAAAGGAAGTATTTACAAAATATTTTTTTTTTGTTGCCAATATTAAGTGGCAAATTCTGCAGCGATACAAGAGTTTAATGAAGTAACAATTCAACGATTAAGCTCTCAGTATTTTGTGTCAAAAGATTTTATTTCAGGCCACAATTTTTAAAGTTGCATATTTTGTATTTTAGAATTTCATCCTCTTGGATCATGCCCCCCAAGATAAATTTTAAAAACCACCAAAAATACAATAATCTTTTTATTTGAATAAGAAAAAGTCCTGTTGGCAGGACTCGGTGTTTTGAATATATTTAATGCGAATATTCTTATATTTTTGTCTTATTTGTCAGCTAAATTTATAAGACACTCACGTGATTTATAATCTTTTTGAATAAAATAGATGTAGTGAAGAGAATAAACGACAATATTTTTAATAATTTTTTTAAAATAATTAATCGATTTTTAACCGGTTTACGGTGAGCGACGTGGTTTTTAAATATCCATCGTTGAAGCCGTTTGAAATTCTTTCTCAAAAAATACTTCAAGAAATTAATTTTTTTAAGGATTATCTTAGATGTTTTGAAAGTTACCCTTTCGAATTGATTTAAGGTCAAATCAATTTAAGGTTTGGAAATGCTGTATAAAGCGCCATCTCTTTCGTTTTAGCCGTTTAAAAGTAGAAGGTTACAAACACACATAAACACATACACACACAGAAACTGTAGTGGGCTTTCCAAATTACCCAGGGAAGCCTCCTGGAACCTCAAAACATCGAGATCTGATGAGGACTCACTTTCTTTCAAAACTATTTTTGTAAGTTTTTATTTTTTCTAGAGGAACTTTGAAATATATTTTACGCTCTTGAATAACTTATATTTACACATCCGCATCGTTTATTATAGGACGTTGGTGAAAGAGTTAAGCACACACAAAATTAAAAAGAAAACTTTATTACCTTGGAAATTAAATATGTTCATCTTAATTTATTTATTTATATGACACAATAATCGTCTACTTAATTTCTTTAGCAGATCAAACTGTGACTTCCATTATGTTCTTATTTCTTATATAAATTTTGTTAACAAACATGTTTGCTGTTGGAGTAAATTTATTTCAGGCATATTTCATATCAATAAATTTACATTAAGACCTTTTTTCGTAAATGCCCAAACTAATTATTACTTCTCGAACGTGCTGCTATTAAATTTCCTTGACTTATTAGCACACAAAAGTATTGTAACGTAATACTTTTCTTGCCGTTTGCCTTAATTTAAATATACAATAACCCCAGTGTTTTTCTTTTATTATAAAAAATGGGAGAAAATTAAGTTAAACATGTACAAAATGCATAAAATAATTGTTAAGTGAAAAAAACTACCGCAAATTTTTTTTGTTTTTTTTCTCTAAATTATTAGAATGTGTGCTGCAGTGAATACGAATATTATAGAAGAGCAAATAGGTTTTAAGCCCATCCAACAAGTGTTAATAAATAAAATTTAACTCAGAAGTACTGATGATGAAAGTGTAGCGGCTTTCGAAAACAGCTGTTCTGCTGTGCTGTGTAGGTTGAATACATAATATTGATGTTGACTTTTTTTGAGCTTTAAAATATTGATTGTAACTCTGTGACCGCCGGGGGGCACAATAGACAACTTGGTCAGTCGTAAAGCCTTGTTGCAGTGCTTTCTGGGGAAAATAGGCCCTACCATTACAAAGGATCAAAAATCAATGCTAGGCTAGAAACCAATATTGATTTGACCTGCAGGACGTAACCAGTTTCCTTACACTGATGCCACGGGATCTGCGTGAGCCCCACAGGAGGGATAAGTCTTACGACTTTGAACTTTGGTTCCTCTTCGTGCTGACGACATGCTTTCCTCGGAAGTAACAAGGGTTTAAGATAGGCCCGAACATCTTAGCAAAATTGTGTGTATATGTTTTTGTGGCGCAACCATATGAGTGAAGTTGCATCTTGTATAGGCCCAAGGGCTGCACTGGTGTGGCCCTTCAGGGTGACAGGAGTGGTGGTGGACACGGTGCTTAGAAGCACCGTCAGGTAAGGCCGAAAGGCAGGTACTGACGTAAACTTGAGCATTCTCTGTATCTCTGTGAATTAAAAACAGTTTTTGAATAACTATTTTATGAAATTAAACTTAAAATTTATTTTTAGCTGCAGAGCTTAATAATAAAATAAATAGAGTATATATTTTTATAAAAATTGAAGAAGGAAAATTGTTTATTTTAATACAGTCTTCATTTGACTTTTTTCTCTGTTTCATTGTTTTACAAATGCTGACCTTGTGGGATACCCACTTCAGCAGCACTATGACAAGATACTCATTTATTGTTGAAATTTTTTACAAAAATTTTCGCTGAGATCAAAATTCGTTTTGTCTCCGTTGTAATATTTTTTTAATTTATTTCATTCTTTTTTTTTTTTTTGTTTATTTAGTGCAATCGCCCAAATGTGCCCATAATCGGGAGAGATGCTCAAAAGTTCCAGCATCAATGCATTTACAAAGAATGACAGTATGATGCGGTTTATGGACTGGTGGCGGCTTATGGGCTGGTTTTGTCTAATTTGCAATCATTAAAAACTGATATTAACTTTCCCTTGGACTTTGAAATAACTTCCATGTCTATCTGAATTTCAAACACTTTCACAACAATTATCCTTTGTAATTGAATTTAATATAGAAACTACTTGAATTTAAAACCACAAGGTCTTATCATGATTAATTCATTAATTTCTTTAATATAAGCAATAAACTTATCAGTTATTGTACTATTAGGTAAATTGCACAGTGGGGAGTTAAGATCTTCAAATAGTTCCGGTAGTCAATAATGGCTTATAACCCCAGCACTAACTTCATATGGCAGTCAAAGTTGCACTACTGTCATCAAAGTTATCTTTCTCTTATACACTCACAGTTCACTAACTGAGACAAGTTGTAGTTGGTAGCCTGTCGCTGTAGATGTGTTTAACGCTTAAGGAGCAATTCATACCAATTTCATGTTATCTCTTTGTCTACTCAACTACAACAGAGAAAGAGTTAATAAAAAATTTTTTTCTACGAAATATGTCAGGAATTTATTTGTCATTAAGCAAATTGCACAGTGGGGAGGTAAGATCTTAAAATAGTTGCGATAGTCAATGATGTCTTATAACCCCAGCACTAACGTCATACAGCAGTCAAAGTTGCTCTACTGTCATCAAAGTTATCCTTCTCTTATTCACCAACTGTGACAAGCTGTAGTTGGTAGCCTGTCGCAGCTAATATGTTTAATGCTGAAGCAAAAATGCATACCAATTTCATGCTATGTTCTTATCTACTCAACTACAAAAGAGGTAGAGTTAATAAAAAAATTGTTTATACAAAATATATCAGGAATTTCTTTGTCATTAAGCAAATTGCACAGTGGGGAGTTAAGATCTTCAAATAGTTCTGATGGTCAATGATGGCAGTCAAAGTTGCACTGTTCTTCATCAAAGTAATCTCTCTTTCTCTTTATACACTCACAGTTCAGTAACTGTGACAAGCTGCAGTTGTTAGCCTGCCGCAGTAGATGTGTTTAATGCTCAAGGGACAATTCATACCAATTTCATGTTATCTTTTTGTCTACCCAACTACAGCAGAATATATCACAGCAAAATATATCAGCAATTTATTTGTTACAGATTTTCATGCACGAACTCTTTATTTATAATTAATAATAATACTTTTTATGTAGAATCTGCTGCTGCTGTGCGCTGGAATGCAACATTTCTAAATAAAACACTACGAAATGCTTCTGCCAGAGTGCATAAATTTATTATATTTTCCACAAACTACTGCTGCATGCGCTCTCAAATATCTTTAAACCAACTTGTTTCACATATATTTTTTGTTGTTATTGTAACTACACCATATATTTTTTTTGAAACTGTTTGCTTCTATTTAAATAAATGTTGTTATAGTTACCCTTTTCGTAATAAGTACTTAATTGGTTTTCGCTATTGGCAACACATTAACGCTTGATTGCTTAAAGAGAATTGTATGAAAATTTGTTTGTTTTTTATGCGAATAAAAAAAGCACAACAGAAAATCATGTACGAGTGAATACAAAAAAATATGTATAAAAAAGGAGGTTGTAAAACTGAAAGCCCAAAGTTGGATAAATGCAGGAATATAAATGAGCATTTGGATGCTGGCATGTAAAAAAGCACATGCAGACGTGTTACATTCACATTTACGATCATCGTACGTACGTACGCCCTTATGAGAAGCAGTCAAGTAAAAATTTTTAATGAACTTTTCTTTATATTTTTTATACTTTTTTTTACAACACACGCACACTCCCGCACGAATATGGTTGTGCAACACAGTTATGGTGCACACACAAAGAGGCAGAATGCACAAAGGAAACAGAAATTGAAAACAAAATCTAGGATACGAAGGAACAATGGATCGTAAAAACTATTGAAATAAATTTAATAATAAATATCAAGAATACGGGTGTCATTTTTAATAAACGTGCTTAAAGAATGGTTTACTTTGGCGCAAATAGTCATCTGAGACAGAATATACTGTAAAAGACACCACGGTGCCAGCGCTTAAAGGCAATAAAATATAAAATTTTGTAGAAGTAAATTAGATCGATCACAACAGGACATGTGAACCATTCCTAGTCCACGGGTGCTAGATTTACACACTTTAATTGCGTTTTCTTTTCTAGAAAACCTGCAACATTCTTTCACTTGATTTGCAAAAAATTGCGGTTTGAAGAAGTTTAAAAATAGAAATTATTTTTTGTGAGGAACGCTGAATTGATTTCTAATGAATTAATTTTAAAAAGTGTGAATAATGTTGCATTATTTTTTAGAAAAGAAATCGACTTAAGCTTATACAGATATAGAAATGCCAGATATAATAACACAAGGATTTGAATTAAACAGGAGTATCGCATACAAAAACAAGTGAAAGCGCTATATTCTTCAGTGCCGTTGAAGAATATAGCGAGTTCAGAGAGTGTTGGACTCTCAGAACTTGTCAAGGAAGCTTCCTGGGACCTCAAAAGGCTGGGGATCTGATGAAAATTCGACTTCTTCAATAATTTTTCAATTTTTGAACATTTTCAATTTTCCTACCAGAAAGTTGATAATCCTAAATTGACACGAGGATGGACTAAGTTCTGATACTGCGGTATATCCTTTTCGTTTTTCGACTATAACTTTGAGAATTTTGACTGATTCAATATCTGCTGACTATCAAAATCTCGAGGAGTTGTAACCTCAAACAGCTAAAGGATAAGCCAATTTTGAGCCAACTTTACTTAAAACGTATTATCTTATCATGAGTTTATTAACGAGCTAGTTTTGTGGATCACTTTTAAAAAGCATTCTTTTAAATTTGCACGTACACAAAATTTCAAATAATTCGCTGTATTTGGTATTAGTTTTCATACAGTTTTAGAACAGGAATCACTCAGATTCTTATTCAATGCCAGCGAGAAGTGATTGCCCAGGTAAACCTTTCAATCATTCAACCAACCACAATCAAAACACAAGGCAACGAAATCAATTTCACTGTGCAGTGGCTGCTTTCATATAAAAATTCAGCTGAAATAAACATTGAAACCAAATCTCCGAATATTAAAATTTCATCATAATAGTTGTCATTATCATTAACGTACCCTGGGGTATATGTATCCTTCTTTCGGAATTTATTTATTTATTTATTTTCTTTTTCACACACACACCGAACTGTTTCTGTTTTACTTTCTATCTTCGTCCTTGAAGAGAATTTGTGTGTTGATGTTCATGCAAATAGCAGATTAAATTTTTTAATGTTGCCTTTTTTATTAACTTGTGGGCAAAATTAAAAACGAATGTTACTGTTTCATATTATTTCTTATCAGCAATAACGTGCCAGGGGATTATACTCGTATGTATCCTTTTTTTGTCGATTTTAAATTGTTTACAAGTGCTTTGATATTTACCCTGAGGAATTAATTAAAAATGTGGAAGATATTTTTGAAATTAGTTTACTTGTGTGGGAATGTATCGCATATTTATGTTAATGCTGCCAACATAAACATGCTGATGCCTGAGAGCTGCACGCCTATCTCAGGCTATAAAAGTATAATTAAGACACTTTTAAATAATTTTGGAGTTCATTTATTTATATAAGGCAAAAATATCTCATTTATAGTTATTTTATTTCATATGTTACATTGCAAAAAAAACAAAATTAAAGCGCTCCAGTGGCTGTTGTATCAAGACATCACGATGCCGAAATAATTCTTTCTTTATACGAAAGAAAGAATATAGATTTTAAATAAAAATAAAACTTAAGAAATCAAACCTCTTTAATTTTAATTATGTGCTGATCGTTTTTTTTTTTTTTTGATATTACTAAAAAATTTAAATTGATCAAATGAGGGGTTTTAGCTGGTTCCTATGCCCATTTCACTGGGGCTAATGCAGATCATCAGGGAACCTTAATACAACATTTCTTAGATCTTTAATAAGTGAGAAGTCTAAACAAATTTCAAAGTCATAACAAGAACTCACTGATCACTTTTCCTTTTTTATTTTCTACCGTTTTTTTATTAATTAAATAATTTTAAAAATTGTTTTTGTTTCAAATATAATTGCTCCAAAGAAATAATTCATTCGACATCGTTAAATTAATAATTATATTTTTATTGTTATTTATTCGTAAGAAAATGTGTTTTTCTTGACTTTTACTTATTCTTCAGAATATAAAAGTTATTTCAACTTTTATTTTTCGATCAGGGAATAAAAGTTACATCTTGAGTTATTCTCATTCCACTGAAAATAAGTTTTTTTCTATTCATTTTTCTGAAAATAAAAGTTGGTTTTTTACTTTAATTGTTCGATGAGGAAATAAAAGTTATTCCTTGACTTTTATTTAACGATCTGCACTTAAAAGTAATTTTTTTAATATTTTTCATTCTTTAGAAAAGAAGGGTTACTCTCTGATTTTTATTTATTTTTTATAAATTAAAGGTTTTTTCTTGATTTTCAATTCTTCTTCAGATAATAAAAGTATTTTTTTAATTTAATTAAATTACATCTTGAGTTATTCTTATTTCACTGAAAATATGTTATTTTATATTCATATTTCGGAAAATAAAAGTTGTTCCTTACTTATTCTTATCTTTTAATTATTCTTCAGAATATATGAGTTATTTCTGGAGTTCTTTTTCGATCGGGAAATTAAAATTATTTGTTGATGTTTATTATTTCTTAGATAAGAAGAACTTCGTCCTGATCTCTATTTGTTTTTCATAAAATAAATGTTTGTTTTTGTCTTTTGTTTGTTCCTCAGAAAATAAAAGACATTTCTGGACTTCTTTTTCGATCAGACAGCGAAAGATATAATTTCAGTTATTTTTATTAATCCCGAACAAACCAGAGTTGCTTTCTGAGTGTTTTTATTCTGCAGAAAATAAATTTAAATTAAACTCTCCAGTTAAACTTCTTTAGAAAAACATATTTCATTTGCCGTATCGTGCCGTGGAAATGGACAGTACTTAAGCAATGCCGGGACTATGGAAACGGATAGCAGAGTGGTGAGTTCCCCGGTGGTTAAACTTAAGTCGAATAAAGAAATTTTACTTTCCACCTTGTTTATCATGTTGCTTCTCTGGCAACTTAAAAGTAGAAAGAACCTCAGAAAGAAGGCGCTTTTATAAAGTCATTTTTATGACTTCGTCATAACAGCAAGACGAGGACAATTAGCACAGTCAAGCATTAACGCATGACACGGCTGAGCACGAAACGATAACCACCAATTTTTAGCTTCTTCGTGAATGTGTTAAATACTTCAGCCAACAGCACCCACCCTAATCCACTTCCACAAACATGAATACGTTGGTTCAATTGCATGCACGAGCATGCCTGTGTCTATGCAAAAACTTTATTTTTCAAACAATTTCTGGTTGTGCGTGTGTTTTATTACTCATGCATGTGTACGCAAGTATATAAATATGTGTCAGTTCACATACAAGCTTCTGACCGAGCAAATAGTTTCACTTCACTTGGCAGTTAGTTCTTTTGCCTCTTTTTTTTATATCTACAGTTTCTATGGCTGCTAAAAACTGTTCACAATTGTTCGAGCGTTTGTGCCGAGTTTCCATAATACTTTTATAGTTGTAGTGGTATTATTGCATGCGTGTGAAGAAGAGTTTATTTCCTTTTATTGTAACGATTATATTAAAAACGTGTTTAATAGTTAAATTTTTATATATGATTTTAGTGCAGCTGTAATGCCACTTTATGACCATTAAGGGAATTAATGCTTTCTGCCTTTATTTTTATAATATTTCCTTTTCCTTTTTGTTTTTTTTTTGCTGAGTCGGTAAGTGTTTGAAAATGATTTTGTGCCAACTAAAAGGTACGTGATTTCTTATTTGATATCCTGGCAAACATGTCACAGAAATAACTCGCTTATAAGTGCGCTATAGTTCGTTTGGGTCCTTTTTTGATTTATAGAGTTTGGATTTAGTGAGAATTTATGTGGCAGGATAATTAGCCAGAGCAATTAAAGAGACTTTAATTAATTAAAGTCAGAAAAATAAAAGGTTACTGCAGATGTATATTTAAAATTGCTGGTTCTTTTTCCCCATATTTTATTAAAAATTTCTACTTATTTTTTAGCACTGGACTCTAACGAATTCAACCCACTGTAGTGGAACTATGAAAAAATTTTATTAATCTATATATTCTCAGACTTATGAGTTCTTTATAAAAGTTACGATTATTTTTATCAAATATTTGCCCTAAATAGCGTAACCACTATAAACGAATAATAAATAACTCGGTTTTAGTGCGAATTTATTATGTAAAACATCTCTCAGACAGTGTCGTGGAAACAAAACTAATTGTAAACTTTTCAAATAAATAAACGCTATTTTGGTCCTACATTTTATAACTGTGAACGTGAATTAAAAGTTAATTAAATATGTTTTTTGTTATCCTTTCCAATTAACCCACGCTTTAGTATTATTCCTTAGTCATCCTAAATAACTGTTTGATCCGTGAAGTAGTGAAAACCCTGGTTTGCTTTTCATTTACAGATCCCCAGTCCTTTTTTTCCTAATTAAAATTATAGCAGAGCTCATATTTCAGGTGTCAAAAGATGCCTTCAACTATCTGGGATTTTTTAAAGGGTGTTTGCACACTGAAACTTAAAACCACATTTTAGCATTGAAACCATGTGATTTTGAAAACTTAATAAATAAAGAACTTAATATAACAGGTTGTTTAATAATTTTAATCACAATAAATTTAATAATTAAAGGTCTCATACAAATTGTTGCATTTGTGGAAGAATTTACCTCTACATTTTAAAATTTACTGCACAAACTGTACTGGACCTTTTTTTATTTACATAAAAATTAATATAATAATAAATTTTTTATAAGCACGTATTTTAAAAAAAAGCATTATTTTAATTACTTCAAAATAAAAATAAATAAATATATTAAAAACTAACGCTCTCTGCAGAAATTAATATTATTAATACAAGAAATACTTTTGTCTTTATTAATATCGTGCCGTATGACATTCAAAGTAGCCGACAATAGCGCACTTACTGCGCTATTTAAGCACAAGAATGAGTTTAAAGTTCCCACAAGAATGAGAATATGCTTGAGATAAGAAAATGTGGAAACTTTCATATCCAAGGGAACTTGAGAAAAAAAAAAACGAAGAGGCACCAGCACATCAACGTGCAATCAATTCGCTGAATTTTGCTTTGTGATGCTTTGCAAATAACAATTTGTGCTGCAACAATAATTCGCATTCACGTTTATTAAAGACTCTATTACAATATTAACTTTTATTAGTATATGAGATCCTGGAAGGATATAGATTATAGATTTGAAAGAAGTGATAGATAAAAGGATGCATGAGTCCTGGAATATACGAATGTAAATATTTTTACAAGAATTTCATAGCTTTAATTGCTTATAATTAAATCATAATTAAGGATTTAACGTTCGAAGGACATGATTTTTTTTTTTTTTTTGCATATGAGGAGGCTTTAAAATGCCTTCGCATTCCCCCGTCTTTTCTGCTGTTTGCCTTCACCGAACGGCCTTCGTGAAGGCCCAGAATCAACGTCCTGCAAAAGTACCCTTCCTTATGTGTCCAAGTCAGGGCCCCTCATGCGCAACTATTGTGGTGCTTCTAATTGGTTATGATGAGGATCGAAAAGGGTGAACCCTTTTTGCTAAAAGTGGATCAATGTCTCTTTTCTTCCTCCGCAAAATGGATTCAACGTAGTTTGCCTACGGTAATCCGTTTATCACTTCCTTCAAGCATTTTGTCAACAACGTTGTCAGGAGTAACGTCACCGATCTGTTTATATGGATCACTTCGCTCCGCGTACCACTTGTTGCAGTCCATCATTTCCTGCTGTGCAGTACATACAGAAGGGATGATCTGCCTGTCGGTTTTTTTTTCTTTAATTTAATTGATTTGAAGTTCCCTGATGATTCAGGCTTATCAACATTATTAACACATTTCCAGCGCAAGCAATTGTATATGTAGGGGTTGTTCCCTTAGTGCAGGTCCTGCTAATAGAAAAAACAATTAATTATATGAATATAAATCGGGGGGTGTTCTTATTTTTGCATAGTTCTGAAACAAAAGCGATTGGCTAACAACTTTTGTATTTTTGTTTTCACAAAACAGCTTATTAGGATTTAATAAGCTTATCCACTTGCTGATAAGTAAATTCCAATGACAGGCTGATATATATAGCAAGTCTCTCGTTCTCCTTCTTCAGATCTCAATAGTGTTAAATATCTTATAAATATTATAATTTATTTCATTCACCTATAAAACTTATCGAACTAAAACAAACAAAAAGAAACAGTTTTCTTGTATAACAAAATTTTTACAATTTTATAATTTTACAACCATAAAATATGGTTGTTTATTTGGCGAAAAAGAGAAAATAAATACTCGTATAAAGAATAATAAAAATAAAACTCGAAAATGAAGAAAACGTGAACTAATTTTACAGAAATAAACAACGATATTTTATGCATGACTTCGAAAATGTTTATAAGCAATTTTTCTCCTTCTCCGTTTTCATCTCGTATTCGCAAGTATATGAAAGAAAAATATTTATATTTTTCTTAAGCTCTGCTACAAATTCCTTCATATTTTTAACCATAATTTCAAACAACAAACGAAAAACATTTTCTGCTTCTTGTCTTTCTTTTCCCAATGAAAGAATAAAAAATGTGTTAAGTTTTGTCGTACATTCTGTGGCAGTTTGCTTTTGTCTTAGTTCTGTTCATCTTTTCCACAAAATGAATATAAAAAAGTTTTCATGCGTTGTTTGTGTATGTGTGTAGTTTTGTTTTTTTCCTATAAGATTTTTGTTCGTTGGATTTCAAGTGACAAACATTTTGTGTATTAAAGCATTTATATGACTTTTATAAGAAAAAAACCTATTAAATTAAAATCTTTCAGAAGGTTAAAGATTAAAATGAAGAGATATCAGTGAAATTGGATTAAGTCAAAAATAATTGTGACTTGTTTATGGCTGCCAAAGGACGATAATTTAAAAAACACACCAACGTTTTAGAGTTATTAAAAGTTTTTTTAAATATATCACATGCATTCTACTATTATTTTCGTACTGAGAATGTTTGCGTTCACACAGTAGATTAGATTAGATCACAATAAATTAATCACAATAAATTCAATTTCTCTATAAAAAAGATTCATTATTAATTTCATAACACTTAATTGACAAACTGTACTGCAGCTGTTTTTCTTTGTGTAGAAAAATAAAAAATGTTTCATTGAACTCTAGAATAGAAATTATGTTTTATGTTGTAAATTATTATTTTATAATTGTAAAAATTCGTATGAAAAGTGTAGAAAAGCTTTTAAAAATCATGCAAGTTCTGTGTGGTTTTTACACAATGTCACATATTTTCAATACATAACTTGGCAGCACTCAATTTAGCACGGACAAAAGGAGGTAACAACAAGGCAGCATCTCATAAAACCCTTTTCAAAACAATTCAAGAGTATTTTGAAGTTGATTTTGACAAAATCCTTTTGTAGAGTAACATCAGGTTTTAACAGTTCACTTCACAATTAAGACCAGAATTTATGAAAACTATGTCAAGAGATGAAAAAAAAAAATAAATTGAATATTTGTCATTTTATCGTTTTTAAACCTCTTTAATTTTAATTATGTGCTGTTTCCTTCTTTCACAAAATCTTACTAAAAAATCCAAAGTGATCAATTGAGGGGTTTTAGCCAGTTCCTATGCCCATTTCACTGGGGCTAATGCAGATCAGCAGGTAACCTTTACCCAGCATTCCTTAGAGTAACTAAAGATATATATTTCAAACTTCCATTTTAATAAGGGAGAAGTCTAAAACAAACAAATAAATGACTTTTCATTGAAGAGGATCTTCCACTGAATTGTGAATAAATTTAAATATAGGGTGTTCTTTATAGAGCGATACAACTTTGAGTTGACATCACTGCCTTATTCGACCACCCATTTAACAGCTGATTGTTGCTCTTTATAAAACTTTCTGATGATATCCAAGGCCACAAGACAGTTAAAAAATTTAAAATTACATTAACAACAACAATAATAATAATAATAATAATAATAATAATAATAATAATAATAATAATAATAATAATAATAATAATTCTGTCAGATTCCTGAGATTTAAAAAATTAATTCTGTTTTACTACATAAATCTTAAATCGATTCCAGTATGCAGAAGCATTCATGTGTGTTTAAAATTTTACGCACTTAAAACTACATTAAAAAAAACAAACAATTAAAACTTTCTACTTTTCCAAATACTTGTACGTTGTTCTGTTGCTGTTATTTACATGCAACGCACTGTTCTTGTGTATTAAAGCATCTGTTTCTTTTTCTAACAGTGTAACATAATCCCACTGCCTCTCCCTCTGCCTTTCTCTATCTTACACTCTTTGTCCTTGTTGCTTGATTTCTGTTAAAGGCTTCATTTCATTAGTTTATTACGCACACAAGAGTGTGTGTTCGCTTTGTTTTATTAAATAGAAAACGGAAAGTCACGCTGCAGCATTTTCTTTCCTTCGAAATAGTTCCTCTCAAATGCAGCTAAGAAAATGCAGGAATACTTTCAACTTAAGTAACATGACTACCGAGAGAGATGATTCAAGTGCAACATTATAGTTAAGATTTTAATTAAATTATTTGTTGAAATAAAATAGCACGAAAGCGAAAACTTTTGTTGAGATATAGAAAAGGAAGAAAGCTTCATTGTACAAACGTAACATGCAAGAGCATGCCAGAGCATGCAAGATTGTTATATACAGCTGTAATAAATCGTTAATACCAACACTAACTCATGCTGGGGATAGCCAAGGAAAACATAATGTTTTGCTAAGAAAATTGTTGCTAAACGATTGGTTCGTTGTCTGCCAGGGCAAAACAGTTTATCTACGGCGTAAGATTTGTGAACGTTGGACGAAGTTAACTTAAGTCTTAAATCAGTTGAAACTAAATTAAGGTTCAGTGTTGTTTTAAGTTAAATATAAACTAATTATTATGTTGTTATACTTATGGGTATAAAGCAAATTATTTTATTGAAACAAAAATCATAGAAAACATTCTCATTTTACTAAAACCGCAATTGGTATTAAGTATACGCCCGGGTAAACTATCTAATTCATTCCATTTGCCTGGTTCCCTCCTGCCCAGAGAAACATTTTCTAATACACGTCCCTTCATATATCATGTTATTCAAAACTATTTTTATCCTTCAGCTGCCAGTTTTCTATTTGCCACATTTTTTCCTTAAAAACGTCTATTCTTTAATTATATTGTACTTTAGAAAAAAAAAAAGAGTAGCACCGTCAAAAGCACAGCCAGCGAGCGCTTAGCACAGCAACAGCATAATCTGTTAAATTTCTAGACAAATGATGCTAAAAAGTGTCGTAGCGGCACAAAAATGTTCTCTATGAAAATAAAATATTTTTTTTAACAATTTATGCCATGAATATACTGCGACATACAAAGACAGTCTTCTTATATATTTTATTATGTAAAAAAAAAGAAAAATGAAACCTTTCGTTATATATTTTCTAGACGAGGAATTGCATACAGAGTGGCAAAGAATGAATGTTACATGTAAGTGAGATAATTTTAATCAAGTATTTTTATAGGCAGGAATTAATTGAATCGCATGGAAGCTAATTTTACATCTGTACAGGCACACGGACATCGTCTATCCGACTACGCTGATCATAAGGATCTTCAATACACATAAACTTTTAATTGCAAAATTAATTTATTTTTATATAAACTTTTATTTTTTTTAAATTCAGAATTGTTCATTTCTACACAAAAATATGTTTGTAATAATGTACGTTGCATTGATGTTAGCAGAATTTAAGATATTTATAAGATTATTAAGATATATATACTTTGTGCATCTATACAATAATATCTATTAAACAATAATGACTTATCAATATTGATAAACCATAAGATCATTAAAAGGGCACCATATTTATATGGGCGGTGTATTAATATAATTCATTTGATATGTCCTTGAGCTCTCTTAGAGATTTCGATTTTATTCATTCAATCCTTGCCGAACGTCTAGAAACACGATGTTGTTTTTTGGCAATTGAAATTTTTTTATTATTATTATTCAATTATTTTTGCATATTATTCGATGTTGTTTTTCAACTTTAAATCTTATTGTAACTCTTCTTCAGGATGTAGGTTTTATTATTTTTATTTTTTTTTTGTTATATATAGTAAATATAATAATAATTATAATTATTATAACAAGTAAAGGTGCTTTTTCAAGACGTTGATTCTGGGCCTTCGCAAAGAAATAAGGAAAGTAGTTCCCTGAAGGCAAACACCAGAAAAGGAAGGAGGATTGTTTTAGTGGAAACACCACTCGATGCAGCTAACGACAACCACTGTAATTAAAAATAGCAAAAAAGCGATGTCAGTTTCTTTTTTGGTACTTTTATGAATAAAAAAATATATATAAATATAAATGAAAAATATAACGAGATTTTAATTTTTTTATCATGATGTATAAAGTGGTTTTATTTAAGAAAAACTTGAAATTCTTAGCATTTCAGTTATTAAATGTATTGAAAAATACTGAATGTGCAAAACAAACTTTTAATTTTTTTTAGTGATTAATAGAAAATTGAGGCTTCCCAAAGCATGATATAAATTCCATTTACAAACAAACCAAACAATAATTGCCTTTTGGTATTAATTTTGCGTCGAGAAATAGATGTAGGCTTCCCAACATATATCGGATTCTTCTGAATTCCAATACCACTCTATATAAAATAATTTCGAATCCATCAGTCCAAGAACGAAGTCTCTGCGTAATAATATTCCAGACTTTTTCGATGTTGTCCTGGATCGTCCGGGACGAGTGCCATTATTCACATCCCGGACTTTTTTTTAAATCTTTTACGATTCAGAATATAATCACAGTATTACTCTGTCAAGGGATTCGCTTAAGCACTCTTTCGACAGTAGAAATTTAGTGAATATGCAACAGATTTCCAATTTTTTGTACAACACAAACAAATTAAATATCAACATCATATACGAAATAGGTTTAGCAATATTAAAAATTGTTGATCTAATTTATGTAGCCCACGAAATTCCAAAACTTGCTTCAGTTTTTTAATAGATTTCACGCAAGATTTTTCTGCGCCGCTGAATTCGCTAATATAAATAATCAGGCTACTCTTTGGTAAACGATTGTTTCCATCTTTGTAAATGCTAGATTTAGTAAAATATCGAACTCAAGACTATTGGTTTCCTTTTTTTCAAATTCAAATGTCCTTTTTTCTGGAAAATAGATCTTGAAGAAAAACAATCAAACGGCAACACAGGGACTTAAGAAAAGTGTGTTACCACAGTTTGCATACAGTTCCCGTATCTTTTTCATAATACAAGTACTACAAATAGAAACTGTTATCACATTCAATTAAGCCACCCAAATAAAAATACTCATGAACAGTGATGATGAAGTTGTAGCGGCCTTCGAAAACAGGTGTTCTGCTCGGCAGTGTGAGTTGAATATATAAAAACTGATGTTGATTTTGCCTTGTACTTCGAAATATTTATAAAATTTGTTTTTAATTTAAAACAATTTTAGGCAGCTTAGAAAATCAAACTCAATAAAACAAGTCACAAATCATTCCCCAGCTACACAGAGTTCAGATCATCGTTAAGATTCTTCCAACCCTGCCAGCATTTATTTTGTTCCATACCATAACAATCCCCCTGTACTTAATCTTATGAAACTAATATAAACATTAAATGCATACTTAGAGATCTACCACCTTCCTGAGAGACTTAAAAAACGTCTTCAGAGTAGCAAAAAGTGCATATTTTAAGCCAAGTTCTTATACATGACAGATTAAATAAGATTTATTACAGAATTTCGTTCTCTCCCCATGTTTTTCTTTCTTTTGTCGTTATTACCGTAATAAAACGAAATCAAGAAAAATGTTCCACATATTTTCCCAAATAAAAGAGGAAAGCAAAAAAGTAATTTGAGAAAAAGTCCTGCTGCAACTTAAATCGTTCTACAAGTTTTGCAAATCAAATCCTAAACAATATTTAATTTCCGGCAATTTGTTCATAATACTTACAATTTGTTTGCATTCAAATTGATCTGCTTCATTTCTATTTGCTGTTCTCTTAGAAGACACAAAATCGAGCTCTAAATCAATAGGGAAAGGCAAAACACCTGCACCAACTACATGTCTCCTACTTTACAACTCTTTAACAATTTAAGCTGAAATAGAGTAGGATTTTGTAAGGAAATAACTTGTTTGCAAGGACTTAAAACGAATGCAGGATGTAGCAGACAGATGGACAAGGAAATTGCAGCAGCAGCATTATTTACTAGAGCTGTTATTTCAATAGTAAAAATTATCATACGCAGCGTGCAAAGGAGAAGTTATTGTATTCAGGAGGATAGAATAAATCAGGCAAACTTGTTAGATAGAAAATAAAATATATTATATCTCTTTAATAATTGAGCTTAAGGCGTAGGTCTTGCATTTCGGACTTAATAGTTTTTTTATTACGATTCGATACACCAAACCAGCGTTTTAAAGAATGTTTCACAAGCAAAACTTATATACAGACTTTTAAGGACACTGAAAAGATCTTACTTTCCTGCCCTAAAAGTATGCTTTAATTTCATTCTTTTAAAGAGCACAAAGCTTGAAAAGAAGTCCTCATATTTCATTTTGCTGATAATTAAAAGTGTTTTAAATTAATAGAAGCATCCCACAGAATCTAAAACATTTTTAAATTTCCGCTAGAAATGTTTGAAATTTTCAAAAATTGGAAATATATATAATTTAAAAATTCCGATTCGAATTTCATGATATCAAAAAAAAAACTTAATAAATGCACTCACTGTACAACACATAAAAAAATTACAAGGTACGACCTATAAATTTTGACAGAGGAGACAAAAACAAATAATACATCTATCGGCGTTTTGAAAGTTTACATCGGAGTTTCATTTGAAGGGGCATTAAAGTTTCCCAGCTCTGGCACATATTTTATTGTTAATCGGCAAAAGAATCCATGTGATCCTCACATTTTAGGTGTAAAGTGTGTTGAGAAAATTTATGTAAAATGTTTTTGTAGAATATATTAACCCTCTAACTCCTCAATGTATGGGTCGTTTGTGTCCTTCTTTTAAAAAAGTGCTAATGTAACTATAAATCACTAACATCTCTATTATTTTACCGAATTGTGTTTTTCAATAACTTTTCAACTGTTTCACCGATGAGATATCACGAGCGAATAAAATTCCCAAATAATATTTCTGATCTGTTCGATTGGTTGATTCTTTCGAACGGTGCTAATCGTCTTTGAAACACCTGCACTAAAGTAGCTCCAAAAAACTCGACAACATATTCACGATTGAGTAGTTTTGTGCCCCCTGCTTCATCAACAGCAGCCTTGTGATATGTGGTGTTCTGTGACACCACAGGATATGTTTTTCTCTCTTATTACAAAATTAGTTAAAATGTACTTGAAAAAGTTACTGAAAATTTACACAAAATATATTTCATATAAATTCAGGAATCTCATATAATTCCCACAACCATAACTCACTTCGTCCTTTACTCCAAACAACACCAGTAGTGTACAGTAAACTTACAGACACACACACGAAGTAAAATTGCAAGGACATGTGCAACAACATAAGCCGCCAATTTGATGCATTCAGAAAACACTTTTAATTTGTTTATCTTCCATCACAGTCAACTCCCAGTTTTCCAATTATTGTTTACTCCTGAGTGTCGTTGCTGTTTTAATAAGTTTACGTTTACTTCGTACGTAATAATGCAGCTCAACTACACAAAAACTCAACAGAAGCTAACTGCCCGAAAGTATAAAAGAAGTTGTCTTCTGTAAATTTTAAAATGCATATGATGCAAGTCCTAATTTCCCGCTCAGATTACAAAAGTTTTCTTGCTGCCAATTCGCTTTGTTCTTCCTGAGCTTGCATATGCTTTGGCTTCGAAATTTTAATTATTCAAAGTTTCACATATTGAGCTTGAAAGTGTATGTGTATGTGTGTGTGTGTGTGTGTGAGTGTTGTTTGCGTTTGGGGGGAGTGTTGGGTGTTTGTAGATATCATCAGTTTTAAAATTGCCAATAACGAAACAAATTTCAAGTGCATGCATAAATGAACACTTTTCTACTCTCTCCCTCTCTCGCTCTCTCTCTCTCTCTCCAGCTATCACTCACGGTTCTAGTTCAGATTAAAGTTTAATGATTAAACAAACATTTTCAGAAAAGTTACAAATACAGTTATCACAGAAAAAAGGCATCGAATCAAATGACTTTATTCGCTGGTTAACATCGCTTTCACCTGAGATGACCATGCCCTTAAATCTCTCGTGCAAAATATAAAATGAACGCCCTCATGTCAAATGCATATATGATTAGCATCCATATTATTTAATTCGGGCCAAAAGAAATTGATAATCAGCGTTTTAAAGAGGCTGCCTTTTACAACGATGGGCTGATCAACGTCTGCAGTTCTTCTCGTCCACTTTTACGGACATATTTTACGTCAATTACCACCTTGAGACCCTAAGTGATGGTAATTATAACACTCGGGAGAATATGGGTGTCAAACACCACCCCTGATCCACGTAGAGTCCACCCCGGCGACTCCTTTAACTTCTACAGCTTACAATTTGCGATGGATGGTATCGCCATTCCCGTACATTTCTCCAATGCCGCCAACACCAGCGAAGAAACCAACAAATCGAAAGTTCACAAAATAGAAGAGAGCTTTTTAGCACCAACTTTACAGCAACCTCTTCCATAGCCGCTGTCTCTTACCAGCCCCGAGAAACTAATACTATTGATTGGACCGAAATCCTATATCCGTACTCAACATATCTTCCAGCGGTACTTTGCAGCCACTATATGGACTCCCTGAAGAGACCTCATACTATATCTGGCAACAGAGTTCACTAGCGAACAAGTACACACGAGAACATCATCGCAGTTGTTTGAATCAGATCAGCCGTGTAGTAGTAAAAAGCGGATGACATACTTAAACACATACACACGCCTACACACATATATACACCCATATACATACACACACGCACACACACACATATATGTTCACACATACATACTCACACACACATAATGACGTGCTCTCAGAATTAGTCAGGATACCTTCCTCGGACCTCAATACGAAGAGATCTGATGAAATCGATTTCCTATTACGAAAAACAATAACTTCCCAATATTTGAAAATTGTAAATGTTCCTTTTCAATTAATTCATACCAATTCTCGATTTCCTAACTAATTCAAGGATATGTTGGCCACAACGAATTGACTTTAATATGTCTTGTATAGAAAAAAAGAGAAACAAGAAATTTATTTTTATAAAAATCCTGACCTCAAAATGACAGGATAATGCAGGAAAAATAATTAGACCTGAACAGAAAAGGACTGCAACTGAATTCCAATTAGCAGAGGGATGAGATGTGATGCGTCCAAAAAACTACAGCCACTGTAATGGATTATCAACTGCAACAAAATAAACAAGTAAAAGTGCTATATGCGGCTGAGCCGTATCTTATACACTCTACAGCAACGTAAACGTACGTCTGGCGTTAGATATATATTTAAGTACCAATTTTGTTCTTCTTAAAATATAAAATAGTTTTATTTTGCAAAAAAACAACGTCAGTTGCCTTTTGGTAAGTTTTATGAATGAAAAACAGATCAGTTTCCCACCCCTGGAAATGAAATTTAACTTTTTTAATTTTTTTTTTATTAAGGCAAATCTTCATGATGCTTAAAGCGGTTTTATTTAACAAAAACTTGAATTTTTAAACATTTTAGTTATTAAATGAACTACAAAATGCTGAATGTGCCAAAAAAAAAACTTTAAATTTTCCATCCCTGAAAATTTTTTTAAATTTTTTTAGTTTTTAATAGACAATTGAGGCTTCCTTATGTCTGAAATAGTTTCAATTTATAAACAAACAAGAAAATAATTGGTTCGAGAAATAGGTGGAAGCTATCCAGCTCTGGAACCGTATATCGAATTTTTCAATACCACTCAATTTAAGCTCATTTCTAATCCATCAGTCAAAAGAACAAAGTTTTTGGCACTTCTGGGGGCTTGGGAAATCCGATTTCAGGTATAGGCAAGAAGGCATCACTTAATCGCCATCGCTATTCATGAGGATCCAGAATATCCGGAATACTTAACGGGGTCCCATATTAATATCGCAGAAATTACTCACGGAATGATAAGTCTTTTCACTTTTTTCTGAAGAGAATAAAAATAAATCTAATTCAGATTTATTTGGGAACATGTGCTAATTAGCTGCTGTTATTCAATGGCTAACCGTGCTTTAAAGTGTTGCAAAATTAGTTTCCATTCTATATATATTTTTTTAATATATATTTTTTTGCAAAGAAAAAATCCTTATTTTCCTTCCATTGCAAAAGAGATAAATTTGTTTCAACTTCTTGACTTAATGGACTATAAGTTGAATGAACAAATTAAAATGCTGAAAGCCATTATATTTCGCAAAAATAAAATAAATACTTTGTAACGAAAATTTATTTATGGCTTCATAAAGAGCGTGGAGAAAAGCTTTGCCAAGAAAATATTGAATTATATGGATTTATTTTTCTTTTTAATAATAATTTTTCTATTGTGCCTCTTTCTTGGCAAAGCAGCCAGATATTATGAAAATGAAGTTTAAATAATTCATAATTAATTAGCTAATAAGTTGCGGATTATATTAAATGTATTTCCTTATAAAAGGCAATCAAATATCTGAAATAGTAAAAGCTTTTAGATAATTAGTTGAATCGATTGTTTTGTAACAAACAAAAAAATGTTATAATTATTTGGCTTAATATTTGCCACAACTTGTTTGCCATTTGCGGGCGTTTAGAAAACACATCATGATCACTAACAGCAAAATACAGAGTCACGCACATGTCTCTGTATGAGTGGAAATAGTATGAGTCACCATGGAGGCATTGTGAAAACAGTACATGGCTTACGTTATAAGTACACATACACACTGTAGTCTATATCCTGGAATTTTATTTGTTTACGCAACCACTGAAATGGAAGTGGACTTTCATCGCTTTTTATCAAATTGTTAGTGAAACTGCGACTTCAATCGACTTCTTTGTCGAATTGAAACGGCATAATCAAGCCTCTGTTGGTAATCTAACGACCTCAATTCTTACACAAGCTGAACCTTCCACGAGAACATGTGCAAAGCAGCCGAAATTCTCTGAATAGACCTCCGCGTTAGTCCCAGTTGTGCCGACCGTCTGCTTGTTGATGTGTCGGAACTGTCCTGCACCACAACACGTTGGATATTTATATCCTTGGGGATCAGAAGTGGTCTTCCGGTACGTGGAAGGTGTTTTGCTGTTGACTATTTTCATAACCAGGCGGTTTATTGTTGGTGCTGAAGGGTCCAGTAGACGTCGCTTAAATGATATTTTTTTCCTAAAAGAGTAATTAAACTTTTATATTCGGTTATTACCGACTCTAGATATTATTCTTTAATAAAAATTTTTTTGTTTGATGGTTTATTTATGTGGACGTGTTATAATCAGATTTTTTTGTTTGACGGAGGTCATGGATAGGAAACTAAATTTTTTAATACTTTTATTTATAATTTCAGGCTTGTTTTGATATCATATTGCGCAGCAGCTTCTCAATGTTAATGTCAATTATATATAAATTTTAAGTTGCTATTTGTTTGACACTTTTTGAAAGCTTTTATCGTTTTAGTTAAATTCAAACTAACATGTTTATATTCATAAGCAATTGTCAGAGTAGAATTATGAAAAATCATATTTGAATATGTTATTTTTAAATATTTCATATGTCTGTCTGTTTGTATGTGTAGAGCTTTATTTATAACATTTGATTTATGATTCTATCAAATAAATTTCGTATCGATGTCTTAATTAATAAATGAGTTCAGTGATGACTTAAAAATTAGCTCCTGCAGGATAGCTTTCTTGCCGTAGTTTAACGATGTTGTTCATAATAATTCAGCACTAAATGAAATAAAACTTCTGTTGAAACGTTTTGTTAAATCCTACTGGTCTTATAGCTTCATAAATAGCATTATTCTTAATAGCGAGTTAAAAAAATTTGATTTAGCACATACATATTTTGCACAGCTAAAATATAGATTCCATTTATATACAGAAAAAAAAACTATGCAAACAACATTAAAAGCATAAATAGAAAAAGGCCATACAGACACTTACGGTCTTGTTACGTGGTCAATTAATGTCATTTATAAAACAAATAATTAATTATGTCAAGTTTGTTTAAAATCAGATCCAAATACACTAAAAGCTCCACACATACAAACAAACAGATACATGAAATATTTAAAAATTAAAATAACATATTCAAATATGATTTTTCATAATTCTACACTGACAAATGCTTCTGAATATAAACGACGTGTTAGTTTGAAGTTAAATAAAACGATAAAAGCTTTTAAAAAGTGTCCAACAAATAGCAACTTAAAATTTATATTTAATTGATATTAACATTGAGAAGTTGCGGCACAATATGACATCAAAACTTAATTGATAAGCCAGAAATTATAAATAAAAGTATTAAAAAATTTAGTTTCCCAGATTTCAATAAGACTCCATGACCTCCGTCAAACAAAAAAAAATCTGATTATAACACGGCCATATAAATAAACCGTCAAACTAAAAAATTTATTATTAAAGAACAACATCGAAAGTCAATAATAATCGAATGTAATCACAAATAATTAAAGGAGTTTAATTATTCTTTTAGGAAAAAAATATAGTTTAAGCGATGCCTATTGGACCCTTCAGCACCAACAATAAACCGCCTGGTTTTGAAAATAGTCAACAGCAAAACACCGTCCACGTACTGGAAGACCACTTCTGATCCACAGGGATCTAAATATCCAACGTGTTGTGGTGCAGGACAGTTCCAACACATCAAAAAGCAGACGGTCGGAACAACTGGGACTAACGCGGAGGTCTATTCAGAGAATTTTGGCCGCTTTGCACATGTTCTCGTGGAAGGTTCAGCTCATGTAAGAATTGAGGTCGTTTGATTACCAATAGAGGCTTGATTATGCCGTTTCAATTCGACGATGAAGTCGACTGAAATCGCAGTTACACTAACAATTTGATAAATAGCGATGAAGGTCCACTTCCATTTCAGTGGTTGCGTAAACAAATAAAATTCCAGGATATAGACTACGGAGAATCCAGAAACAGTTCATTAGGAATTAGTCCAACGTCTGAAGGGATCGTTGGTCCACAATTTCTTTGAAAATGCAGATGGTGACTCAGTGTCAATTAATAGTGCTGAATATCGAACGATGCTGGACAGTTTTTTGAGGCCGGGTAAAGAAAACCATCCAGTGTTGTGTTTCTAATAAAATAGAGTCACAGCCCACACTGCAGGGAATATAATGGCTGCATTATGGGATCTTTTTGGCCATCGTATTATTTTGCTCAGAAGTGATTTCAATTGCTCCCCCAACGTTTACCGGAATTAACAGCGGCAGACTGGTGGTTTCTTTAGAGATATTTGAAAGCAAAGGAATTCGTAGGCAAGCCAGCGGTCTTACTGCAATTAATTAAGAATATTCCCAATGAAACGCAAACCATGGCATTAGAGATTTACAAAAAATAAAGCTAAATATATTGGAAAGAGCACGAATTTGCGAAGTCGATAAGGGGCGCCACTTGAGGGATACAATTTTTCATTTCAATTTTCCTCAAATAAAAAAACGACAATTACCAAAAATATATAAATAAAAAATATATATATATAAAAATATATATATATATATATATATATATATATATAAAATAAAAAATATATACTTATTTCAAATATAATAATAATTAAGAATGATACCAGAAAACGATCTACCCGAGTATAGGAAACTCCATACTAAATACCGCTCTCCCCTCTCTTCTCTCCAATAAACCCACAAGATGAGCAGCAAAAAGTCCTGCACTCAAACTCGTTTGTTCCTGTTACGCAAAACAAAAGCTTCTTACACAATTTTGAATAACTACAACACTATTATTTGTATAACGAATTTAAAAATAGTCTTATGAAATAAATATTTTAATAGTTTTGAAAATTATAAAAATCAATTTAATTACAAAAAAAACTCTTGTAAAAGACCGGGCAAACAATTCCTTGGTACTTATAAAGAATCCTGTGCAGTGCCCAACATGTCTAGCACTTAGGAAATCATGAAGTTGTTTTTCTTTCTACACCAGCATATTGAAAAGCTTACAAATTTCTGTAATTCAGAAAATTTTCTTTCCCAAAAATCTGTTGCAACAAAGAAATAAACAATTTATAAAAACTTTCCAGCACAGCTGGCAGTCGTTTGTTGCTCTATTCATTTGGCTCATGCGTTACAAAAAAAGCAAAACAAAATGTTTCAGCAACATTTTCATAAATTAATTAAAATGATTATATAAAAATAATATTGTTAAAATAAAAACTATTTGTTGTTTTTTGTTTTCATTAAAATAAAATAACTTGTTGTAGCTGCCAAGTTGCTTGTAAAAAATTGCACGAGTTGAAGTCTGTTTCAAACAGTTGCAATATGAAGTGCCACAACCCTACTCTACCAAATTGCATTTCATTTCTTTAATGTTTAGATTTTCTTATTTTATTATTTTCTTTATATCTGAAATTTCTTTTAATGTTGTTTGCTCAAATTTATTTGCAATTTTTTATGTTTCTTTTGTTCTTTTTTTGGGAAATGTTAGTTGTTGCGCTTTCCCTTTAACAGAGTCTTAGTTTTTTGCAACGTCACAATTAATATCATTTTGGGAAATAGTTTCGAAACTTCATAATGAAAATTCCTTAAAGCCACAGTAATTGATATGAGAATTAAATTTATTTCACATGAACACACAAATTTTGTATTCTGGCTACACTCAAAGAAAAATATATATTTTTTCTTAAATATTATTCCAGATAATATCTAAGATTGAGGGGTTTTAGCCAGTTCCTATGCCCATTTCACTGGGGCTAATACAGATCATCAGGGAACCTTTACCCAACGTTTCTTAGAATAGCTTAAGATATTTATTTGAAACTTCCACTTTAATAAGTGAGAAGTCTAAAATAAATATCAAAGTCATAACTTTTGGGGAGAAGAGAATCAGCACGAAATTAAAATTACAGAAATTGTCTGAATTATTTTAACGGCTGTTAAGCAAGACTTGTTTTGTTTAATCCTTTTAATATATCAGCGAAGTTATTTCATTGTATTAACAAATCAATGGACTTAGTCCATTTTATCAATGAATTAATTTTAGTTTGCCATTGAAGACGTTACATTGAACACCTGCAAGTATTTCATTCCATTAATGAAATAATTTCCCTGTATTATTGAATGTGTGCCATTGTGTCAATAAATTAGTTCATAACATCAAGGAAATTATTTCATTGATTCGGAAGTTTCTGTTAAACTAGTTTTAACGATAATTATTTCATTAATACAACGAAGTATGCCGTTAATTGAATTTTAAACAAATTTTTCATTAGATTAGTGGCAAAACTCATAAATTTTATAAAAAAATGTTCTCTCAGTGTTTGTTAGATTTTGTAAAATAAAGGGAAATATTCCCTAAAATATTCTATTAAGCCACGATATCACAACTCATATATGAAAAAGGTTTTATTAAATAAGAATATGAGAACAAGTCTTTCTTATCTTCATTTACAAATTAATCCACGTTCGCTTACAACTAAATTTACCATCCCTGAACAATTTTTTTGTTATAAGAAATAAAGTTTATTCGACATTTGCTAAATTCCATATTTATAAATATTCCATCTCGTTACTCTAATTTGTTGCAAAAGAGATGTTAAATAATAAAAGTGCTGCATCTTTAGCTTGAATCTATAAGCGAAGATATTTGATATTTTATTTTCTGTTGTAGAGTGTTTTTCTCTTTCACTTGAAATAAAACAAAAAAGCATTCTAAATGATACAAGTAAAAGAATAATAGCAAAAACTGTAAAACAAACATGCCATTAGATACACTAACACACACATACACACTCTGCCACATACTTGTTAAACCACAAAAACTTACACATCCTCGTAGTTGGTCCTTAAATATACAAGTAGTGGTACGAGTCTACAATACTCGAGTAGAAATACTTGAAATATATTTTTAGCATGAAATGATATAAAATATCACACTTGGGGAGAATGTGTTTTTGTTTTTGCCTTTAGCTCGCACACAAGTAGTTACATTTAATAACGGGTGTCTTTTATAGAGCGATACAAGTTTAAATCATAACAAAGCATAATAATATATTTTTGATATCAATGAAACGGTCTTTATTGTATAGAAAATTTTATGACATAAATGAAAAGATGATTTCGGCCATGTGGCCGCCACGGCTGGAGCGTAAAAGGCGCAATCTGGAACATTCTGACCATCATCGTTTTTGAAGACATATGGGCCAATGACTCCGCCAGCCCACAAAGCGCACCAAACAGTAATTTTCTGTGGATATAATGGTATTTTGACAAAAGCTTGTGGACTCTCCTCACTCCAAATGCGACAATTCAACCAAAACTGGGGTTCATCGGAAAATAAAATTTTGAATGAACGAAGTGCATGATAACTTTGACAAACAGAATCATTATTTTGATTAAAAATTTCCACAATTTTCACGCGTTTCTCTGGTAAAAATCCACTTACGACAAAATGTCAAAGCAAACTTAACAAAAGCCAACTATCAGCTGTTAAATTAGTGGTAAAAAAAAAGCAGTAAAGTCATTTCAAAGTTGTATCACTCTATAAAAAACACCCCATTAACAAGGAAATTGAACTCTACACAATCAGTTCAAAAAACTTTATATATAATTTTTAAATGTTTCAAAGCACAAAAGAAAGTCCACATCATTTTTAGGTACTGAAGTGACACAGTAGAGCAGGACAGCTGTTTTGGAAAGCCGCCACACTTTTATCAGCACAACTCTTTTGTATTATTATTTATTACCACTTGTTGGGTGGCTTAAATGTAGCAAATTTATTATGAAAAAGCGCACGAGAACCATATCAAATCGATGCTTGTTAAATCCCTTTTCCTCGTGTCTTACAATTATGAATATAATTTTTTTTAATTTATTTATTTATTTAAAGTATGACCTTCATTGTGATTAAATTTGTTGTGGTATTAGTTTTTTATATAAATTTTTTGAAATATATTTTATAAGTATATTTTAAACCTAAACGTTTGCTGGGTATTAAACCACATCCAACGTTTCCGAGCAGTGTGCGCGAGTGTTTGTTGGTATATTAAGTTGCAATATATTGATACTCGTAGATTTTTAGTTAACATCTTTATAAATATGCAACTCGTCTGTGTCTTTGCGATGGGGCGAGTTTAAAAAAAAGGATCTTGTACAACAACAACACATAAAAAGAACATGCACATAAACATCCTGCAGGCATTTTCTAAATTCATCTTAATCCAATAGCATTCGTAAGATCTCTACGATTTTATGAATAGCGCCATAATACTTTCGCTACAAATTTGATGTCCGTTCACAGTTCATCAGGCAGACTCACAACTGCTTTTTTAACATCTTCTTAAGCAACTTAATTTGCATCTTGTATATTTCACAGTATCTGTTTACGTCTATTTGTTCGCTTCATATTATGTCCGTGCAGTTTCTTATTCACAATCTGCTACTGATGTACAGTCTATGTGCTGTTTCATATAGTTTTTCATGTGAATAGTTCACTAAAACAAAAAACGTTTCTTTGGCAGCTCTTATTTCATATGCCACAAGTATCTTTTACTACATCAGACGAGCACCGCACAAATACTTATTACACGCAGCTCTTAATATTTAGAAACATTCCTTAAAGTCCTATCAGGGAATGGATTTGTATTGTGTACAAATAAATTTTAGTGCATTGAAGTCGAACAGTTGTTGCAACCTACACCGGAGGTGGTGAAGAGGATTTCGCATTCCATGTGTAACTTTCTCAATATTATCCGAGAGATCCGAGAGAATGTTGACATTCTAGATCCTTGTGAATAGGCAAATTAAATAAGCGATGTTTGTCTGGCCGAATGTCCTTCTGTTCGTCTGCCTATCATGGTTTACGTAGCCATCAGATGAGCCAGACATTCTTTTAATGGCTTCCCAATAGATTCATATTGAAAGTCAGAGTATAAGAAAATTTTAATATACTATTCCAGGACTTTTATTGCGATAAGCGTGTCGCTAAATTATATATAACAAAAGTTTACCGATTTTATTATTCAGTAAAATTGTAAGCGATATTCGATATCACTTGAAGTCAAAAAACCAAATGAAAATAATTTGTATGCTGTTAATTTTAAAGATTTGATTCCTGCCATTCGAACATGAGAAAAGGCATTTGAATGAGTTGCTCGTTCGCAGCTGGACTTCCTTTGGCAGTAACATACTAAACTAGAGGATACTTCAATACACGACTGATACAAATTCTCATGGACTTGATTTTCGTTGTTTAAAATTTATTAAAAATTGTAGATCTTTTTCTATTCTTTTTGCATTTTTCGTCTATATCATAGAGATGCTACATAAAGCCACAGGGTCCGTTCGTAAATGCAACACTGGGCTACATGTGATCATATGAATTATTTCACATGCTCTATGGAAGCAGATGACTTCCAAGCATAACTCAAATATAACCATTTTTTAACTAGTAAAAGTGCTATATTAGGCTGTGCCGAAACTTTTATACCCTTCACCAACGCACGTCTGGTATTACATACATTTTTATGTTATAAAATAGTTTTAGTTAGTAACCAAAAAAAAAAGCGGCAGTTGCCTCTATGGTTGCTTTCGTGAATAAAAAAATAAATCATTTTCCCAGACCAGGAAAAGAAATATTAATTTTTAAAAATTTTTTACACCACGTCAGTTGCCTTTTTGGTTACTTTTAGGAATAAAAACTATCAATTTCCCATCCCTGGAAATAAAATTTTAGTTTTCAATTTAAGAAGAAAAAAACCGATGCAAAACTTCATGATATATAAAGTGGTTTTATTTCAGAAAAACTTGAAATTTTTAATCATTTTAGTTACTACATGTACTACAAAATACTGAATGTGCCCAAAAAGAACTTTTAATATCCCATTCCTGGAAAAGGAAATAATTTTTTTTGTTTTTAATAGAGAATTGAGGCTTCCCAAAACATGAAATAGTAACAATTTACAAACAAACAAAAATTACTGGTTTTTGGTATTAATTTTGCGTCCAGAAATAGTTGTAAGCTTTCCAGCTCTGGAACCGTATTCGGATACCACTCTCTTTAAGTTAATTTATAATCCATCAGTTCAAGAACGAAGTCTCTAGCTCTTCTGGGAGCTCGGGAACATCGATTTCAAGTAGAGACAGATGGACTGACGGACATACGGACAGGCGGACATCGATCAATCGTCATCGCTATTCATAAGAATCCAGCATATATATAATTTATGGGGTCCCATATTAATATCGAAGAAATTACACTCGGAATGACAAACCCTCTAACTTTTTTGTGAAGATTACAATTAACTAAAATCTAATAGACGACACCAGGGTTGGACTAAAGTTGTTTTCTTCCATAAATATAACACACGTATGTCGGTGAAGGGTATATCAGCTTCGTTCTAATCGATTGTAACAATTTTATTTATTTGATTTTCAATTTCTGTTACTTGTGAAGGTTAAAAGAGCAGAAAGTTGTTTAAAAACGAAACCAAATATTTTCATCGTATTTTTCTGTTTTGTTTGTTTTTGCTTCGAATATAAATAAAACAACCATATTGATTTCCTAAATAGCGATCTCAACCATTTTGCTTATATAATAATATAATATAAAAGTAAAGAAATAAATAATAAAAAATAATTTTAAATATATTTTGTCTGAACAGCGTACCTCAAGAAGGATTCAGGGGACTCACTCTAATCACATTGAGGGAATTATGAAATGAAGAGTGGCATTCAGAAGACAGATGGAGTAGAAAGAGCAGAAGGAGAACTACTTTAGCCCAACAAATTTTGCCTCTTCGGTACATTACATTGTCCATTTCTGTCGCCCAGCTTTCGCGACCATTGTCATACCGTCACCATTTAGAATCCTGAAGTCACGCTTTAAACACATTTTCCGTTCTCGTGATTAAAGAGGCAGATAAAAGGACATCGTCTTAGAATATAAAAGTGAAACTTCTAAAGGAGCTTAAGAACTCAAGGATAATCAAAAATGCTTTGAGGAATGAAAAGCACTGTGGCATAAGTTTACTGTAACTGAAGGGAACTATTTTGAAGGGTGCATAATAGCAAAACCCATAAACACCTACTTCTTTGAACTGATCTCGCATAACGACTATATAAATAGAGTGACTTTTAGACCCCTAGAAATATGAACTTTATATTTTGCTGTCTGCTAAAGTAATTAAGAGTATCGTCATGAATTGCTTTTATATTCATTCTTGGCTTTCGCGTGAGATCGAATTTTGCTGATCTGCATGAGCGTGCGCTTGCGTAGGCCATCTGCCTTCTCAGCTTTATAACTTCTGTGCTACTAAAATTTATTGCACGATCAGAAGTAATTATATTTTAAATAAATAACTTCTTTTTTATTCCTCTTTTGTTTTTTCAACGACTTGGAATTAATTTTTTTTTTAAGAATCATTTAAGTTAATTTTTCTCTAATTTCTAGTTTAATTGAAATTCACATCAGAGTCAAAAGACCACCTACTACACAGTGCTACAAGTTGTTATATTTAAAGTTCCCCACTCTTATATTTTCAGCGAAAAAATTTATTTTTCAAACCTTTAAAAAGCAACCACAACTAAACAGGCATCCTTCAATGAATGGAAGGAAGCACGCTCGTAATTGCCATAAATTATTGTCTGCCATGCTGTTGTTAATTTTTCCCCTGTTAGTGTTGTTTTTAGCAATCCCTCAGCTGCAAACTCATCATCAACTAGATTTAAACAGCTAAAAATAACACACAACAACAACAATAACAAATTAAGAAACAAGAATAAAACCCCCAAAATAACATTTTTATCATGTGAATGCTTAGAAAACGCACGAAAATGTTAAAGGAATAATACACATACAGTTACATGTAGACACACACATACTCAAGTAGATACATTGAATGTAAATACAAACCCAGCGATCATATGGAAGGTAGTGTTTTGCATATATATTATATATGATTCTCCTCAGATCACTTGTACTGATTTAAAACTGATTTATTAGATTCTCTTATGATTCATCCACATGATTGAATAATAATTTATTGAAAAGGAAGAAAAAGGAAGCCTAATTATATGCTTTTTGTTTTGTGCTTCCATGCGTTATTAATAGTATTACTCATACATTGCATTGTGCTGATGATATTACTCATACATTGCATTGAGGCACAGAAAACTAAAAGTCAATATCGTGTACAAAACTAAGAAGAGGAAATTCACTTTTAAGAATATTGAATAAAAATATCGGTATTATTGTGAAAAAAGCATGGCTGCTTTGTTCCCTGTTTTGTCATACATCGAGCGCCCGACACTTGCGTTTTTGATTAAATAATAGTATTTTGGTCCATGATACCCTTCAGCAAAAAGTGGAAGAGTTCGTCATTCCGTGTGCAATTTCTTCAATATTAATATGGGACCACATAAAATATATATCGGGTGTTTTTTATAGAGTGATACAAGCTTAAACCATAGTAAAACATAGTAAAATATATTTGATATCAATAAAACGGACTTTATTAGATAGACAATTTTATGACATTAATGTTTAAATATATGCGCGTGCATGGCACAATCTGGAACACCAACTTTCACAAACTTTTCGCAGCATTTGCGGCCATATCTCGCCGATAACTCTTTGAATGTTGATTTCCAGGTGTTCAATTATTTGTGGTTTATCGACGAAAGCAAGTGGCTTTACATACCCCCAAAGAAAGTAATCCAATAAGGTTAAATCACACGATCTTGGGGCCCGATTAATTGGGCCATTTCGTAAAATTATTTCTTCCTCAAGAGTTTCCTTGAGTAAATCAATTGTAGCATGTGGCTCCGTCCTGTTTGATCCACATATCAGCAAGATTAATGCCAGCTAATTGAGGTACGGAAAAATTTCAAATCTTTCTCCTATACTGTTCGCCATGGACAGCAACATTCTGATCATCATCGTTTTTGAAGGCCTATGGGCCAATGACTCCGCCAGCCTATAAAGCACACCAAACAGTAATTTTCTGTGGATGTAAAGGTGTTTCGATAAAAACTTGTGGATTCTCCAAATGCGATAATTCTGTTTATTTACGTACCCATTCAACCAAAAATGGGCTTCATTGGAAAATTAAATTTTGAATGGAAATTCAAAATCAATATCAATTTGTGATTCAATCCATTCGCCGAATTGGCGGCGCATACGATGGTCGTTTGGCTTTAATTCCTGCACAAGTTGAATTTTGAAAGCTTTTAAACCAAGATCTTTGCGCAAAATCTTCCATAAAGTGGAAGCACGCAACCGCAGTTGCTGAGAACGGCGACGAATTGATTGATTAGGATCATCTTCAATGCTTTTCTGTACAGCGGCTATAGATTCTTCAGTACATACTGTTCGGCGTCTCACGGGGTTGCACACTATCAGTAACTGTAAATGTTGTCCAAAAACATCTATTAATCTTCGAATTAGCAGCTCTGAAAAACGATTATGTACGCCATAAGATGGGCGAAGTGCGCGATAAGTTTGACGAACAGAACCATTGTTTTGAATAAAAATTTCCACAATTTCAACGCGTGCTAGTCAATTGGTTATAAAATGTCAAAGCAAATGAAACAAAAAGCAACTATCAGCTGTTACATAAGTAGTCAAATAAAGCAGTGATGCCAACTCAAAGTTATATCACTCTATAAAAAACAGCCGATATAATCCGGAATCTTATGAATAGCGGGAAATCGGGAAATCGTTTTTTTCATGCCTCCAGAGAACCTAGAGACTTTGTTCTTGAGCTTATGCATTGGATATGAGCATAAATAGAGTGATCTTGAAAATTCAAAATACGGTTACAGAGCTGGGAAGCTTACACATATTTCTCGACGCAAAATTAATACCAAAAATCAATTATTTTCTTGTTTATTTGTAAATTGAAACTATTTCATGCTTTGGAAAGCCTCAATTCTCTATGAAAAACTAAGAAAAATAATAATTTTTTTAGGAATGGGATATTAAAAATTCTTGTTTGGCTCTTTCAGTATTTTGTAGTACATGTAGCAACTAAAATGTTTAAGAATTTCAAGTTTTTCTTAAATAAAACCGCTTCATACATCATGAAGATTTGCATTGATAAGAAATTTTTAATTAAAATGTCGTTTACAGGGGTGAGAAATAGATTTTTTTTTTTCATTCAGAAAAGTAACCCAAAAGGCAACTGACGTTGCTTTTATTTTACTAACTAAAACTATTTTATAACCTGGGAAGAACAAAGTTGCAACTTAAAAATTTATGTAATGCCATACGTACGTTCGGCACAGTCGAGTACAGTACTTTTTTATGTTTTTTTTTATTTTTCATAAAGAGCGTATACTTTTGTTTCCTTAAATTATGTAAACCACGAAATTAATAAAATTAATCAACAAATCGTATTTTAAATGATGATTTAGAATGATTCATCTGTTGGGTGATATTTTCTTGTAACAGCAGTATAACTTATTATCGGGAATTGACTTCATGTTTGACTACTTTTCCCGTCAAGGTAATTTGCAAAGATTAGATTATGATAACAAATACTAGCAGGGAGTACTTTTACTAAAAGAGTAAAAAACGATGATCAAATACAAGCATTTGGAACAGATATAATTCTTTTTAAAGGAAATTTCCTAATACCAGAAAGAATAGGCAGGATCATGCTGATTATAATATCCTTGAGATCTCAACTAATCAAGAGTGAAAATACTATAACATGATTATTTTTAAAAGAACCCAAAATATTAACAAAAATTTCAAACGCTATTCCAAAACTTGTCATGTTTAATAAATCACTTCATTAAGTCCTCAAACCGACACTATTTTTATGGTTTCACTTCCCTTCTTCACAAAATATAAATAGTTTTTTACGTTCCTCAAGAGTCTTTTTAAGGTCTCAACTACCAACAAAGTTTTTTTTATATTATTTTTTTATTTGCCAATTAATCTGTCCACTACTTCTATTCTATTCACTGCAGCTACTTTTATTTCTTCCTTGTTTTTCGTCATTATTCACTCCTGATTTTTAAGTGCAAACAATTTTACAAACTTGTTTGGACATTTTCCTTCACAAGCTCAAAAAACTATACAAACTCAACTTCAAAATTAATTAGCATTTATTATGTTGGAAACGGCAAATAGAAAAGAAAATAAAAATTGTACAACTCTCCTGATGTTTTTGTGATGAAAATAATCACGCTGATGATGATGTTGGTGGTGTTTCTGTTGTTGTTGTTGTTATAAACGATGATGCTAAAAGAGCTATTAGCGGTTTTTTGAATGATTTTTAATACAGAACAAATTTATTTTTATATAAAACTTTTTGTGTTGTACAATTTGTTTAGTAGAGTAGCCACGAAGTGGTTTAAGTGTTGAAGTTTCACTGGTTCACTGTGTGCTAAATGAATGTGAATTAACGAGTTTAGTGTGTTGCTCAAATCAATTGCTACTAAATAATTAATTTAAATTTTTGTAGAAAGTATTTACCCACTAGGAAGTATTAACTTGCTTTATATATCCTCTCCATATATCTATCGCTTTTACTTATGATATTATTCGAACTCATCAGAATGTCCTCATATTTCTACGTTTTGTAAAATCAAGTTTTCCGTACATGATGAAAATATAAACACTTCCTTCTCAAAACAATTTTATTCTAGAAAAGATTTTATATAAACATAATTTAGATTTCTGCCCCACAGGAATTTATATATAATTTGGCGATTCTGATCCGATTAATAGGACAAATTAATCGCATTATTGTATTGTCACTCTTGATAAAATTTAAACTAAATCTGTTCATTTAAAAAGGTTAAATTTGTAATCTAATGAAATCGGTTAAAAGCACACAAGCATGCATTCGAAGCTAATAAATACTGATAATTTAAGATGAAAGCTTGATATTTATTCAAGACACACCGCTTAGCACAGCCATCAATCACGCAGTGTAGACACAAATCCATCTTGGACTCCCAAAAACCTTAATCAAACTCCACAAAATCCAACAAGTCGCAAGAAATTTTCTGGATACATTAAAACAATATTCTTCTTTAAAAAATCAAACCCTTCGGAAGTTTTCCGGTACATCCCTGGAGAAACAATGGCAACGCTGTTGAATATCTATTACGGCAACGCTGTTGAAGATTCTTAATTTTTGTGCTGCAGCCGGTTTTTTAATAACTATACAAAGTTTAAAGTAAATCTGTTTATACGCACTGGGTAAAAGTGCCGTCTAAAGGAGACGGCCACAAACACACAAACGTAACGGGTAATGCTAACAAGAAGAATAAATTTCGATTCAGATGACGATATAACGTGATATCTACCCATGGCATATCACTTAGCAGAGTCTAAAACCACATACTAAAGACACAACCCCTTGTAAAAGTCCCCGAAACCTCCCAAGAAGATTAGAAATTCCCGGATATAAGAAAAACACTATTCTCTTGAAAATTAACCACGCCGAAAATTTACCTGCCATATATCTGGAAAATTAACAGAAATGCTATATATTGTCCATCAAGACAAAATATTTTGGATTTTCTTAAAAATCAACTACGGTAAATGTTCCTCAGCATATAATTACGAAAAATCACACAGTAAACACACAACCCCATTTTTTATTCCCAAAAAAACTTAGTAAAAGTCCCCAAAATCTCGGATATTGCCAGAAACTTTCCGGATATATGAAGGCAACACTCTTCTTTTTAAAATTCAGCCACGGCAGATATTGCCTGCTATTTCGTCGGCAAAGGAACGTTAATGCTGTTGAATATTCATAAAGACAAAACGTTTTTGCTTCCCAAAAACCCTAGTAAAAACACCCAAAATTTTAAAAGTTTTTAGGAACTTCCCCGCAAGAATCTCTATTCTTAAATATAAGCCACGGTAAGTTTTTTCGGCATATTACTATGAAAAATCTCAACTTCGTTTTACATTTTCAAAAAAATGTTGGTCGAAGTTCCCAAAATCCCTCAAGTTGCCGGGAACTTCCTGTATATTTACGAACAACACTGTTCTTTTTTAAAACTAACCACGGCGAAAATTCCCCGTTATTTCTGTTGAATATTCACAAAGACAAAACCTTTTTGATTCCCAAAAGTCCTAGCAAAAATCCCCGAAATTCCACAAGTTTCTTTGCTTTTTCCCGAAAAAAGCACTTTTTTCGCAAAAATCAAGCATGAAAAAATCTTCTTCACCATATTTTCGAGAAAACTGCGGCAACATTATATTGTGTATTTTTATATCCACCACGGCAACGCGTACCTAATTCATCAGAATTTGGTATTGAAATGGGCTCTTGTTAGGTCTTCAAAGTTTAATCTAAATCTGTTCGCTTAGAAAGAGTCAAAATCGAGTCCTAAATAGTAGGTTACAAATGAACAGGCGAAACTCGGGAAGTGTTATAACAATTGTCCAGAACATTCCCGGCCTTTTGATTGAAAAATACCTGAATGATGCAAAAGGTTCCTGGATTGGCAATCAGAGGACTTATCACAAAAGAAAAAGGAAAGTGCTTACAAAATTGCCTCGCTCCGTGTTACATCGGGAGATATATTTTTAAGCCATGCAACTCCAGGATAATCCATTAAATATTTTTATGAAACCATAACTGACAGTGTTACTAAGGACCTCTACATCGCAGTACAGATACATAAAGATTAGTTCTAAAAGCTGCCACTGTATGCTTTAATTGTATCCTTTGACCGTGTCCAATGACAATGACATATGGAAAATCCTCTCTTATAAAATTCAGGATATCAAAATCTTTGTTATGCCTTAAAAATGAGGTGCCTTTTGACGGATAATTTTCTCTGTAAGGAACAAAATATTATATATAAAATAAAGGTCCTTTTTGGAAATTCCATTGGAAATTGTAACTTCATTTTAAAATAATTTCTATGAGCGATGAAATTGAAAATCTTTATACCAAATTTAAGAGGTTCCTATTCCACTATTTTATGGCAGGACCCACCATACTTTACAATTATTCGTGTATAAATTTAATACTGGGTTTCTCCTACACTGAATTTTAGTTTTGTACCTTTAAAATATATAAAAATAAACTATTTCAATAACTATTTCTTAGCTGCGCAACTTTCCTTTAACTATTAAAGATGCATCAAAACCTTAACATTAAGCAAAGGAAACAATCCTGCACCTTCAATAAACGCCGGAAGAATTACTAAATTTCTTTAAGTTGCATTGAAAATAAATTCTCTTTTTTCCACTTATTTTCTTCAAAATAAAACACCCTCTAGTTGTTTGAATTTCCTGAATTTCGTTGCATTAAAGATTTATTTCATTAATACGGGTTTTGCCACATTTAATTTTTATATATTTTTTTATTTTACTTTTTTTAGACGCTTCCTTTCACTGCATAAACTGGAAAACCAAAAAAAACAAAACAAATCCTGCACGAGAACAATACCCTTTTATTTATTTCCTTTGGAATTCGATTAAAAATATTGGTTTGTGTTGAAATATTTTGTTACTTTTCGTTGTTGTTGTATTTTATTTTTTGTTTCAAAAGATACCGCGTATCGAGTGCTTTAAGGCGTTTTATGTTTTCAGTTTGTTGTACTCAACTCTGGGTTTTTCTTTCGTTTTGTAGAGTGCTTTCGGTTTGGTTTTAAGTGAAACGAAATTCATTTTAAGTCGTTTGTTATTAATGGTGTCTCCAAGGCAACATAAGTCGCTGAATGGCGTGCACACAACCTCGTATACAACTGCAGTAGCAAAAGTGTTGTGGGTGTGTGCAAATAAATAAAATTATGTTCTCTTGTTTCTTAATTTTTTTCTATTTTTTTCGCATTGTAAATATGCATGTAAGCGGAAATAAAAGTTTTAAAATAGAAGGTGAATTTGTAAGAAATAAATACACGCCGTAGACTTTGTGCATACTGGCTTTAGTCGTTTGAGCTGCAAAAGTTTAAGGCAAAATACTTATTTTGTAGTGGCAAATACGGATTATGGCATGGCATCTTCTTAGGAATATACGGCGAGTTAAAGAACTGTTCCAGTTAAGGGGAAGTTGGTAAAGTATCCCTCGACTTTCACTTGTAGAAAAGATATTTCTTGAAAGGAATATCCATATTTCGATGGGATACGGAAAAAGGATCCTTAATATATATCGGAAAGCATTTTTAGAATACAGGAGGTGCAAATATATCCTTTATTTGTATATAATATTTTCTTCCCTATAAAGAATATTATGCGTCACTCATTTCACTGGTTTTCAAGGAATAACAAAGATTTTGATATCCTGAATTTTATATGAGAGGATTTTCCACATGTCATGGTCATTGGACACGGTCAAAGGATACAATTAAAGCATACAGTGGCAGCTATTAAAACTAACCTTTATGTACCCCTACTGCGATGGTGTGCTTAGTATCACTGTCAAATATGGTTTCATATATATCGTTAATATACTATCCCGAAGTTGCCTGGCAATAAAAATATCTCCCGATGTTACACGGAGCGAGGAAATTTTATAGGCTCTTCTCTTCTGCTTTTGCGATAAGTCCTCTGCTTGCCAGTCACAGCCCAGGAACCTTTTGCTTCATTCAGATTTTCATCAATGATAGGACGGGAACGTTCAGGACAATTTTTAAAACATTTCCCGAGCTTCGCCTGTTTGTTTGTAATCGACTACTTTGGACTTGATTTTGACTCTTTCTAAGCGAACAGATTTAGATTAACCTACGATTATCAAACTGGTTTTTAAACCAGAGTCGATCGATCAAAAGAATTATATTTTTATTAGTTGTTCAGCTACTTTTTGAAATCGTTTTGGATCGGTTCAAATTCATAGGAATTCTGAGTGTAGGATTAATATAACAGAATCGAAAACACTAACTGTTCCGACTAATCTCTGCCTCGTTTCTGTAACTGAAGTGAGAACTTCTCGCATCGAAAAAATTGTCGTCACTCTATGAAACACAGGATGAGTCAGAATATATTTCTTAATGCATTTGAAATTTTGTTGGTCTTTTATAATAATAAATATATTATTCTATGGATAACCCTACTATAAATAGTTATTAAGTTTTTCGATGTGAGAACTTCTTACATCAGTTACATAAACGCGGCACTGATTTCTGAGCTTTTAAAAGTAGAAACACTTTTTATCGAATTTTTTCTTTCACAATATCTCACAAACAGATTAACTGACTTTGACCCGGTTGACAATGATCGACTTGGTCAGGAGCTTATTAGTTTGGTGGAATCGATCGGGGAAACCATTTTAAAGTTAAACTAAAAAAGGCCACTGTGAAAAGTATTTATTTTCTTAGTTTTTTACAATATCTTAAGATCTACCAATTCAAATCGGTGCAAATTCATAGGAATTCTAGGTTCAGAACACTGAAAAATCAAGATCACCAACTGACTAGTTATATAATTTCCAAGTTTTTCAAGTATTAATTATTTTTTACGAGTTTTTCGTTCACGATATCTGATGAACGGTTTAATCGATTTTGACCACGGTTTAAAGTGATCTACGGGTTGGATACTTTGTGAAATCGTTCTGTGAAAAAGTTTAATGATTATTTAAAGAAAATACATTTTTAAATAATCTTTTCTTGAAGTCTTTTTGAAATATCTTGACATCTGCCAGTTCCAATCGGTAAAAGTTCACAGGAATGCTAAGTTCGGGAGCGCTCTTCAGAACTCTGTCAATTTGTTTTGGTCCAGCCATTTAAATACTAAAAATAGGTCATGTACTTACATATGCAAAAAACATACACACGCACACACATATATACACACAGCCACAAACAACCGGACATATATATATATATATATATATATATATATATATATATATATATGGATATAATCAAAGGCTCTCAGCATTAATCGGGGAAGTTTCTTGTGACCTTAAATCGTGGAGATCTGAGAAGAGCTCGATTTTTTCAAAAACTAAACTAGATTGGAATTTTGAAGTCAAGTAACAGGAGTATCTAAATCACTTCAGGTCTTTATTAACCTGAAGCGTTCCTTATCACTCCTCAATGCCAAGGAGCTGTCAAACTCATAGTCTAATAAAACTGAGATCATTCTCTATTAAAGTCCCTTTCAAGTAGTTTATTTTATTCACAATTTTATATTGATTAATTTGTGAGTTTGCATTTTAATATCGTTTAAATTACACACGGAATGGATACCCTTTTATCCTTTAGAGTTATCGAAAAAGGCTATAAAAATAGGCTGAGCTGCAGTAGTCTTGAAGAAGGTCTTATCGAAACTAAAAATCAACAAAGACTCCGTGTTATGGAAAGGATAATAATAAGACGTGCCTCTAGAGTCTAAAAAAACTGTAAAATTTTACTTCTACTGTACTGCAGTTAAGGCACAGCCAAGTCTTATAAAATGTCCTTAGAGTGCACGTATATTTCCCTGTCTTTATATATGACCCACTGTGCAGTCCTTAGATCGCATCAAGTTATTAACAGGTCTTTCCTACATACACATACACGCATATATCTTTAACTGTCTTCAAATTTGTTTAAAAACTACGTTCATTATTCTTTATTGTCAATCTACTTCATATAAAATGTCTTATTATTGTTTTAATTAAAACGAAGTACAGAATATGCAGAAAAATATCAGTAAAGAAAAAAAAAGAATAATAATACAAAGAAGAAGGTTAAAAAGGAATGTACTCAATTATACGCAATAAGCCTTTACAGGATAATGGCAATAAATACTTTCTCACTTGCTGGCATATTTGTGATGTCCTTTTTATGCGTTTAATGCGGAAAATATGCTTTCATTTGTATGCGTGTGGCATTATAATTATAAAGATTTTAACTTTGTGGCTGAAATAAAATATGATTTAAGAGGAATTTTGTCCATAAAAAACGTGTAAAAGGAAGTCAGGATATATAAAACTGAAAAGTTGAAAAGCAAATATGGCATTAAGTTATTAAGATTGTAACGCGACACTTGATAAAAAGTTAAATATTTTTGACTTAATATTTATATATTAATTTAATTAAAGAGTAACGCAAAACTAAATGTTTAATAACTTATTAAATTAATTAATGTATTGGATTTTTATTTAAGAATTTTGTGAAGATATTTCGGTGAATTCGAAATGGAATAAAACACAAGAGAACAGCGATTAATACTTCGCATTTTACTTAAAGCACATTTCAATTAATTATAATTTTTTATTCACGATTTAATAAGGAATCAGATGCTCTTTAAAGGACCTCTATGGGCCTGGCCATGAGCTAGTATTTTATTCGTGAAATTTTATATTTTCTTCTGAGAAATTTCTTGCTCTCAACACAAATCAATATAGACTGTGAAGTAGACGAGACGGTTTATGAAACCCGGTAAAAAATTAATTTTTCACAGTTTGGAAGCCTTGTTGTCAAGTTAACTCCTTCATGATGATCTAGTGATCTGAAGTCTTAATAAAATTTGTAATTTTCGTCAGACAAGTCATAACCATCAAATAAAAAACTACTGCCTGTATCCTTTTACTACACAAATTAATAATAAAAATAAATAAATTCATATTAAAAGCATTAGGAATTCTTCAGTATGTCTATAAACTTACAAGTCACTTAATATGCGTTAGTTTCCTTGCAAATTTGATAACAAAAAAGGATGCCAAAATATAGAGAAGACTTACATTATGTCAACATGTCAGTCAGTTCAAAAGTCACACGTTATTGTATGAAATAACTTCAGGAAAAATATATTATTCGAAGTGCTATTTAAGTGATTGTTTTTAAAAGCCAAAACAATAAACAAACAAAAAACAAAACAAAAAATATTAATAGAAATTTTAAAAGAAAAGAAACAAAATCTAGACAAGCAAACAATGCAACATATACGAGTCCTATTTAAAAAAAGAAGTGAATTTTTATTCTTCTCCAAAAATTTATATCGTTTTATAGCTCGCCCCCCCTCAAATATGACTCATCGGTGCCAGACGTTTTTCGAACTCTCGAAGCGCTTCTGTTGTGCAATCTTTGGTGGGTCCTTCAGCTCTCAGCATTTAGATTGTTAAACATCTTGGGAATAGCAAAATATTGCAGGTGATCAAGTTTGCTGAGGCATGATTATGCTATTGTTTTTAACCAAAAACTTACCAGCTATCAAGGACGAATGTGCAGATTCATTATTGTGGCATTTTCTACGTATTATTTCTCCCAAGTGAAGCTCAACTTCATCAAAATACTCTATATTAACCGCATGACTATAATGAAAGAATTTCTTATACACTACGGCATTAGAGTTAAACCCGTTAGCAAACCTTGATATTTAGTCGAACTTGGCGCCGTACTTTTTTCCATCCCTAACCCTACTCGGCTTTTCAATTTGAATAATTAGACTTTAACTTTGACATCGTAGCCATTTCAATGAAATTTGTCTCCAGTTGTGTCCTTCTAAGCAAATCCCGATTTGGCCATTGATGTCATGCAACAGCTCCTAAGCGATTCTCATGCGATGGATTTTAAAAAATCGGGAAGTTGTCGTATTTACTTCGTTGTGGAAACATCGAGTTCTTATCTTGTCCGAATATATTAATTCCCTAAAAAGCTTTCTTGACTCATTTTGGAAGGATTTCATACTGTCTGTCTATGTTTTTCTGTGTTCAAAAGCGGTTAGTCCGAAAATAAATCAAGACTTTTTAAGTGACTTTTTTAAAAACTCCGAAGTTATATATCCAATCAGTTAGTGTTCTCTATTATTTTATCATAAAAGAAACCTGCATCAGTCATCACTTATCGCGTGGGAATCGGTTGATTTGAAAATTAATATCAAAGCGTTTTAGCTCACAGAACTTTAAGGCAAACAGTAGCACAACAGCCAGACTACGATAATTTTGAGGTTAGATCAGCGGTTAATTACTGGGATGGCCTTTAGGGCCAACCGGTTTCCCTTCTTGTTTTTTTTTTAGTTTTTTTGGATGAGCATGAACCAACCGTTTTGCCATCATAATCAACAACTTCTTCATGGTACAAAGACATGATATAGAAAAATACCTTCCGCAGACCAGACCATTTCACTTCAGCAGACTCGCCACATCATAACATGTGGAATGGAGACTGTTCCATGAGCCATATGCGTAAGCAGGTGAACGTCAAGAAGAAGATGACGAAGGAGCAACCTATTCAATGTTAAGCTGATTAATATCTGCAAGCCGCAGCATGGCCCGATGCGCTTGTCTTTCAACGCCAACGGCAACTCATTTGGCTATAGCGGGAGTATCATCTCTAGTACGTAGATTTCTTTCTATTGTTAAGGGTTTTAAACACAGAAAAGTGAAACTCGCGAGAAAACCCTTAAAGCAGCATGAAGTGCGGCCGAAGAGCTCCAGGAAGTTTGTGAAGAAATTCTTGCATTGCCTTGGCGTAACTTGCCATGGCTCAAAGAACAGATATACTGAGTGTTTTTTATAGAGTGAAATAAGTTTAAATCATAATAAAATAAGGAAAAATATAGTGTTTCAGCGTTACCCTATAACAATTTTTGGTTCACTTTGTCATTATATTCATGGGTTGTCGATTTTGTGTAGCGTCCTTGAAGCGAAACGTTTTTGACATGATGTCCTTGTACCACTTTTCTTCTGCCTCACAGCATAATCAGCATGCCATTAATAATTATTCTATTTTTTTAAGTATTTAATTTCATTTTTCATTTAAATATTTATTAACTTTTTTATTTTAAGGCAAATTGTTTGATGCATTTTTACTTAAAAGACTGCCAACTTCCATGACTCTCAACGACAACTTAAAAATCCCGAATAACTCACCTCGAGACTAGTGAGCCAGCATGAAAAAATAAACACCAACCGAATGAAAGTCCTTTAATATTTTAAATGGACCTCGTAATTTACTCAAAAGATTTTTGGCTCGTTTGCAGAAATATTTTCAAACTTCTTTGTAAAATCCAGAGAAGTGCTTTGTCCTTTTTTTTATAAAAAGGATTACAAAAATTCAAAGAATGTAAGTAAATAAAAAAAGTATATATATTTTAAAAACATATATATATAATTTGGCACTTTACTAACCAAAAAAAATAATACGCTGTTCAATCGTTTGCCCTGGCAAAATATTGCAACCAGCATCTCACGTACTACCAGCGAGAGTTGCTGCGAAACACAAGAAATAACAGAGATTCAGACGTGATTTTTGATTGTTATTATAGATCTGAGCATTCACACGTAACAATTGCATGTGTTAGAGGACGACTAGCAGCGAGTACACAAAAAATATAAAAAAATAAAAGAAAAATAAAACTTATAAATTGTTATAAAATTCAGCCAAATTCTGCAACTTGTTTTCAGAAGCAATAAAACCCTCTTCAATTATTAACGAAATCTACAACTTTTTCATTTAACACAATCACAGCCCAACTGGAAACACACTTTTAAAGCAAAAGACATGTTGTCCTTTTAGAAAAAATATCACATGTAATTATTACAGACCTTAATAACATATTTATTATAAATATATTTCTCTCTGTTGCATTGATCCTGCCTGCTTCGCGATTGATTCGTCTGCAATTTTAATAGCAGGAGCAAATAAATAATTGTGAAATAATTATAGTTGACATGTTTGCCTTTTTTGCCATTAAATAAAACGACTTTTTTATAAGCCAATTATTTATATAAAGAAAAAATTTTTTGGTTGAAAAGTATAATAAAATCGTTAGAGTTGTATTTGTTTTTGCAGTGCGTTCATATTTTTTGTGTACTGCATTTCATAGGATTTAATATGCAATGAAAAAATATACTTTATATACATACAATTAATTCATTGTTAATTATTTGTTAATATTAATAAAACTGCTTGCGCCTGTAACGTTTTAGCAGGCAGCTGGCAACGACTGCACTGTGAGAAGGCTACGACTATAGTCGACTGCTGTTATAGCGGGACTAGAACTGAATGTCCCCCAGTACGGAACAAAAATATTTTTAAAACTATTTTGCTTTTACTAAAATCTCTCATTTCTATTAAAAATATATTTTGTTTCGATTTAATTTCATTTTCTTTTTTCACAACATTTTCAGTTAATTTATTTGTTATATATATTTTGTAGCATCATTTTATATTAAAGATTTCCTTATTTTATTTATATATTTATTTTCTCTCGTATTATTTACAATGTGAATATGTTATAATTAACAAAAAAAGTCCGTGATTGATAAAGTAACCTGATGTATTATATTAATTACATGGATATTATAATTAATTATTATTACACACACCAGTACACAGGCTTTACTGGATGTATTAACATGCAAATTGTTAAACAGTTGGGAAAAAGGAAGAAGGCACTGAGTGAGTAAATAAGAAAAAAGCACATAAAATATTTGTTTTTGTTGTTATATAAATCTTTTTTCTACGTGAAAACTATCAATAACGATAACTATGATTTATTAGCTGACAGTGTAACAACTTTGAGTTGGCATCACTGCTTTATTTCAACACCCATTTAACAGCTGTTAGTTGCTTTTTGTTTGATTTGCTTTGAAATTTTATTACAGGTCGGCCTACATCTGAGCATCGCGCGCAACTTGTGGAAATTTTTAATCAAAATAATGGTTCTGCGCGTCAAACTTATCGTGCACTTCATCCATTTTCTGAAGTACATAATCGTCCTTCCGAGCTGCTAATTCGACGAACAATAGGTCGTTTTCGGACCACATTTACTGTTACTGATAGTGTGCATCCCGTGACACGCCCAATAGTGCGCACTGAAGAATCTATAGCCGCTGTACAGAAAAGCATTGAAGATAATCCTAATCAATCAATTCGTCGCCATTCTCAGCGACTGGGATTGTGTCCTTCCACTTTATGGAAGATTTTACGCCAAGCTCTTGACTTGAAAACTTTCTAGATTCAACTTGTGCAGGCATTAAAGCCAAACGACCATCGTATGCGCAGCCAATTCGCTGAAGCACAAATTGATATTGATTTTGAATTTCCATTAAAAGTTTTATTTTCCGATGAAGCCCATTTTTGGTTGAATGGGTACGTAAATAAACAAAATTGTCGCATTTGGAGTGAGGAGAGTCCACAAACTTTTGTCGGAACACCAGTACAACCACAGAAAATTACTGTGTGATGCACTCTATTGGCTGGCGGAGTTATTGGCTCATAGGCCTTCAAAAACGATGATGATCAGAATGTTGCTGTCCATGGCGAACGGTATAGGAGAATGATTTGAAGTTTTTTCGTACCTCAAATAGCTGGCATTAATCTTGCTGATAGGTGGATCTAATAGGACAGAGCCACATGCTACAATTGATTTACTCAAGGAAACTCTTGAGGAAGAAATAATTTTACGAAATGGCCCAATTAATCGGGCCCCAAGATCGTGTGATTTAACCCCATTGGATTATTTCGTTTGGAGTTACGTAAAGCCTCTTGGGTACGTCTATAAACCACAAACAATTAAACACCTGGAAATCAACATTCGTTATCGGCGAGATACGGCCGCAAACGCAGCGAAAAGTCTGTGAAAATTGGTGTTCCAGATTGCCAGCCGTGGAGGCCACATGGCCGAAAGCATATATGTATAAACAATAATTTCATAAAGTTTTAAATCCATTAAAGACCGTTTCATTGATATCAAAAATTAATTACTATGTTTTATTATGATTCAAACTTGTATCGCTTTATAAAAAACAACAGATAAATAAATTTAATTTCTAATTTATTTCCATTTCGTGTTCTGTTATACATAAATTAATTTAATATTAAGTTTATTTATTATATCCCTGCAACTAAAAAATTCTTTTTCTTTATAATATCCTTTTGCTCGCTCTCAAGTTCTTACAGCTTCATTTTTTTTTGCCAAATAATTAAATGCTCCCAAGCATGCAAACCTACAATTATCGTGCTCATCTGTTTGCAGTTTTTTTTTTTTTTTTCAATTATATAAATATTCTTGGGATAAGACACTTCTCATCAGTGGCCAGTGGGCGCTGGTACACAGACAGAAATATATAGTTTTTTTTATAAATTTAATACAAATAGTAGAAAAATTCCCTTGAAATAAAATAACAAAAGACTTTCTCAATATTCAATCCTGTATTTATTTTTAATATATTAAAGCTCTTTAGAGTTGGCTAAATTTTGTGGTTTCAGGATAACGTTGGTACTTAGACAGAGTCTAAATATCCTTCAAAACTTCTTGTCTCTCTTAAGCGTACTGAAGCGTCCAGGTAATTTTAGTCAAAACTAGGAAGGAGTTGCGAAATTTAAGGCACCCAACTATCAACTATTATTAAATTATTCAATATTAATTGTGTGCTGATTCTTGTTTCCCATAATACTTCTTAGCATTTAATTACTTCAGCAAATACAACAACGTTTGATTAAATAAAATGTATGTTGGCTTTTACTAGCGTTGCTAATTAATGTGAAAGAGGAAATGCAACAACTATGGAAACTAGTTTAATGTTACTCTGCGCTCACGTGATCAAATCATTAGATACAGCTTTTGTTATAATAACAGAAAACAGGATAAGCAATTAGTAGACTAAAGGAGCTGAAATTAGAAACTTGCCATACTTAATTAGTTTGGCTAACAAACTCATACATAATCACAACAACACCAATACATACAAACTTATAACACGAAACTTATAAAATGTAAAAAATAGTTATTCAATCACGTGGCTTGAATTCTGTCCAACTGCACTTTTTTTTTCGTTATCAAAGTCGTTTTGAAAAATAACTCATTGACTCTGATTTTATGTGAATAAAAGTGACAGTGTCAGTATTTAAATGCCAATTATTTTGCTCGTTATTTTAACAAGTAATTTTGTACAAATTGTTTCCCTATTCATTCGGATTATTATTCAGTCTCTTTGTACATAAAAATCCTTTGAATTCTTTTCATTTTCATGCAGTTATTGAATACACATATTATGTCCTTACATGTACACACACACACATACTCATTTACAATAGTCGCTTTTGTATACTTTCCGGGGTTGTTCTTTTTGTTTATTATTTGTTGTTAATAAAAACAAAACAAAAAACTTATTCAACACTTTACGAGCAACTTCAGTCTGATGACAAACAAAATATGTTTTTATGTGCACAGAAAAGAGTAAATTTGCAATTCATGTCAATTCATTTCATGTTAAAAACTTGAGAATCCATTAGCTTTTTGATAATTAATACAAACCAAAAATACCTGCACAATGGCCAGGGGTTATTGTGCATTTCTTCCTCCCTCTAAACGAAATGTTTGAAAGAAATGCAAGTAAAAACGTGAATCCTGAAGAGACCAGGTTTTATTAAGATAATAGTTGACTGCAGGAAAAGCACAAAATGGTATAGGGTGTATAAATATTGATTGTGCTACCTCATATATTATATGTATATATATATATCTGATTGCTTATGAAAGAGTTATTCGAATAAGCGATGTTCGTCTGTCTGTACTTATGTACTTAATATCGATTTAATAAAGTTAAAAAAAGCCAAAGACTTCAGTGTTTAATTGATGTAATAAAAATAGTCTTAAATATTATCAATATTGAATATAATTATAATTTAAGCAACCCTTCCACAGCTGGAAAACCTAAACATTTTGTATAAAAAACTAACTTGTTCAAACTACTATTTTATACTTGTTAATTTAAACCTATTTTTAAACACCAAAAATAACTAAATTGGTTTGAAAAATTTAACAAAATTAATTCGATTCCAGGGCTGGAAAATTTATATTATTTTATTACATAAAATTAAGCATTTTAAAACAATGCATTTTCTATTCCTTATAAATTAAAAATATTTGCTATATTTTAAAGAAATCGATAATCACTAAAAATCAGAAAAAAACTATTGCAGAGCTGGAACGTTGAATTCTTTTAACACTAAAGTGTTAATTATATAATTTAATAATTTAAATAAGCACAAATTTATATATATATATATATATATATATATATATATATATTAGTTTCTATTAAAAATTAAACAAAGCCGACGACCCGATTACAGGGTTGGACAATTATAAAGCTGGAAAATTTTATTTAAGATCTAATTCATTAAATTAGTGTTATTTAGATACTTACTAAATAACACTAATTTAATGAAACAAAAATTTTATTATAGAAAATATATATGGGTTTTTATCAAGAATCAAATAAAGCCATAGATCCGATTGCAGGGGGTGACCATTTAACAGCTGGAAAATTTAATATAAATATTTTTTAACATTAAAGTATTTAAAAAGTACTATTTTATATAAACCAAATTTTTTTTATTTTAGAATATATATATATATATATATATATATATATATATATATACATATATATGGCACTAGAGAGCGAAAACAAAAGCTGCAGAGCTGGAGAAGTGATTTATATTTTATAACAAAATAATTGAATAAAACATGTTTTTGCAATCCAAGTCAAATCAAGAAGTTTATTTCAGATTTGCTTAATTAAAAATAAGCAAAATCCAATACATGGTTTCAAAGCTGGAATATCTTTATATTATTATTATATTTTTTTATAAAACAAATTTGTGTTTTGTTTTTAAAAAATGTTCTCTTCAAGAATAGTTTAATTGCTTTAAAAATTAAAAAAAATTTAAAGGGGATTCTAGTGTTGCAGGATTCATGTGTTGAAAATCAGCGAAATCCATGTACGGCTCCAGAGCTGGAAAATTATGTATGAAAAGTTTTTACCTAAAAAATTATTTTTCTTATTGATTACATAAACTATATTACAAAGAGATTTGAAGTTGTATAAAATATGAAACAAAATCTAAGAACTCAATTCAGAGTTGGATAATTTAAACTTGTTTTTGGTACCTAAACTTAGGAAACAAAGTGTAAGATTAATTGTTAATGCAGAAGACCTTTTTCGTAGTAGTTTGAAAAAACATCTTATAAGTCTTTTTAATCTTTTACAAAAAAACTTGTTCAAAATAAACGCCAGCGCCTTACACAATAAGGCTGTTGATTCATTATACTTTATGAAGGCTTTTGTTTAAATTGATAACGATGTGCAGTCATCCAACGTAAGATTTAGTCTTAAGGCAGAATAAAGAGCTGATTTTAGCATGTGTACGATGTCTGTTAAAAAGATTTGGGGAATTAAGAAATTTCAATTAATATTTCGACATGTTCAATTTGTTTGTGAAAGTAAAAACGCTCGCCTACACGGTGATTTTTTGCATTAAAAAAACAGATCTAAAAAGTTGCAGAAGATTTAGAGTAAAAAGTGGAATTATACTCGTATACCCAACAGTAGTAGAAATATTGACCATGTCATTAAAAGATTATCCTGTCGGTTCTTGAAATGCTCCCAAAACGTTCAAGCTTTTCGAAGGAGTTCGAAAGCTTGTTCTGGAGGAAGCAGCCCTCAATATGATTATTTAAACAGTGAAAAAAAAATTTTTAAAAGAATGCTCGAAGAATTATTGGAGTAATTCCTGGAGCAGGTCAAAGAAAAATTTATATTTTCTTATTCTTTTGTTTCTTTTTCTTTACTTTTCTCGCACATTAATTTATATACGCATGAGTGACATTAATTTAAATTTATTCTTGTCCAATAAACATTAAAAGTACACCAGATAACACAGGGCAAATATTTATTTATAATAACAGTTTTTAAATGCCTTTTAAAACAAACATACCGAAACCCACAACCACAGTTGTCACAATCATTAATGGTCTCTTTGATAAGGACAAATGGAAATAATTATGCGCCATTTAAATACAAACAACTGACTTCAAAGTCGATGCGTTGCAAAAGAGAAACGAAGCGAAAGGAAAACCGCCAACAAGTAGATGGAGGGAGAGCTGCAAGTGCACAATTACAGCCGTGACATTGAGAATTTTATGGAAAAAAAATATTTTGCAATTAATGAATTGAGCAAGTCGGCGTAATTATATGTAACGCATACGACAACCGCCACAAATATTTAATTCTTGTGCAAATCAATGTCCGAAACGGCTAGAAATTAACACAACAAGTTAATTAAAGACTTGGCGCTACTGTTGTTATGGCAGGATGCTCTGAAGCAGTGACTCTTAGTTTTCCAATGCATTTTTCGACATTCTGGTAAAGAAGTGATAGCGTAAATGGCGAAAGTTGGGGCTTATAGAATATTATTTGTGGATATATTTTTATATAATTAAGAAAAACAGAATGATATAATTTGCTGCTTAAATAGAAATCAGTCAATCGTTGCCTTTAAAATCCTTGTTGGCCGGTGTAATAATATAACTATTCACAACAACTGGGCAACATAGATTAGCAGCTTTTATTATCATTATCTGTTTAGTATTTAAGCTTCTCTATTTAATTAAATGAATAAAATAATAATTTATATGTGGAAAACTTTTCCATAAAATTATAATGAAATCCAATAACTCCAACATAAACTTCTTTCCGCTCAGCGGCTGCTGATGCTCCAACACTGTTCTGATTGTATGGAAAACAATTCATATTTTCTTGTATTCGCATGTATCATGAGGCTAATTTATATGCCCACAACCGCACACACACACACACACACACATACACCCACACACACATACATACTCAAACTCGTATAACAATTACTTGTTTATTGTTAAAATAAAATAGAAAAATTAAGTAAATGATATTGAAAGTTTATGATAAATCGCATAACAAAAAGCAGATTTAAAGGGTGTTTTTTACAGAGCGATACAAGTGTAAATCATAATAAAACACAGTAATACATATTTGATATAAATAAAACTGTATTTATTAGATAGAAAATTTTATGACATTCATGTTTAAATATTATTTCGTCCATGTGGTCGCCAAGGCTGCAGCGTACAAGGCGCAATCTGGAACATCAATTTTCACAAACAGTAACATTCTGACCATCAACGTTTTTGAAGACATATGGGCCAATGACTCCGTCAGCCTATAAAGCACACCAAACAGTAATTTTCTGTGGATGTAAAGGTGTTTCGATAAAAACTTGTGGATTCTCCAAATGCGATAATTCTGTTTATTTACGTACCCATTCAACCAAAAATGGGCTTCATCGGAAAATAAAATTTTGAATGGAAATTCAAAATCAATATCAATTTGTGCTGCAGCACGTTCGTCGCATTGGCGGCGCATACGATGGTCGTTTGGCTTTAAGTCCTGCACAAGTTGAATTTTGAAAGTTTTAAGCCAAGATCTTTGCATAAAATCTTCCATAAAGTGGAAGGACACAACCCCAGTTGCTGAGAACGGCGACGAATTGATTGATTAGGATCATCTTCAATGCTTTCCTGTACAGCGGCTATAGATTTTTCAGTGCGCACTGTTCAGCGTCTCACGGGATGCACATCATCAGTAACAGTAAATTTGATCCGAAAACGATCTGTTGTTCCACGAATTAGCAGCTCTGAAGGACGATTATGTACGCCATAAAATGGACGAAGTGCACGATTAGTTTGACGAACAGAACCATTATTTTGATTTACAATTTCCACAATTTGCACACGTTGCTCTGCTGTAAGTCGATCCATAATAAAATGTCACAGCAAACTAAACAAAAAGCAATTATCAGCGGTTAAATGAGCCGTCAAAAAAAGCAGTGATGCCAACCCAAAGTTGTATCACTCTATAAAAAACATCCTACATATTTTCAATATATTCCACTGTGCAATAACTACTTATATTTTACACAAAATCTGTCTTTTAAATTTGATATTTTTGTAAATTCCAATCGTGTAGTTTGCAAAACTAATTGCGCACACTTAAATGTTTGACAAGACTTCTTTCAATTAATACTTCAATTACTGCAGCCACTAATTGCGTTCCTGTTCATAAATTGCAAAAAATTAAATATTTAAACCATTATTTATAACTTTTTATTTATGAAGTGTTTATTTATCCCACGCGTAACAACTTAAGACTCTTAATATCGCCGCTTCAGTTTGCACAATTCAAGTTAAGCTGAACATTTTATTCAATAGTTCCTTCGGCAACTTAATAAAATCTATTAAAAGCTTAGTTTCACTATTACCTTTTAACTAGTTCTAGTGGCCATTTAGACAACCAGCAATTTATAGGAGTTCCTAAGAGTACAACTGCTTCATTTATCCCATAATTTGCTAATGCATACCCATTATGGCCACCCACACTTGAACACGTGCACGTTAAGGAAAAAAATAAAATTAAATTAAACGCCCCCAAACATTTTGTTTCCGCTTTTCAAAATACTAATTTCCTTTTCGTGTGCTTTAATATGGTGGAGATAAAATAAACAACAACGAAAGCGAATAAAATACAAGCGCTTGTTGATGTTGATGTGCAATTGTTTTCTGTTCGCATACAAACTTAACAAAAGAATTACACAGTTGTGCAATTACATATAAACACCAGCGCACAAACAAACATACACACACATACACACATACGTAGATACAAATACACATAGACTCTTATGAAGATGGAATTAGAAGTACAGCGGTGATGAGATGTTTTTGAAATTTTCTTCGGCATGACAAATAAAAAGAAAAATGTTTTTCTATCCCATAATCAGAGAAGTTTTTTTTTGGAATTGTACAGTCGAACTCGGTTAGGCGACAAAGGAAACTTAAACAATTTTCTATCGGACTAGAGAAATTAAAGGTATTCTTTGCAGCAGTTTCAAATTAAAACAAGTAACAGTGCTATATTCAGCGGTACCGAATCTTATGTACCCTACGCCAACGTACGTCTGGCGTTACATATATTTTTAAGTACCAATTTTGTGTTTCGCAAGTTTTAAAATAGTTTTAGTTAGAAAAAAACATAACGTCAGTTGCTTTTTTGGTTGCTTATATAAATTTAAAAAAATTCAATTATCCAACCCTGGAAGAGATATGTAAACTTTTTTTTATTTATGCAACTCTTCATGAGGTATAAAGTAGTTTCATTGAAGAAAACTAAAATTTTCAACCCTTTTGTTTACTTTCATATACTACAAAATATTGCAATTGTCCAACCCTGTATTCAAAACTTTTAATTAATTTTAAATTTTCTATACAAAATTTGTTTTTCCTAAATTATCAAATAGTTTCAGTTAGCAAAAAAACAACGTCAGTTGCTTTCTGGTTACTTTAATGTATAAATAAAAATTAAATATCCCAACCCTGGAAGGGAATTTTTAATTTATGTTTTTTTTATCGATGCAATTCTCCATGATGTATAAAGCGGTTTTATTTATGAAAAACTTTAATTTTTCTTACATTTAAATTATTAAATGTACTACAAAATACTGGATGTAGCAAAGAAAAATTATTTTCCCATCCCTGGAAATTTTTTTTATATCTTTAGCTTTTAATAGACAATTAAGGCTTCTTAAAGCAAGAAATAGCGTCAACTTACAAATAAACAAATATATAATTGTTTTTTGGTATTAATTTTTCGTTAAGAAATTGATTTCAGTTTCCCAGCTCTGGTAGCGTATTCCGTATTTTTCTGAATTTCAATGCCACTGTACAAATTTTTTATGTATTTTTCCAATATATAGAAAATATTCAGGTGAATGTACTCCAACAAGTTGTCAACAAAATCGGGTCAACAAAATCGGGCAGAGTAGAATAGCGACAGGAAATAATCCAGCGACCTATTCACCGGGCATAAAACGTTAAATTATACGGATTTAAAACGTTTTTTTTATATATTAATTATATTATGAAATGTTTGACATTTTGGCGAGTCCACAACTCCTGCAGATGGCCCTGCAACAGTGGCCATTGACTGTAACGCTCTGACCAGCATCGCATCGTTCTTAAGAAAATAAGAATCAATTATTCCACCAGCCTTTAAAGTGTCACCTTTTCGGGATAAAACGGTGTCTCTTCCTAATCTTACGGACTCGCATGGTTTTTTCTTTTGGACCAGTAGATCATATGCAGGGGACAGTATTAAGAAGACAGATGAAGACAGTTTAGAGGATACAACATTTGGTTGCAACTATTTCTAGAATTTTTCTCTTGTTTAAATAATCGTGCACCAGTTTTCTTTGCCACTGTTAAAGTGGGACTGCAATTTCCGTGAATTGTACAACTGCTAACATTTTACATTCGAGTATTTAATTGTTAAAAGTTACAAAATGCAATTTGAACAGATCCAGATCCGTACAGAAAATTGTAGTCATGTAAGTAGAATTCTTGTTGTTATTGTTGTTGTTGCTTATGCGGATGTTTATATAAAATAAAAAGTGTATCAGTTTGTGTGCCATCGCAAACATGTAACGGAAATGGAAGCATGAATAAATGAATACGTAGTTATTTTCCAACAAAACAGTAGCGTGTTCGTTTGAAATTACTTTAGTAAAAGAGATTAAAAATTACAGAGCAGCATTAAATAATTCAAGTAGTTGCTTTCTATATAATTTTATATATAAGAAAATTTTTGCTTATTCAAGTAAATCAATTTTTTTTTCTATTTTAACTGCTGATGAACTATCTAGTTTTTACATTCAAAAATATTTGGAAATATATTATTTGGAATACAGAGAGTGTTTTACAAGTGAAAAAGGAGCTGTTAAATAAAAATATTGAAAGTGCTGCTGCTTAATAGGCAGGACTTGAATTTGTAGGAAGCAAATATTTGACAAGTGTGCAGGAATCTGAAGTTCAAATCAGCCATCGTCAAATAATTTTTTAAAGTTGCTTAAGTTCTAATTTTGGAATATTTCAAATATTTTTATTAATCCTTGAACCATTAGAATGAATCAGTAATAGTCTAACTATTAATATATAATCAGAATATATTATAAAGCGTGTTTTTTTAGAGTGTTACAATTTAATAACTAAAAAAATTTTGCAACTTTTAATTATCATTCAACATCTGACGCCAGCAAACACGCAACTAAATAAAAGGATTACGGAGCAAAATTTTGAAATGTCCTGCAATTTACTGCAGTGATTTTACAAAAGCTAAACAATTCTGATTTAAAATTAAATCACAAAATTTATTCAAAAGAACTGTCAAGCAGCAGAAGAAGAAAGAGAAAATGTTATATTTAAGAATGAATATCTTTTAATAAGAAATTTTGTAAATGACTGATAATTGTGTCATTGTAAAGCTGTTCTTTTAAAGAGTGTCTACTTCGAGTTGGAACCGCTGCTTGATTTGAGCACCCATTTAGCAGCCGACAGTTGTTTTTTGTTTCATTTTATTATTAAGCGATTTACATCAGAGCAACGCGTGCCAATTGTTGAAGTTTTTAATCAAAATTATTGTCTTCTTCGTCAAACTCTTCCATTCAAAATTTTATTTTCCAATGATGCCCATTTTTTGTTAACTAAGTACAAAAATAAGCAGATCTATTGCATTTAAAATCAACATGATTTTGTCGAAACACAATTATATCCACAGAAGATCCCTGTATGCGCTGGCGCTATCATTGGCCCATAGGACTTCAAAAACAACGATGGTCAAAATGTTACTGTTAATAATGAACGGTATAGGATCGTAATTCCACATTTTTTGTATGTCAATTACTTGGCATTAATCCGCGTGATATGTGATTTTAACAGGATCGAGCCAAATGCCACACAGTGGGAGCAATAACTGGTTAACTCAAAGAATCTTTTGAAGATAAAATAGTTTCACGTAGTGTCCCTATAAATTGGCCACCAAGATCGTGTGATTAAACTGCACTCGATTATTATCTTGGTAGTTGTGTTAAGTCATTTGTCTACGTCAATAATTCACCAGCAATTGAATGCCTGGATATCAACATTCAAAAAGTTGTTGACGATATACGACCGCAAGTACTGCGGAAAGTTGTGTTCCAGATTGCGCCTTCTACGCGCCAGCTGTAGTAGTCATATGGCAGAAATCATATTTCAATATAAATTTTATAAAATTTTCTTTCAAATAAAGCCCGTTTCATTGATATTGAAAATATTTTTCTTATTTTTATTACGATTTAAGCTTGTGTCACTCTATTAAAAACATTCATTTTATCAGCATTTTATAAAATGCCATAGAACTTGTTGTGTAGCGGTTTTCGTAAACTACAGTTCTGCTCTGCTGTGCAAATTAAGTTGCTAAGGCTGCTATTCTATTTCCCTTATGCTTTGGATTATATGATATAATTTTTTTTTTGTTTGCGAACAATTAACTTGTCAATATTAAGTTGAAAATTTTTCTTCTACTCTTGACACTTGGTAACATGACACTGGCAAACATTTTGACTAATAAAAATATGTGTGCCGATTTCTGATTTTTAATGTCAAGATAGTCTATATATTTTTCTAACTACAAGTGCTCCCAAATAAGGGCGTGCTATAACGCAGCAATGACTCTTTCTGATGCACATGAAACAATTTTGCAAAAAGTGCAAAATTTTCTTTTCAACAAATTATTGAAGGTGACAGAAATGCCGCTGGAGACACATTCTTGCACTCTTGTTTTTTTTTATTTTTTTGTTATAAAGTTCTTAACACTCTTTTTTGTTATGCAGGAGTATAAACTTTAATATACTGCAGGATTATTTTTGTGCAGTACATGCAAAATGCGATAACTTAATAGGTTTTCATGTTTAAGTTTTCAAATATTAAAACTTCATGACTTTGGACATTCAGTTTGTCGTCTCATGCAAAGTTTCATGTCTCAGAAACTCCTTTATAAAATACTGGTAAGCAAAATATTAAAGAAGAAAAAGTGTTAAAATCAAATTAAGAAAAACTCAAAACAAAAATTATATTTTGCCAACAACTACAAAAGCAAAAGTTGACTAACGTTTTTTGCTTTAAAGTGTTTGAGGAAATTTGTGCTTTAAGGTTTTCAAGATTTAAAGTATTTTTAATTTTTTAACTAAGATAATTGTATATAGAAGAGCAAATATTGACTGCAACTTTTTTGCTTTAAAGTGTTTGAGAAAATGTTGTTGCTTTGAGGTTTTCAAGATTTAAAGTGTTTTTAATGTTTCAACTAAAATAATTGCATATGGAAAAGCTTATCAGCAAATATTGACTGCAACGATCCAAGAGGATACAAGTTTTTTAAATTAATAAATTAAAAAGATATTAAAAATTTAATTGCTATCAGTACCACCCTGTAGTTGATAGATGTGCACGCAGCTCTTGTCTTACAAAACGCTTATAAATATCAAATAGTGGATATAACATCCTGAGAGCAAATCGAACAAAAATTGTATTGAAATGTTTTATATATCACGGCTGCTGCTGCTGTAAATTTTTACTCAAAAATTATAACCAAATATTTTAGAAAATTTTATTTTAGATGAAACTAAAAAATATGCTTCAATAATATAAAAAATTAAATGTCAAGTCATATTTTTCTTGTAAAATATTCCTGTAAAGGCATCTACACTAAACCCACTGTAAGCATATTGGCTTTTGTTAACTCCAAGCGCTTAAGGGCTGAAAAAACATATAGAAATAAATGGGGAGAATAACACGAAGGGAAATCAAAAGGATACTAAAACAATTTATTTGAATTGTTTTTATTTACTGCAAATATTTATTATATCAAACAATTACGACAAGAGCAACAGCACCAGAGCACAATAAATTTTAAGGACACTAAAAAAAAGTGCTGGAGAAAAAAATTGTTTGAAAAATTTATACCACAAAACACCTGCGATTTGGCACTCAAAATAAGGCAAATATATTAAATAGAAAATACAAATTAAGTGTCAAAGCGAACAATGAAATTATTAAAACAAACCCGGATTAATGTCGAGTAATTGACATACAAAAAATGTGGAATTACGTTCCTATACCGTTCATTATTGACAGTAACATTTTGGCCATCTTTGTTTTTGAAGTGCTATGGGCCAATGACAGCGTCAGCTCATAAAGCGCACCAAACAGGGATCTTCGGTGGATATAATTGTGTTTCGACAAAATCATGTTGATTTTAAATGCAATAGATCTGCTTATTTTTGTACTTAATTAACAAAAAATGGGCTTCATTGGAAAATTAAATTTTGAATGGAAGAGTTTGACGAAGAAGACAATAACTTTGATTAAAAATTTCAACAATTGGCACGCGTTGCTCTGATGTAAATCGCTTAGTAATAAAATCAAACAAAAAACAACTCTCTGCTGCTAAATGGGTGCGCAAAACAAGCAGCGGTTCCAACTCGAAGTAGACACTCTTTAAAAGAACATATTTACAATGACACAATTATCAGTCATTTACACAATTTCTTATTAAAAGATATTCATTCTTAAATATAACATTTTCTCTTTCTTCTTCTGCTGCTTGACAGTTCTTTTGAATGAATTTTGTGACTTAATTTTAAATCAGAATTGTTTAGCTTTTGTAAAATCACTGCAGTAAATTGCAGGACAACTCAAAATTTTGCTCCGTAATCCTTTTATTTAGTTGCGTGTTTGCTGGCGTCAGATGTTGAATGAAAATTAAAAGTTGCAAGATTTGTTTAGTTACTAAGTTGTAATTTAATATTCTAAAGTCTTTTAATGAATAACATGGAACTGGTGTTGAATATTTTATAGTTGCGTATGATTATTATTTGATTAAAACTGCAACACTCATACGCCAAGTTTTCCATTGTACAGATAAGGAATATTGTGTCCTGTCAGACTTCTTTATATAAAGTTTTTATTTTTAATTTAAATTTCAAAGTATTCCAATTCTAACTTCCGTCGGTGCAGGTTATCTTAACCACTTTACCACTCAATCTGATTTGCTAGACGTATTGGCCAAGCATTTTAGGTATTTGTTAAAACTCCCGTACACCTCTTATTTATCTGAAACATCGACACATTTTCTGCTTCAGTACCTGCACATAATGATTACACCAGGTTATATGAACACAAACTATTTCTTTTACTTCAACTCATAAATTCATTTATCAAGTAAACAAGAATTACTTCTTCTTAAGAATTTACTCCTTCAATTCGTAACACAACACTTGTAGCCACCTCTACACACACACACATCGTGCCTTTACACGTTGTTCTTTGCTTTTTCCTAAACACATTTTCTTTCTTTTTTGTTTTTCTTTGGCAACTTTGGCAACATTTGCCACAACATCCTGACCTACTGTAGTGTAAACTAAAAGAGCTGTAACTAAAGAGCTAAACAAAAAACAATGAAAAGCAAAATATATGATAATGTTTGTTACTGTGTGTGTCTGTGTGTGTGCCTGAGAAGGAGCAAAGATGTCATCTGTTGAAGAGTAGTGATGCATGAAAGCATAAAACTGTTGGGTTCACACAAAAATACACACATACTCACACTCATACACATACTTATACTCATACTCATACAGTAAATATTTTTTTATTCTCCATAAACGGTTGCAAAACAAAAAGCCACCAACAAAAAGTACATCTAATGCATTCATGTAACATACGCTTTTTGTTAAGCATGTGTTGGTAAAGTATGCATGATGTGGCCAACATACACATCAATTGTTTGTAAAGATGTTTAGAATTTCACATGAGAAGAAAAAATATATATGAAAAGAAAAGCGACATGCGATAAACAACAGAGAATCTGTTTGTAAGTAAAATTATAGCGGATGGGGAAAAATAAGAAAAGGGTGTTTTAGAAAGTCATAAAATAATAGAGGAATTATTTATACAACCGACTGCTTTCCATGCAATAAAAGCAGCTTGTAAGCGAAAACTACACATTTTTTTGGTACTCCTCGCGTTGAGGAAATGCGCATTGACATCGCTCGCTAACAAACTGCCAGTAATCTCGCACATGATTGCTAAATAACGTCTTCAGCTCAAAGTGGTCCGTATTAAAAAAAAAACTCTACTTAACAGCGCAATTAAAATTTAGAACCGCTTTTAGGAAAGCTTATTATTAAATAAAGTTATCGCATGAAATAAAATAACTGGCGATAAATTATATATCTTCCAATTTCGCTTTACTATTCGTCAAGCATATGAAATAGTTTTTTTCGAAATTAATTTGCTATACAATTTTAATAAATAAAACGTTCCTTTTTTCTGATACATTCCAAGTGTGCAGGGCATTTTGTAAAGCAACGATTTTCCCAAAAAAAAGTGGGGAAAGTTTTGATGAAAATTACTCTCAATGGAATTCATTATTAACTTTCATCTTACGAAATATTGAGAGTTCAACATTTTTATTAATGATCGTTAGTGTGGGTTATGTAGATCCACTGACTTTTAGTTTAAAAAAGAAATATGTCATACTTCAACACACCGTTTTGGCGAAGGAAAAGTGATGACTCGAGATTTTTGTAAAGCAATCGATGGAGTACGACATGGTGCACTCCAATGGAAACTAAATGCATTTAATGCTGGACTTAACATCTCTCAGTTTATATCGCCCTCTTACAACTACAATTAGAGTCGGATCTTTTCCTAGCCGCTGGTGCTTTAAAGTTAAATGAGTTAAGTATCAGACTTCCTCAATAGAAAAATTATAGTCAATTACAATTAAATTAATTGCATTTAAAGTCAGAAAAAAGCCCACCAAATTGTAGAATAAGAACGTAAGAAAATCAAAAAGGAAAAGTGATCAGTGAGTTCTTATTGTGACCTTGATATTTCCTTTAAGCTTCTCATGGAAATTTTAAATTAATATCTTTAGTTATTCTAAGAAATGTTGAGTAAAGGTTCCCTAATGATATGCAGTAGGACCAGTCAAATGGGCATGGCAAACCCTTCAATTGAAGCTTTGAATTTCAATATAATTTTGGAAAAAAAAAAGAAACAGCACGAAAATTAAAACTAAAGACTTTTAAAAAACATATTCTTAAGCACAAAGGAAAATCAACACCAGTCTCTATTATATAACTTACACAGTAGAGCGGGATAGCTGTTTTCGTAAGCCACTGCACTTGCATCAACAGTAATCATGGGAATTCTTATTTATTACCACTTATTAGATGGCTTAAATGAATGTGATAAAAGTTTCAATTTGAAGCAAATTTCATTAGGGAAATGGAAACTTTTATTGTACTAAATCGATAAGTAGCAGACTCTAGATAAGTTCCCGTGTTGGCCTTTGACTATATGCAGATTGAATATATAAACTGATGTTGAGTATCACCTGTGCTGTGGAATATTCGTCATGTGATTGTAAATAAAAAATACTTCTCGAACTAGTTGTGTATAAAAGTTTTATAAAATATTTACCAAATTGTTCACTATAAATTATTTATAATTTAAATAATTTAATTTATATATTAAATATAAAATTCAAGCCAAAGAAGTTTGTCGCAACAACCATTAAGCGAAAGATTTCTAAAATAAGATCTTTGTGTGTTAATAATATGAAATAACTATTTTTGGGTGGCTGACAAATCAATTTCGTATTATAATAATACAGAGACAATATATCAAATAGTAAATTTATTAACACGAAGATAATAAACAAGCGACAATGCAGGGAGTCAATAGAAGTGTGTTACAATCGGTTGGATACAGTTCTCTAATCCTGTTGCATAATAAAATTGGTACAAATAAAAACTGTTAACGCATTATTTTGAACCTCCTAATAAACCTCCTCTAAATAAAAATGCATAAGAGTACAGATGGTGGAAGTGTAGCGGCTGTTGAAAACAGCTGCTTTGCTCTGCAGTTCAACACAGTTAAAAGGAAAATGTGATCAGTGAATTCTTGTTCTTGAATTTGATTTTTATTTTAGACTTCTTACTTGTTAAAGTGGAAGTTTGAAATAAATATCTTTAGTTATTCTTAGAAATGTTGGCTAAAGGCTCCCTGATGATCTGCTTTAGCTCCAGCAAAATGCACATAGAAACTGACTAAAACTTCACAATTGATCACTTTGAATTTTTAAGTAAAATTTTAAGAAATAAAAATCAGCTCAAAACTAAAACTAATAATACTTAAACGACATTTCCCAAAAATATGTACTAATTTCTTATATTTTAGCCGTTTATATTGAACATTTTAAGGTTTTCAATTCTTTCCCAGGGTTATAGCACAAATACAATTCAAAACATATTTAAATTGTCAGATCCGTTTCATACACATGTTTCATTTTTGTTAGAAAACCAAACGCAAAATTTAAAAAGTCATGCGTCCATCAACTCCTATTTAATAAACTTCCTTAAAACAAAATGGAATAATGAATTGCCAGAAATAGCAGGTGCTGGTTTCATTTATATTTTTATATAAAATAAAAAATTCTAGCAGCGAAACAGTTTAATTTAATTTTCTATTCAGCAGGTTTTTTTATGTCTTCTTCCGCTACTCCATCAGCTGGTGGTTCATCTGTTTGTAACTTTGGACTTCCTCCCGAATGAATCTTTACTTTTTTCTCTACTTCATTTAAGCACAATGATTTTCTTTTATATTCCTTTTTTTTTTTTGTCTCAACACGGCAAAAGGTGTTAAATGTCAGCCAATTAGAAAGGCAACAGTGGAAAAATGTTTAAATAAAATCCTACAGATGCTAATACATTTTTGTTGTTGTCAGTTTGGGTGCCAAAAATGAACAGGGTTGGCCGGACGTAGAGAACTGTTTTTTCAGGAAAGAATAGAGCAATGGGAAAGTTAAAGGTAAAATATTATATTTTAAATTTATATTGTCAATATAAAATTATTAAAGTAAGAATTATTATTTAGGCTCAAGTGCAAAAACGTGAAATTAAAAATTTTTTTTAATTGTATTAAATTTTAATTTTATTAAGAAAGGAATATTCACTCACACACACACATTATAGGCATTTACAGCAGCACACATACATACAGACATGGTAATGCCATGTCAAAATTAGTCAGGAGCGCTTTTTAGGGACTTAAAACTACGAAATCTCATGGGAACTCAATTCTTGCACTATGGGGAAAACCATTAATTTAGCGATTTCTTAAAGCTTACAAATTTTCTAGGAGGAAGGGTAAACTTATTAGCAGTGGAAACAGTTTGCAAATATATTTAGAAAATATCGGTGAACAGCTCCCACTGGTGAAAGTCTTCCATGTTTTTAATCTGTATATATATATATATATATATATATATATATACGTTTCCATGATATTATATAAGAATTAGCAACGTAGTTAATCAATGAAAAATTTCTCAGAACAACCGCAATCCTATAAAAGTAATTGAGATATAAAAATTAACTACAGCAATTGAGACGCGAAACTCTTGAAGGAGAATAAAAGATCAGTGATCTCGCTGCACTAATAAACTTATTTACAAAGAGGCTTAATATTCACTGACTCAGAGCTGCTTTGGGGATGACTAACACAATAATAATTAACTGATTTTTGTTAAAAATTCCAGAAAATATTAACAATAACAAACCTGTGATCAATTTGATTATGTGGCAAAGCAGCTTGGTAAACTAATTGCCAACGAGGCTTGATGTTGACTTGATCTGTAGATAAACATATAAAACGGGGACTTAAACGTATTAATATTGGTCCCATACGCTGAGCAACAATTCAATATTTTATTGATTAAATGGAACAAACTTTTTGCCATCGGTGAAAGTAGACGGTTTTAAAATTGAAAATCATTCAGAAAAATAAGAAATAGATTGCATCGAAATCGTTACCCTTCAATTGTTCTTGTACGAGTTAAATCAGGCTCTATCCTTAAGATATCCTTAAGGGCAAATTATAATATATTTTTGTTAATTGTCGTTTAAACTTCTTTAATTGCAATTTCGTATTGATTCGACTTTCCCAAATTGTTGCTTACAAATTTTTAAGTGATCAATTGGGGAGTCTTAGCTCAGTAGTTTCTTCGAACGCGTTTTTCATTAAGAAAGACATCATATATCTTTAAAGGCTTTAATTATTCAACTTAGGCAGCAGAGCAAAATAGCTGTTTTCGCAGGCCACTACACTTGAATCAGTATTCATGTTTATTTTAGTGCTCCTTGTTACGTGACTTAATTGAAAAAAGCTTATTCGATTCTACATTAATAATTGTATAGAATTGTTAATATGAATTATTCCATTATTAGATTTAATCAATATTTAACTATATATTCCATCGTTTAATATTAAAATTTAGTTTAACATTTTCAAAAGAATTTTTCTATGTGACCAAAGTAAATATTTTCATATATCCTTGAATATTTTCCTGTTAACAGTTCTGTTGCTCCTGATTAACAATAATAGAGAAAAAAAATAAGACATACTTCTGTGCTCTTAAACAGTGAACACTCACTTATTTGATGCCATTTAAAGTCGTATTAATTTTAAGAGTTTATAACACTCTCTTGATTACATCAAGTGAAAGTCAACCAAGACTCGGTTGAAGTAGGTCAGTTATTTTAGGAATGAAAAATGTTAATGAAGTTGTTGCAGTTAATTGTCTTGGAATGTTATTTAACATTTTTTATTAGTCATTAATATATATTAATTTAATTCGAATAGTTCTTAGCAGAAAAAGAAACAAGAGTTATTGACAACACTCAACTTCAAATCTGAAAACTTTAAAAATACTTTTAAAGGTTGTTTTTTATAGAGTGATACAAGTTTAAATTATAATAAAACATAGTAATATATTTTTCATATCATTAAGACGGTCTTTATTGGATAGAAAATTTTATGACATTAATGTTTGAATATGATTTCGGCCATGTGGCTGCCACGGCTGGCACGTACAAGGCGAGATCTGGAATACAAATTTTCATCAACAATAACATTCTAACCATCATCGTCTTTGAATACATATGGGCCAATGACTCCGCCAGCCTATAAAACGCACCAAATAGTAATTTTCTGTGGATGTAGTGGTGTTTCGACAAAAGCTTGTGGATTTTCCTCAATTCAAATGCGACAATTCTGTTTATTTACGTACCCATTCAACCAAAAATGGGCTTCATCGGAAAGTAAAATTTTGAATGGACGAAGTGCACGATAAGTTTGACGAACAAAACCATTATTTTGACTAAAAATTTCCACAATTTTCACGCGTTGCTCTGGTGTAAGTTGATTTATAATAAAATATCAAAACACCAACTATCAGCTATTAAATGGGTTGTCAAATAAAGCAATGATGCCAACTCAAAGTTATACCACTCTATAAAAAACACCCTATATATATAAATATTTGTGATATATTAAAAATTTTTTGAGTAAAACATATAGAATATTTTTTAACAGTCATTGTATAACCAGACACCAGAGAATAATAGAATCTTCACTCATGAAAAACGTTTGCACTGTTGGTTCCAACATAATTGTAATTGAATGTGTGCAAGTAGACTGCATCTCCATATTATCAGAAATCATGGGAAAGTGTAACAGGAATAGGGACAAATTTCATAACTATTCTACACCAGGACGATTTAAAAAATAGTTAAAGGATTCTACGATATGAGTTGGAACTTTGGTAAATCCTTTGGACAGTTGCAATATAAAACAGTCTTCTAGAGTGACATCATATACGACATAAAAGATTGTCTCAATATTAAGGAAAAGGCACTTAAAATTATTTGCAAAAATATTTATTGACAGTAACTTTTTTTCACATCTTCCGGTATTTTTACAATCAGCTATAAAGAAGTTAATGGGGATATAATTAAAAGTCTCTCAATTAATTATAAATAATTGCATGCCTCGAAAACTTTAGCATGATAACAAAATAAACATTAAAAAATAACAAATTTTAGTTCGTGAAATTAATAACTAAAAATATGTTAAAATCTGCTGTTAAGCTTTCAGCCGGTATTTAAATTCAATAAACCTAAAAACATGTTAATAAAATTCTCTTATTTAAACAATAAAAATTCTCTTACATCCACAACTTCTCATTCTTCTTCTTCTTCTTGTTTTCTTTTACTTAATACAAATTTTGCCAAATAGACAAGAGCGTGTTTTACAAACAAAAGAAAAAAAATTTTTCCGGCAATAAAAACTACAAATAGAAACTTAACAAACAAGTAGAGTGCAACAGAAGTTGTTAGCGACACCTCGTGCTAAAACAAAACTCACTAAAACACACACACACATGCAAACAGCTGTTAAGAGTATAGAAATATGAGTATGTGTGTGTGTGTTTCAAACAAGTCATGCGTTTTGAACCATAAAAAAATTACTCACTTTATTTATGACATTAAAAACTCACACTTGTAAACACATTAGAACAGTATACACACACTTACGCACTCACACACATACACATACACACATGATAAATATCTTTATCTTAATGTGCACAATCACATGTAGACATGCACATGGATGTAACTAAAAAAAAACTCATACTCTTCCGAACATTAAACAAACAGTGAACAAAAATATTTCTATAAACATAAACTCAATAAAAAATTACTTAAGTGTGACTTAAAGAACAGCAACAACAAACAAACTAAAAAGAAAATAAAATGCAAAACAAAAACAAAACTTAACCGCAATAGAAAAAAATTGATGTGCACAGTGGGTTTTAATAAAATAAATGACGCTACAGAAAGAGCACTCTAAGAACTCAGTCCATAACGAGGGCCCCATATTGTCGGAAAGTACCCAAGAATAGTGGAAGAATTCTTTTATTTTTTATATAAAATTAATTTGTGAAGTAGAAAGAAAACTTTAAAATTCTTTGGAGGATTATAAGCGAATAATTTAATCAACTGGACTCAAATCGTTGCTTTTGGTATCGATCGAAATTTCAATATAATTTACCCACGAATTGTGATCGTTATCAAACGCTCGATAACCCCTGTTATTTTTATTTTCTTTTCGATAAAAAAAAATATGTTACACCTCCTTGTAGAAGGTGCTATTTTGTGTTATTTTCTTTATAAAAGGTTACAGTGTTGCATTTTAAAGATACACCCTCACAAATAATAGAACCCATTGAGCTCTACGCTCCGTAAATATCGACAGTGTCGGCTAGTTATGCTGTCATCAGATAGCCTTCGTAGTATGTGAGTGTGAGTGAGTTAAATGATATAAAAAACCTGGTTTTCGGTAATGAAGTGTAGGGCAGAGAAATAACTCAAATCGGGAAGAGGCATATGGAATCAATATTTTCTATATAAGCCTATTTAATTGGAATTTATTACCCCAAGAAATAAAAAAATAGAGAAAAAAATTTATATATTTTGCACTTTACAAACAAGGTGATTGTGTTTCGCTTTATTTAATAGCCTTCACTTAATTTTATTTAATCAAAAGATCTTATAAATTTTCCACAATTTTTGTTTTCTTAAAGAAATAAACAAACCATTTCCTTTTCATATATAAATGCTTCCTCCCATGCCTTTACGCAAAACGTGAAGGGCGTGGCATTATAAAATTAATATTCAAGATGTGATCGCTCAGGTTTTCGTTGGAAAAAATCCAACGCAAATCGAAAGGAAAGCAATGAAATTTGTACCATTTAAAAAAAAAAGAGTCTTAAATTTAAAAGATAAGAATTAGTTCGACGCTAAACGAGGTCTCGGTGTATATGACTCTCAACTAATCTGTTGCTTTATATTAAGTTTGCTAAATTTAATGGGCCTTCATGCTGTGAACAGTAACATTTACGAGAGTCTTCATTAAGCCGGCTTTCAGTTAATCCCCTTTTAAATTCAAATCTGTAATAAAAAATATAAAAAAACAATCGGGAATTTTCTGATTGAATACTGATTTTAAAAGTTAGAATATATAAAAATATAAGTCAGCAAAATATTTGTAAATATCATCAACAAAAATATTCTTTCTACATCATTGAAATCATATGAACAGCTTGTTATCTACCCCATTATAATGTCTATTGCGTGCCACTGTGCAGAATCAAACAAAACTTGGACTACAAGTCAATATGCCAAGAAATATATGTATATAGTATTTTGAGGAGGCTACAGAAAATCGAAGTTACATGCTCTCGCATTTAAATATTATAAAAAAAGGACAAATATAAAATAAATACACAGGAAACGCCGGGATTTTTTTCTTGGCTACACTTGAAAAGAAAACGGAACTTAAGCAACAACGAAAGAAAAACTCTGTATTGAAGAGAAAAAAAATCAAATAAACAATTGTTGGTTTGGTTTTGTTTGTTTATTTATATCATACAATTTGCAAAAATAAAATAGGTGCTTTTTCTACAGCGAAACAAGTTTAAATCATAGTAAAACAAGGAAGTATATTTTTATTTGCAATAAAATGAAATTTTTTTAAAGAAAATTTCATAAAATTTATAATTATATAATGAAATCTCAAGCCTGACTTAACGAAAACCAACTATCAGCTGTTAAATGGGTGTCAACTAAAAATTGTGACACTCTAAAAAAACCCCCCGCTATACATAAAATAAATAATAAATACATAGATGAATTGCTTGCTTTTGTAGCGTAACTGCAGTACTTCTGGGCTGGTCTTTTGTTTGAAAAATGATTTAAAAGCATTTATTTAAAGTAGTTTTCTAGATGTTATTTTTTTTATATATGAAATAAAAAATAAACATAAATTTTAGTACACAGATTTTTATTATTGCAGTCTTATAAATTCCATGTGATTGTTTTATATGTCAGATATGGACTTACTTTTTTCTTAGTCATAATATAAATTCATTATATTATAACTAACTGCTTACGACTGTTGTTGGGTATTAAAAATATTAAAAACCACATTTGGATGAGCTAAATTTATAAGCTGGTATATGAGAAACAGTCCTTAATGACTATTTCATCCCAAGATGGCAAAAAACACTATAAAATTTTAAATAAAAATTTGGAAAATATATTGTATCCAAATAAATTTGTTAAGGGCACAGCTCAAATTTACAAAACTTTTCTTCCACTTATTGCCAGAAGCACAACGGGGTCAAACTTCGGCCAATACAAAGAATTTGTTTATAAATATTCCTTCTAAACGTTCATCATATGAAATACAATAACGGGGAAAAACTAACAATTAATTTCATTCATAAAGCTATTATTATAGTTTGCGTGTAGGGTGTTTTTTATAGAGTGATAGAGCTTTGTATTGGCATCACTGCTTTATTTGATCATCTATTTAACAGCTGATAAATGCTTTTTGTTTAGTTTGCTTTGACATCTTATTATGGATCGACTTACACCAGAGCAACGCGTGAAAATTGTGAAAATTTTTAATCAAAATAATGGTTCTGTTCGTCAAACTTATCGTGCACTTCGACCATTCAAAATTTTACTTTCCGATGAAACCCATTTTTGGTTGAATGGGTACGTAAATAAAAGGAATTGTCGCATTTGAACTGAGGAAAATCCACAAGCTTTTGTCGAAACACCATTACATCCACAGAAAATTACTGTTTGGTGCGCTTTATGGACTGGTGGAGTCATTGGCCCATATATATTCAAAAACGATGATGGTCAGAATGTTATTGTTGGTGAAAATTGATGTTCCAGTTTGCGCTTTGTACGCGCCAGCCGTGGCGGCCACATGGCCGAAATCATATGCAAACATTAATGTCATAAAATTTTCTGTCCAATAAAGACCGTTTCATTGATATAAAAAATATATTACTATGTTTTATTATGATTTAAACTTGTATCACTCTATAAAAAACATGCATTATAAATTCGAAGAGGCGGACGTATGAGTAATATTCCATACAGTGAATATGACAACAAGTATTCGCTTGTTAATTGCAAATGCAACTCTTTCCCATCTTACCGAAAACTAAAGCATATTCTTGGGATGCAATTGTTAACAGTCATCTACTGAGCGTATGAGTAATATTTTCCCTCATGATGCAGATTTAACACGTATACGTCACTGTATGTACAGTCAAATAGAAATGTTCGGTTCAAAAATTGTTAGTGTGGCCAGAAGCGAAAATATTATTTTAAAAAATTTTTTTTAAATTACCAATTAGCGGAATGTGAACCAAATTGAGAATACATGCATATATAAATATGAATATTAATATGTTGGAAATATATGGTAATTTAAAACATATAGAATTAAGAAGCTAATAATACGAGTGATTTGTTTAGCTCTGATTACTGATTTGTAAGATCTTTTTGTGCAAAATAGAATATAAAAAAATTCAGTTCAAATAAAAACAATCCGGAAAAATGTTTTTTAGATCGTGGAATATACACAAGAGTCATAAGACATGCATACATTTCACTGGCAAAATTTTGTAGTGTTAATATATTTGAAATTTATAGAAATTTTAAATATTTAGATATAATAATATAATGACACGAGTGAATTTTTTTAGCTCTTCCGTTAGTTTTGATTTTTTTGTACTATATAAAATGAAGTAAATCTTGTTCAAAAATGTTGTTCCAATATCCCAATCAGTGTTGCTAGAATCAAAAATCTTGTATAACCAACATGTTTTAAAAAAAATTTTTTGATCGCTGGCATATAAACAAGATTCAAAATACATGCATACATTTTGTTATTAAAATTTTTGAGTTTTAATATATTTGAAATTTAAAGAACTAAGAAGGCAACAAGACGAGTGTTTGAGTTTTGATATTTTTGTACCATAAATATTTTAAAATTTTAAAGTCAATAAGTTCTTACTTATAAATGAGAACTCAAAAATTAAGTCAAATATTAGCTGTAGTCCTTGGCGACCAAGTGTTCATTCGCTTTCATCAACTTCCAAGTCAAGCCAATGAACTATCCCTGTTTGGCAACCCCCTTCAGGGGCATATTTCATTTTTTATAAATCCTATATATTCTGACAACAAATTGTGCTTTGAAGCAAATGAATATGTATTTCTCACTCTCAATTTCTATAGAAAAGAAAGTTTTTAAGGCGTAAAAAAACACCAGCTTAATTTGTATTGTTTAATAATATTTTCTTTATAAATAAAGGAAACTTTAAATAACATCTCTTCGTTGTATTAATAGATGTGACACCTTAACACATAATTTAATATATTTATTTTTTTTTTATTACAGATTAAATAAAAGGAAAACTTGTTCTTGCCACAAACACTTGAATTTTTCATTTTAACTTTTAAATTACTTACACACACTTACACAACTGGGTCTTAACAAGCAGATTCTTAAAGAAAAAAGGAAGAGCCACACTTGTCATTTTGCTCTAGAGGTGCTTTAAAAGCATCTGCGAACATGTACCAGAGTAGGTGTGTAGATATATTTTTCTGTAAAAACTTAAGAATGGAAAAAAATAAGTTTATGCTCTCCTTAACAAACAAGTTGTTAAGACTTGTTTTTTATTTTTTTTTTCTTTTTAATGTGTCATGGAAAGCCACAACATTATCTATTTCACGCTTAACAATAGCAGACAATAATATGAGAAATATATTTTATTATTATATAACAAAAATTTTCGTATGTGTAGGTATTTTATTTTTTAATATGCAACAACTGAAGCAAACTTTTCTAAGCTGATTTATTAAAAAAATCAGTTTCTATTGAATCTTAAATAACGTTCATAATTAAGTGTTTAGGAATAAAATGCATGACCTTCCCAGGCCAGTCATAAAAACAGTTTATTTCTAGTGATAATATTCAACTAATTTTTAGCAGCGGAATGCTTAACAGCATCGTAAGCATTTTCAGCTTCTGTTGCTGTGTAACCACATGTTGTTTACATGAATAATTCCCCACTGTTAACAGTTTCAAGAGCAACATTTCTTAGCAACAGCAGCAAATCTCTAAACAAAAAGTCGTTATGTATATATATAAAGTTGTTTGTATATATATTTATATATATATATATATATATATATATATATATATATCTATATATATATATATATATATATATATATCAATTTTCACAAAGTTTTCGCAGCATTTGCGGCCGTATCTCACCGATAACTCTTTGAATGTTGATTGTTGTTCAATTGTTTGTAGTTTATCGACGTACACAAGTGACTTTACATAACCCCAAAGAAAATAATCCAATGGGGTTAAATCACACGATCTTGAGGCCAACTTTTTTCGTCAAAAGTTTTCCTGAGTAAATCAATTGTAGCGCCCGCTGTGTGGCATGTAGCTCCGTCCTGTAGGAACCATATATCAGCAAGATTAATTCCAGCCAATTGAGGTATGAAAAAACTTCGAATCATGTTCTTATACCGTTCACCATTGACAGTAACATTCTGACCATCATCGTTTTTGAAGACATATGGGCCAATGACTCTGCCAGCCCATAAAGCGCACCAAATAGTAATTTTTTGTGGATTTAATGCTGTTTCAACAAAAGCTTGTGGATTCTCCTCCTTTGAAATGCGAAAATTCCACGACATTCCACCGGAAATAGACTTCGTCAGAACATACAGTTTTGAATAGATGAGCTTAACGAACAGAACAATTTTGACTAAAAATTTCCACAATTTTCAGACGGTGCTATGGTGTAAGTCAATTCATAATAAAATGCCAAAGCAAACCAAACAAAAAGCAACTATTAGCTATTGAATGGGTGGTCAAAATAAGCAGTCAAACTCAAAGTTGTATCACTTTATAAAAAACACCCGATATTAGCAGCATTTAACTTCCCAGTGAAATAAGTCCTTTTTTTGGAAACTAATTTTCCTTTACTTCCAACGTATCAATATGAAGGATTAATAAAAATTAAATAATATACCAAATCGGCTTGATGCAAGTTTTCAAAATTTACTCAAAATCTAAATAAATCTATCTTATATTGATGTACAAAAAGTGAGCATAAGTAGAAAGAGAACACGCCCACTTTTTGTTAAATAAATTTGTATATATTTAGAAATATATTGTCAAAGTTTCAATATGTTATTCCAACTATTAACAATTTTGTCGCTCTGTTCTCTATAACCGCCGCCACTGTGCAGTGTGACATACAAAAATCCATTAATTTTAATTCAGCTGCAACTCTTTTCAATTCATGATCTGAAACACATAATTATTTGTTCCATCGTTAACTCATTGTATTTATAGCTGCCAGTCATTTATATGTACTCGTGCACCTAAGCAATTTAGTCAATTACACTGGGCAACACCAAACATTATTATGAGAGTTCAAACGATCGAAAAGCAACTATTGAAGAATAAACACGACCAAAGAAAATTAATGCAGCTTAATTAAGCTCTAATTGACCGCGTTATAGTTTTTTATTTATTTACAAATTATTAACCATAAATTCCTTTTTATTTTTCTTCAATTCAAAGTTCTATTAAGAGTAGAAATTTATTAATATATTTTACAATCATCATGGTAACAAAACGTATCGCCACTGGTTTCGAAGTTTGTTAAATTTTCATTACGAAGTGGAAATTTTCAGTGATTCCCATACATTTAATCCAGGAAACCAAAATAGTATAGGTAAATCTAACCAGTTTTGTTGGTTAATACTGTGCTAATCAACAAAAACAGTATTAATAACCAACGTTTAATTTTCAAATAAAAATGATAGCAGTACAAACAAACATGATAGCAGTACAATTTTTACGGAAAGACTACAACAAAAACTTTTATATGCTGTTTGTTCACAATTACAATTGTAAAGTTACAAGTTTTTTTTATAGTAGAGCTTTTTATATTAAAACAAGCCGACAACAATTAACACAATCATGTTTTAGTGCAGATCGGACTATTTCGATCTGCTTTAATTCACGGTTGTACACCAACAATTTATTTACTACTGTACGACAGTTATTTCTACCAATAGAGATATTGTAATAAAAAGAAATCCAAAAACAATTCTCATTAACAGTTAATTTACAACCAGAATTGGTTAGATTAACCAACAGATATATCACAACCATAAAAATTTCAATAAAAATTTAAATTAACAGTTAATTCACATACATAATTGGTTAAATTATCCAGCAGAGATATTTCAACCACAAAAAGTTTAACAACAGTTCAAACAAACAGTTAATTTACAACCAGATTAGTTTAGAATAACCAACAGAGATATTGTAGTCATTAAATTTAAAATAACAGTTCACATCAACATTTAATCTAACCAATTCTGGTTGTACATTAACTGTTGATATGAAAAGTGGTTAAAGTTTTTATGGTTAAAATATCTCTGTTGGTTATTCTAACCAATTCTGGTTGTAAATTAACTGTTGATGTAGACTATTGTTAAAATATCTGTTGGTCAATCTAACCAATTCTGGCTGTACATTAACCAACAGAGATATTTTAATCATAAAAGCTTTAACCACAGTTCACATAAACGGTTAATATACAACCAGAATTGGTTAAATTAACCAACAGAGATATCCAATTTCTAATAACAGTTCACATCAACAGTTAATTAACAACTAGAATTGGTTAGAATAACCAACAAAGATATTTTAACCATAAAAACTTTAACAACAACTCACATAAACAGTGAGTTTACAAACAGAATTAGTTAGAATAACCAGCAGAAACATTTTAACCACAAAAACTTTACCAATAGTTCACAACAACAGTTATCTTACAACCAGAACTGGTTAGAATAACCAACAAAAAAATTGTAACCATCGAATTTCCGTTAACAGTTTACGTCAACAATTAATTTGCAATCAAAACTGGTTTGATTAACCAACACTCTGTCAAAAATATTTAGTGAAACACCTCAAAATGTAAAGATTTTACAAGGAGTTTCCTTATGTTCTACACACATCCTGTTGATTGTTTTTAAGCTTCGAAACATGTTAAGTTACAGTAATTTTTACAGTTGTAAAATTGTATATCAAACAAAAAACTTTGACGCTGTTATTTCTTGTAATAAATTTTTTTTGCTCCCTCCCCCAAAACCAATTCAGCAAATAGTATTTAATATTTGTTGTACAGTGTTATTCGAACATTTTTGAATAACGGACAAATGCTAACCAACACACACTCACATGTACCCACACACATACAAAATAGCACCTGCAGGGAGTTGTCAGTTATAGAATGTCATATTTTTGAGTAATCGGTCGAGGGAGGTGCAAGTGGTTGATGCGAGTACATGATTGCAGGCACAGATGCTGTTGTTGTTGTTGTTGTGGTTGTTGTTGTGTTTTATGGTAATTTTTAACTAGTCCACAAGTTGCATACGGCTCGAGAGCATGTTCATTGCTTTATGCCTATTTTACGTGTCCATTTTTGAGGAATGTGCTGCAACAGTGAGAGGATTTCAAAAGCACGTAGCATATGTGTGTGTGTGTGTGTGTGTGTGTGTCCAACCTATTTGTAGTAGTTGCGAGTGAAAGTGCAGATTTGAAAAAGTGTTAGTGGACATAAATCTTTGTTCAATAGAAATAACTATTCGTATATCTGAACGGACATGAGTGTTAAATGGAAGCAAAGCTATTCATATCATTTATTTGTTTAACAGCAAAACAACAATACCAGGGTTTTTTTTTTTTTTTTTTTTTTTTTGAGGGGGTTTATGTTTCAGCAGTTGAGATATTCACCAAAATTTGCCTGTTTTGTTTAACTGTTTCATATGGCAAATAAATTTTTATTATTTACGGCTTTGGGAAATTAAGTTTTAAGCCGAAGCAAAGCGCACACACACACACACAAACACACACACACACACACATACACATACATACACAAACACAGATACACACACCTATTTACGACATATTTGCTTTGCTACGTATGACATTCTATGACAATCAGAAAGTTTGCGAACAACATGAGTTTTTTTTTTAATTTCAGAGAAACAAAATTTAATTAAGTTTATGTTTTGAATAGAGGGAGTTGCAATTTAAGATTAAAAGAAATATATTTTGCTTGAAAATTTTAAAATAATATTAAATCGGATATATATTAAAAAAAACAGGGTGACGTTAAAGTGTTGTGTTAGTTTTATTTTAATAAAACTTAAATCTATCTTTTCTTTTTTTTTATAAATATCAGGTTTGAGAACTATTTTCGGAAGTCATCAGTGATATTAAGGAAATTATGCTCGACAGTCTATTGATTTTACGAGTTAAAGGTTTTTTATTTCGGTTGCATAAAACTTTTATTGAGGTGAAAGTAAGCCGCACCACGAACTACAGGGATAATTCACCCTTTAGCGGAACGTTTGTTATGTGCAAGAAACTTTAAATCGGGCTACATCTAGCGCTCATAAATAAATTTTCATATGCTCGAATATGTAGAAGTTTTAGTCTGAGTGCTGGTCCAATACAAAAATGAAGTGTTCTCTCAAAAATTATTATAAACCCGTTTAGAAAGCGTTTGACTGTTTCCTTGTTTCCAAACCCCATTGTGCAGCATCACCCAGGTTATATTCATTGTACACTATTTTGTTTCAAATCTTTGAATACACATCAACTCGTCAACTTTTATTATTGATTACGAAACTACAAAATTAAATCGTTATATTTCGATTGAACTCAAATCAATTAGGAAATTAAATCTTCTCTAACACATCAATTAATCAATTCTCTTACATTCTTCCGCCAATTATTTCTCTTTAGCTTGCATTGTTACATGTTTTCCCTCACTTAACGTGTACTTAAAGTAATTAAAACTCCATATACCAACCACCTCGAACATCCTCCTTCCGGTAATAACATTTGCAACATAAATCTTAATGACTGTCATTCAAAGCAAAACACCTGGTAAAAATGTACAAGAAAACATTTAATTTATTGATTTCCAAAGCAACGATATGCTGCAGTTGCGGCCAAAGAATATATTACAAAAAAAAATAAAATTATTAAACATGAAATATTTATTCTACAAAAATATTTTCCTTAATTGCTTGCAAAGAAAAATGTTTTAGTTTTTATGCGCTGCTCGAAGGAGGAGTAGAAAACAGGAAAACTATTGAGCCACATACAATTTTCTGGCCCAGCATGTGTTTTATTTTAGATGGAAACTATTTGCACGACTGCATATTTGCAAACACCCACAGCGAAAAATATTCGCACCGTGAACGGGTTCTTTACCAGACGATGTACAGCGACGATCATATTTTCGCAAGGAAGAAAAGTCTGCTTGAATGTTTCCTTCATGTTTCCCTTTATTTGGTGGGTTTGAAAATGTTAACAAAAATAAAATTAAACTACAGCAAGTCTGGGAAGAACTGCGTGTATATTTAATATTCATTTTAAAAAATTTATAAGTCTTTTTATCTCAAAATGTCGTGTATATAAAATGAAACTGCAGGTGTACAACATTTTGAAAATTTAAATAACATTTTTTATCGGGTGTTTTTTATAAAGTGATACAAGTTTAAATCATAATAAAACATAGTAATACATTTTTGATGTCATTGAATTGATCTTAATTGGAAAGAAATTTTTATGACATTAATGTTTAAATATGATCTCGGCCATGTGGTCGCCACGGCTGGCGCGTACAAGGCGCAATCTGGAACACCAATTTTCACAAACAGTAACATTCTAACCATCATTATTTTTGAAGACATACAGGCCAATGACTCCGCCAGCCCATAAAGCGCACCAAACAGTAATTTTCCGTGGATGTAATGGTGATGCGACAAAAGCTTGTGAGCTTTCCTCGCTCCAAATCCGACAATTCTGTTTATTTACGTACCCATTCAATCAAAAATGGACTTCATCGGAAAATAAAATTTTGAATGGACGAAGTGCACGATAAGTTTGACGAACAGAACCATTATTTTGATTAAAAATTTCCACAATTTGCACGCACTGCTCTGGTGTATGTTAATTAATAATAAAATGTCAAAACAAATTTAACAAAAAGCAGCTATTAGCTGTTAAATGGGTGGTCAAAGAAACCAGTGATATCATTTCAAAGTTGTATCACTCTATGAAAAACACCCGATATTTTTTGTAGGATCGGCTGTCAGGGGATGGCGTCTATTCATGCCACGCATGGTGCCGCAACTATAGGGGAAGATAAAGAAGGCTGAGAAGAGAGAGGGACAACTCCCTTTAGAACTTTAAGATCAAACAGTTGAAGAGCATACAACAGCCCTACAACCCAGTTTGGTCATTCAAGCCAGGGATGGTCATTATGGCCAACCGTTTTCCACCGTGTTTTATTATTATTATAATTTTTTTATATAAATTTTTATTAATCTATTTCTTATAGTTTTATTTGTTATTTATAAATAATAAATATTTTATTCAAAATAGCTTTTGTCTTAGATAAAAATCATGCCGTTTTTATATTCTTTTTTTTAACCAAAATTATTCAAAAATTACATCACCGCAGATAAAAATGCCGCATCATATTCTCATCACCTTCAGAATTAAATTGCCAGTCATTTACCCACAAATCCTTCGTGTAATTTAGCAATTTTCTACTTATTTACACTTTTTATAATTACCACAACTGAGAGCCTCAACTACAAATCATTTATTCAATAATTATTTATTTATTCAGCAGTTAAGCTGAATTGATAGAAATAAAAGCCCACATAAATACTTTCGCTGGTCTTGTGCTTTATTTAAAGCAGACTTAAATCTGTAAATCTGTAGATATTTCAATTGCAGTATTTATTTGGTAGTGTCCACCGCTAATGACAACCATTGAAATGTCACTATTATTTGTGCAGTTAAATGCTGGGAAAAAGTAATTATACGTTTGGAAAAAAATAAACTTGGGACAGATTTAAAAATGTGTAGGAAATTATATGCGCATCTATTTTTTGTTTTTCACATTAAAATATCATAGACGAGGCCTGCTGCAAAATTAGGTAAGTTTTTGTTGTTCGGAAAAATATATTTCATTGTTTAATCATTTTTTTTACAACTCCTTCAATTTAGTGCCTCTCAGTTTAACACATTTTAGGCAGCTTTTTTTTTTTTTTATTCCAATCCTGGTTCTACGGCATTCGATCTCAATCGAAATTTGTATTGAAATTGTATTGAAGTTTTATTAAATATCGCCTGATGTTTTTGGGCCGCTCATACTACTCTTTAATCGTGGAACCTGAAAAAGTCTGCAGGGGTTTAAATCTATTGAATATGCCATGGCGGCTGACACGTGTTTACCATGTTCTCTTTAGCCAAATATGAGAGTTTTTAAGTCTTTAATTTTTCCACAGTTTTATTTAAACATTCTGACCGATAAAATTGGACAGTTTTACCGGGACTAACTTCTTTCTCTCTTTTTATTTATTAAAATTTCGTTTTTAAAAATTAATAAGTTTGGAGGTTCCAAATTAGCTAACCGACTTCCTCAGTGGCAAGTGGAATCGTCCTGTTTGAATTCAATATCGTCCAGGTGTCCACAAGAAGTCCATATTCATTTCGACAGAGTACGGCCTGGTGCATCAGCCTGTTTATAAACCCCAATCAAACAGTCACTGTTTGTAGATGCGTTTGATGCTCAACAAATGACCAGGTATTTTCATATTTCCTATAGATCCGGTTTGCTGAAAGTTAAACCACAATTTTCCCGATCAAGGACACGATTAAGATTGAAATGCATTTTGATTTGAGCACCAAATTTCGAAAAAAGCTGCAACAGTCAAAAAAAGAAAAGTCAAATTAATTTTGCCAAAAAAAAATTCACATCAAGATGTAACTCACAAATAAAATCGTTCATTATAGTTGGACTATCTTCTAGCGCAAACTTTTTTGAACAGACCTCGTTTAGTGCCTGATAATGTAAAATAAATATATATAAATTTAAATTTAATTGTTAGCAATTATGTGCAAATTGTCAAGATTATATCTAATGCCGCTTTCTATTGGCGGAATTGATATCTGTTTTTTTTCCAATACTAATAAAATATTAAAACTTTTTAATACTGAGATTTACAGAACTTTAAATATTGATTGGAATTGAATTTAAAATAAACTCAAATAAGTTGAAAATTTTTGTTTTTCATTTAAAGGAAAAGTGACTTTAAAAATTTTAAAAATAATTCCTAATAAAAATATTTGCCATGCAAACGGTTTAAAGGGCCTGAATGCTTAACAGCTTTCAGATATGAAATTTAAACTTAAAATAATTGCATACAAACCAGCAAATAATTTTAGAACTTTGGAAAAACACATAAAAAATATTTCTATTAAATATTTTCTTATTATTGAAACTTTTATTTCATAGTCTTATTTACTCTGCCTGCCGTATTATTCTCTATTGTTGTGTAAGAAAGATGGAGAATAACTTTTCAATTATAAATAACATTTTTAAGGCCACAGAGATTTAATGAATAGTTGGATCTTAAATGCAAGTAAATGAACAGAGTCTGTTCGTTTGTGTAATAAAACAAAATATTATCATGAGTGTTAAAGTCAAGAGGGCATGTTTATATTCCCACCAGAATTTAACAACAACATAAAATTATTATTAAATAGAGATACAAAAAAATTCAGTACGATGTTCACTGGAAATCCCACAATTGGTGGGATTTCTACAAAAAATATTAAGTAATAAAAATATTTTTCAGATATAAAATTTCTCTAATTTATTTAGGGGTGTCTTTAAGACATATTATGAAATAACCTGCAAGTAATTTCTCTATTTAATTTCAATTATTTTTCTTATATTATTTTTCAATGTGTTAAATGTATTTTCAATTTGCTTATATTTTTCTTCATTTGATGGCTTTTTCAACAATTTTGCTTGCACTAATTTTCTTACAGCGGCAACACTGTCACCTACGGTCAATTTCGTTGGTGTGTAAAAGTGCACTTCTCGTTCAATAAAATTCTATATAAGCAAAAACACTGCAGAACACTCAAGCACATGCGCATTAACGAATCAATGAAATCAGTTATTATGTGCACTTACCTGCTAAAATGAGAAGTGCATAGTAGGCACTTCTTCACTTATTGATGTGGAATAAACTATTAATGAAGTTGTAACTTCTGAAATACTGTAGAGATTTTCATGAAATAAACTTTTAAAAATGATTACTATCTTGCAGCAAAATTCTGTTACAAACAAATTATATAAATTAATTATATGAATTTAACCTTCTCTCAATTAAACCATTTTCCGTAACAAGTATTCATGCGAAGACTCATACAAAAAAAAATTTACTTTTATTTGAAATTAAATTAATTTAATTATTCATAATTATCAGATAGTTGAAAGCAGTTTAGGTGCGTAGCACATTTAGCATATTATTTTGGTTCTTCATAAAAAAAATCTTTCTTATAAACGTTTAATATCTGCACAAGCGGCAGTGTAATTAACAGTGCGCGTATGTTAATTTATTAGCCTGCAAATCGGTCATTCCATCGTTCATAAGGATTTTTTCAAAGATCTTAAAATTATTTGCTTGTTTGTGTGCAATTATTTTAAGTTTAAATATCATATCTGAAAGCTGTTAAGCATTCAGGCCCTTTAAACCGTTTGCATGGCAAATATTTTTATTAGGAATTATTTTTAAAATTCTTAAAATCACTTTTCCTTTAAATTAAAAACATAAATTTTCAACTAATTTGAGTTTATTTTTAAATTCAATTCTGTAAATCGCAGTGTTAAAAAGTTTTAATATTTTATTAGTATTGAGAAAAAAAAAACAGATATCAATTCCGCCATAGAAAGCGGCAACAGGAAAGAGACGCTCCTGAATCAACGGAAATACAATTTCTTATTTAATATAAAACTTGTTACTGTTGTACATACAACACTATAACAGATACCATCGTATTCATATAAGACATAAAACTAAAAACTATATAAAAAGTTCTTTAACCTCCCAAAACACTCGAAAATTAATATAAACGGTTTTATCGCTTTTATTTAGTGTCCGTAACACTTCAAACACAAGACGTCATTTCGAGGTCTTTTATATATATTTTTCTGTACGATGTATTTAATATAATTTTATCATATATTTTTACTGCCAAATATTCAAATAAAATATGAGTTTATTAGCCTTGTTGTCTTTTTCTTTTGTGGCTTTTCTAGCCAAAGATATTGACTGTTTATGATGGTCCACTCTATTTAATTTAGTGTCGTTATTTTAAGCATGAAAAGCAGAGTTCAATTGCCCCAATAAGAAGCATACACACACACACATTTTTTGCAGAATGAGAATTGTAGATGAGAAAAAATATGACACTGTTACAAATAAATGGAAATAAGCTTCAGATGAATTCAGTAAGTCAAGAGGTAAGAACTTTCAGCTTTCTTAGCTTCAAAATCAAATACAATAAAATTTTCATTTAACTTAACAACTTTAATTAACAGCACAAAAAAGGTTTTACAGTCGTTAAAATTATAAATTTTATTTAATAAACTCCACAAGAAACGGTGTTGCAATTTAATGAATTGAGTAAATTTTTATTCACGATTTGGATTTTGAAACCGGCGATAGTTTGTCTTAAGCAAAATGTATTTAAACAAAAGCTTATAAGAACTTGTTTACCGGCCTAATGGGTTGCCATGGCAACAAAAAGCTTTAGCGTTTAAGGGATACAGAAAGAAACTTTTTCAAATCAAACATTTAATATTTTCCCTCCAACTCTGCTTTCACGAATGTGTCAAACGGATATCTCCAACATCGTGGAAGCTTCCACATCTAAAGTTTTATAAAAATAAAAAGCTAAAGGAATATACGAGGATAGCTTTAGCCAATAAACAAATTATATTACCAACATTTGTAACAATCCAGCTTTTAGTTGCAAAAAATAAAAATGTTTTTGAGGATGTTGTAAACTTGTTGCCAATCAAGTGCCGTAGAATAATCAAAATTAAATCAGGAGCTTAAATAATCATGCGGCTTTTTATATTCTAAACTTTTTATTTTTTAAAAAACAAACCTCGAAGACTCTTAAATTAAGCATTAAGAAATATTTCTTATAATAACATAAATATTTCTTCTTATTAAAATTATTATTATTTATTTGTTCTTATTTAAAATAAATAAATTTTGAGCTCTATTTCTTGTTATATTTTCTAGTATTAACAGAAATTTTTAATTGTTTCCAATATTAATTAAAAATAAAGTATAAATAACATGCACACTATTTCTCTATTTAATTTAAATTATATTTCTTTTTCAAAAAATTTTGCCTGCAATAATTTTTATTACAGCGGCAACACTGTCACCTGAAGTCAAGTTCGTTGGTGTGCAGAAGTGCACTTCTCGTTCAATGAAATTATATATAAGCAGAAAAACAAAGAGAACATTTAACGGCATGCGCATTAACGAACCAATGAAATCAGTTAATACGTGCCCTTACCCGCCAAAATGAGAAGCGAATAGGAGGCACTTCTGCTCTTATTGATGTGGAATAAACTATTAATGAAGCTGTAACTTGTGAAATACTGAACCGATTTTCATGAAATAAGCTGCTATGGATAGGAAATAAAATATGCTTTCTATGAGTTGACTCAAGAACTTAAGTGCTTATATGAGAAGCGCATAGTAGGCACTGTTACACTTAATGATGTGGAATAAACAATTAATGAAGCTGTAACTTCTGAAATTCTGATCCAATTTTCATAAAATAAACTGACACAGACAGAAAACACATGATATTTTTTGTGAATTAAATTTTAAATAATTATGCGTTTCTATGAGAAGTGCATAGTAGGCACTTTTACACTTATTTATGTGGAATAAGCTTTGATGAAGTAGCAACTTCTGAAATACTGAACCCATTATAATGAAATAAACTACTACGGATAGAACAAAAACAGACTTTTTTATTTAAGTTAATATATTTTCCTAGTTGTTTCACATACAAACTTTTAAAAGCTATTAAGGTCGTTAATACCAAGACTATTGAAAATGTTTGCCTATTTTTCTTCCAAAATCTATTACAAGTAAAATAAGCTGTTAAAAATAGAATAAGGAACAGCTGCCTTAGAAGAGGACTTAATAATATTTATTATGGGGTCATCGTTTAAATATTTTCTATATGCATTTTGTTCCATATAAGACACCTCAATTGTCTTAATAGTCGGATATATTAATACAATAAAATTCCTAATTGCTCTGCCATCTACATTAAAAGGAATTCTTAATTTAAATTTTAAAACTCTACAAGGTTTGGATGCCCTGTTCTGCAAACGATTTATCATGTTTCTGCTATTGCACTGCATCAGTAACTGAATCTTAGAAAAAATCGGACTTACCTCCTTAAAGACTGCACAAAGCGATTTAGAAAACAAATAAAATGCATTTAAATAAAACAACAACAAAGTTGTACAATTGGGGCAGTTGGTACAACAAAGAAGAAAAAAACAGAGATTTTCTTTGCACTCCATTTCCATGTGAGTTGCCAAAACCATACGAATTCCTACACCGGGTACGTGTTTATGTGTTTACGGTTAAAAGTTTTACCAAATGCCAGTTAAATGGTAGCAAAATAATAAAAGAACTAAAAGTACTTAGGAAATGAGTAAAATATTTTTAAAAAAGTTTAAACAAAATTATACACAAACACTGTAAATACTCCGGTAACTATGCAACAGAATTTTTATTTATTGTTTATATCAACACACACAAACGAACAAACAATTTTGCAGTTACCGAAAAAGCTGAAATAAGAGAAGAACTTAAATTATATAAGCAAAAGAGAAGAGAAGAACACTGGAAGGTTGGATTACAAGTAAATTCAGCACATCTGTATTTAAGTATTGAATTTACAACGCACAGCAGAATAGCTGTTTTCGAAAGCCGCTACTTTTTCACCATGAGTATTGTTAAGTATTTTTATTTATTACCTCTTATTAAATGGCTTAATTGGACGTGAAAACTGTTTCCATTTGTACCAATTTTGTTATGAAAATGCGTACGAGAACTGTGTTAAAGCGAAGGTAACACACTTTTGTTAACTCTCTGTGTTGCCGTTTCATTATGTTTCTTCTTATATTAAGTTTTCTGAACTTTTTGTTGTATATTTTTGGGAATTGTTGTTAAAACTCTTTAATTTTAATTATATACTGATTCTTTTTTCTCAAAATGTTACTAAGAAAAATTCAAAGTAATCAATCGAAGGGTTTTAGCCAGTTCCTATGCCCAGTTCACTGGGGCTAATGCAGATCATCAGGGCACCTTTACCCAACATTTCTTAGAATAATTAAAGATATTTATTTCAAACTTGCTCTTTAATAAGCTTTAATAAGTGAGGATTTTAAAAGAAATATCAAAGTCATAACAAGAACTCACTGATCACTTTTCCTTTTTTATTTTCTGACGTTTTTAATCTACAATTGATTGGCTTTTTTCCGACTCCAATTGTAGTTGTAAGAGAAATAAAGAAAAACAACAACTAATAATTGTTTTAATATAAAAATAATTTATTTAGAGTGGCATTTTTTTCTTTAAATTTTCTTAAACGTATTTTATAAAATTCATCTTAGCTGTACTGTACTGTAAAACCATAGTTACATACCGCTTTGACACAAGAGTAAAACTTGAAAATAAGCTTTCTAATACCTGCACATGTATGCCAATTATATTCACCTGCACAAACACACACACACACACACAGTCGATTCAATGCTTCTTTCCATCGTTCGTACGTTCGTTGCTGGTTCTCACAAAATAAAAGGAAAATAAATAAATAAAATAAAATAAAGAGAATAAAAGACTCAAAACTAAAACTCGCATAGATTTCTCATATGCCCAGTATGCATGAATGCAAGTATGTGTGAGTGTGTGTGGGCATAACATTTTTAAAAGTGTAACTTTCCGTGCTGCTGTATCGCTCACAAGAACTATTTTCCTTCTCGTAGTGCATGAAACCAACAAAATAATCTTTTACTTAAAGAAAAAAGTTTCATTTAACAATAAAATATATTTAAAAAAAAATGGAGCAACAAACAATTGCACAAAATTCACAAAAACAAATAGTAACAAAATGTAAACAGAACTCTAAATTTGTTCTCTGTAATTATTAAAATTGTTGTTACGGAAAAAATCTCTATAAATTGTTCCTGTTCTCGTGCACAGAGAATGTGTGCAAAACATGGCTAGAACATACGCACACACACGCACACTTTTACACATACTTTCCCACATTCGTACGTGCATACTTTTGGAAAACAAAAACTCACAATAACAAAACTTGCTGCCACTTGTTTGTATGTGTTAAATAAATGTTTAAAAAAGTTTTGAAACTAAAAAGTGTAAATAAAATTTTTTCGAAAATAAAATATATTTTTCTTAAACTTTTCAAATAAATTTTAATAATTTGTTGAAGTACGCATTGTTATCTTTGTGCCTTTGATTTCATATATATTTTCGTTTGCTTCTTAATTTTTTTTCTGTTTTGCTCGAGTTTAGTCGTGTGCTATTTCTATTGCCATGGTTTCTGGTTGTTGCTGTGGTTACAGTTGTACTAATTGGCAGAGTTGTACTTGTATTATTGTTATTGCCAGCATAAAAAAATAACTTATTTTGCAACTTCAAATGCAGGTCTGCTATTGTGCCCTGAAGCATTTTAGGATTACAATCTTTTTGATTTTTCTTTTGATAAATAAATATCACGCTTGTTTGTTGTATTAACAAAATATATATCGAAATATAGATAAAAATTAGGGAACATTAAGTCAAAGATAACAATTCAAAATGTTAAAAGTGTTTCCATTTAATTCCTCCATCCACTTTTTGCTACATGAAAGCTACAGTGAACGAAAAGGATGTAAAAGTTGTAGAGGACTAAGAGCTTTCATCAAAATTTCAGAGGTACAGGAATGTAAGGAAATATTTGCATTACTTTCGCTTTCCTTAGCATTAATTAAGATTAAATTTTATATCATATATTTTCTATATATATGTAGAAATGAAACTTTTGTTTCATTGAAATTTCAAGAAAAAATAACTGAATAGAAATTAAATTGCCTAAAAATATATAAGAACGCTTCTATAAAAAGTTGCTATAAAAATTCAACGATCAGTGTCTTCGACTGAACTTCTCAGCAACAGCTCTGAAAAACTGTAGGATTAATTCCGTATTATTGTTTTCAAAAAATGCTTCAATAAAAAGTTGCTATAAAATAATTATTGATCAGTATCTTCGACTGAAATTCTCAGCAAGAGCTCTGAAATTAATTCCATGCTATAAAAAATTAAACGATCAGTGCCTTCGACTGGACTGCTCAGCTACAGCTCTGAAAAATTTTAGAGTTAATTCCACGTTGATCCTTTCCCGAAAATCCTCACAAATCATTCCCAAAATTCTTAATATATAAATTCAATTTTAATATGTTAAAATTACATTCGCACTCATGAAATTTTTGCTCAAAAAAGCGTGACCACTAGAAACTAATGAAAAATATTTTGCTTCCAATACGTAAATGGTTTTGCTAATAACCAATAAACAGTATCATAAAATCCAATATTAAATTAATATGTTTTTCTTTAATATTTAGTGGTCACGCTTTTTTTGCACAAATGCTCGATAAGTGTGAACGTACCTTAAATGTTCCACAAGTGGTCTTTAACTCAGAAAAACATTTATATATATATTCCTAAGCACGAGGGAAAATCAACACCAGCTTTATATATTCAACTTATACAGAGGAGCAGTACAGCTGTTTTCGAAAGCCGCTACGCTTACTTTATTAGTGTTATTTTGCTATTTACCACTTATTAGGTGGGTTATTTGAATGTGATATGAGATGATGAAAGTGGAGTGGCTTGCGAAAACTGCTGTTCTGCTCTGCTGTGTAAAATGAGCACATTAAAACTGGAATATTTGTCAGGACCTTATGAATTTAATATGTATAAAAAATAATTCTAACAAATACTTTGAAAATATCAAGAAAGGAATTGAAATGAAAACCCCGTATCTGTGTAGATCAAATAAATACTACTTGAAAAGACCACAAGGAAGCTTCGAATCTGAACATACGAACAGTTCATATTATGTACTTTTAATATATTAATTATATGTGTGTCTGCAAACATCACGGTCAATATAAAAAACCGCATTCAAAACCGATTTATACGAATATTTTCCAAACTGATAATACAGACACAAAAGCCTGTTTCATAAATACATTTTAACCGCAACCAGTCAAGCTGTTAAATGGGCAGAAATGATTACAAGAAGGCTGTTATGCAGCCCATCTACAACAGAGCTAAACAATGAATTGGCATTGCACTATGGGATAAAATACGAGAATATTTTTTATATACAATTTTTGATTTCCTTTAATATATTTTAATTTGAGTTTAACTGCAGAAACGTACTTGTAGAAACAAAATGAATTTATATAATTAACATAGAAAATAGATTTCAAAACCAAGAAATTTACAAACAATTTTTGGTTTTCTACAGATGAAAAAATTAATTTTAAGATCAAGAAGAAATAATATAATATTAACAACAAATTATTATTAAATTAAATTTAGTTTTTTATAAAATTTTAAATACCAAAATATTTTTAATACAAAAACTATTTTGAAACAAAAATTTTATTATTATTTTCATGTATTTAAAAATTGTTTGCTATAAATTTAATAATTTTGTATAGCAAAATTATAAAAAAAACATTGTTATATTTAAAACAATTTTTAAATGTGCAGCATTGAAAACAAATTCGCCAAATTCTTGATTTAAAAACGCTTATTTCGTTCAGTGTAGCTGCACTCAAAACGCTTGAGAATTGTTCATGCATGAACAGATTTTCTTTATTATTATCACTTTAGTATCAAACTGCTGTCTTTGGTTAGAAACTTTATTATACATTTTTACCCAATGAATAGCTGAAAACCCAGCCAAAATTTAAGGCCAGGGAACGAATTAACTTCAAGACAACGCGAAGTTGGCAGCAACTGTTTGAATCCTTTATAAATCCCTTAAAGAAAAAACTGCATTTCACCAAAATAAATATATTATAATTGTTTTTAATTATAGATCTCGAGGTCATATTTATAATTGATAGGAGGTCCGTTCATAAAATATGGTAAATGTTAAAATATCGCGTACGTTATTGTTAAATTAAATAGAAAAATATTTTTTATTCAGAGAGACATAATAAATATTCCAGAGCACTTGATATATTCAATTGATACAGTAGAGCTGAACAGGTGTTTTCGTAAGCCGCTGTTTATGTTTTATTATTATGTGGCGGCCACATGGCCGAAAATGTATTATAACATTAATGCCATAAAATGTTCTATCCAATAAAGACCGTTTCATTGATATCAAGAACATATTAATATGTTTTATTATGATTTAAATTTTTTATCACTCTATAAAAAACACCCGTTATAATTAATTTACCTGCGCGAGTCCTTCAAATTAACAGTATTTTTCAAATTGAGTGATTTTTTGCTTTCCATAAAAATTTTTCAAAGAAAGTAGTGCTCAACAGCAATTGAAATGTTGGCAGCGGCATGCTCTGATTGTACTCCGACTCAGGTAAACGTCTTTCAAAAAAATATCGAGCAAATGTGAATGATTACAGTCGTCCTGGATGTGCCAGGATATTGAGGATTGATGGAAAATGTTGAAAGACAATTTTAATGAACAATCATTCCATCACTATTAAGGCTGATGTTGTTATATTGGCTTGCTCATGCCATCGATTTTTTTATGAGACATAATAAATCTTCCAGAGCACTTTATATATTCAATTGATACAGTAGAGCAGAACAGCTATTTTCGTAAGCCGCTGCACCTTCATGTAGTTATTGGTCCTATCCAGTTTTTATTTCTCTGCGCTTTGAGGTCTTAAAAGGCTTACCCACAACGTCTGTAGTATATATATATATATATATATATATATATATATACATATATATATATATATATGTGTGTATGTGTATGGTGTGTATATATGTGTGTGTATGTATGTGTATGTTTGTGTGGGAGTATGTGTGTGTTTGTATCAGTATGTGATCCTCAACGAATTAATTTCTGTATTAAAACTTCATTTTTGTTAACACCAATTGATTCCTCCATATTATAGGCCCATTGTGCAGTATAGCAATATAACAGCAGACAATAATAGCCTTTAATATATATAAAATACTTCACAATATGTTAAATAAGAAAAAAATAACAAATTATTATACGAAATATAAAAATAAACCTTTTAATGTCACGTTGCCAATGTCAACCATTAAAACGAAATTTTTGTTATTTATTTTTTATTTAGACTCTGCCAATACAAACGACGCTAAAAATGCAAACCCAATTCAGTGCGAAGTAACCAAATAAATCAGAGAGCTGTTCAAAGCAATAAAAAACGCAATTTTTATTATTAAAAAAAATTTGTGAAACGTAAAATCATGTGACATGAGGACCAAAAAAACAAAAAAGGAAGTGACTAAATAAATTTCAATTAAAATGGAAATGAAACTTAATTAAAAATAACTGAAATGAAAAAATTCTAAATTGATATAAAGAAATTTAAAAATAAATGCGAAATATTACAAATACAACGCTCAGTTGCACACATGCAAGTGCTGTGATATATGAAAACAAACAAAAGACTTGAGTTCGTGTTGAAATTGAATTTTATTCGCCATTTACATGTGCAGCCAGTTGTCCTCCTATGGACAAATGGTTTGGCGAAAAGCGCTTGTGGTTGTTTGGTAATCATCTGCCATTGTTGCCACGCAGGTAAGTGACCTGCTTTGTAACTCACTTTTGTTCCATAAATCGAAATAACTGCAGCATATGTTTACTTTTTCCATGATATTTCTATTAGCCCAGCTAAAACACTGGCTGGCATTATTAATTGCAGGCAATACAAATCGTAAAAGAAAGTTATTGCAGTCATAAATATTAAAAGCTATTATAATAAAATGTAGTTCGTTAAAGCGAAAGTGAACTGTGAAAGCAGGGCGACATAAAAAAATAAAAGCAGTTCCTTTAAAATTCATTGAAACTTATTTTTATAAGAACAGTATATATCGGGTCAGATACCAGGACCAGCAAATCCTTTAAAAATAATGGAGAGAAAAAAGGTGAAACTTCATTGAAAAAAATATTAAAAATATTTCAATTGCAAAACTATCGTAACATAGTTTGTTGTGGTATTCTATTATTTTAAGTTCCTAATCAACCGATTTCCACTTGATAAGCACTGATTGATATGGTTTTCGATTATTATAAAAGAGTCGAGGTCGTTAACTGATCAGATATATAATTCCGGAGTGTTTAAAAAAATAACTTTTTTGGAATGTTTTCGTTCACGATATCACACGAACGGATTTACCGTTTTCCACCCGGTTTACGGTGGTCGACGGTGTCTTTCTACTTTGATTATCTTATGGAAACAATTAGTAAAGACGCTGAAGAGATTTTAAGAAATGAAAATCAATTCGAAAAATTCACAGTTGAGCCACGTTGTTCTCTTGATTTTTATAAAAGAATCAAATACAATAACTGATGAAATATATAATTCCGTAGTATTAAAAAGAAATAACCTTTTTTGAATGTTATCGTTAACGATATCACACGAACGGATTAACCGATTTCGACGTGGTAATTTTTTACACTTGATTACCTTATAGAAACGATTAGTGAAGACACTGAAAATACTTTAAAAAAAATCATCGGTCTTCTTACCTTCTTTGAAATGTCTTAAAATCTACCGATTCGAATCGGTTAAAATTCACAGTTTATCAAATTTAAGGTACGTTGTTCTCTCGATTTTTATAAAAGAATCAAGAACAATAACTGATGAGAATGTTGTGCCGGAAATCAGAAAAGAAAAATAAATCCCTTTAATTTTAATTATGTGCTACATCTTTTTTCCCAAAATCTTATTAAAAAATTCAAATTGATCAGTTGAGAGGTTTTAGCTAGTTCCCATGCCCATTTCACTGGGACTAATACAGATCATCAGGGAACCTTTACCCAACAATTCTTAGAATAACTAAAGATATTTATTTCAAACTTCCACATTAATAAATGGAAAGCCTAAAGCCTAAAACAAATATCAAAGTCAAAACAATAACTCACTCATCAATTTTCTTTTTTATTTTCTTACGTTTTATTCAGTTTCACAGAAATTTAAAAATAAGAAATTAATTTAAAAATTATTTATACAACATAACCAGCTAATGACGTCATATGACACAATTAAAATTTTAGCAGCCTTAAATCCCATGTTCCTGGGAACCAATTAACCTTTTATTTGAAACAATAACTTTTTTATCTTTAATTATCTTAACCTTTGCAAGAAGTGATTTTCATTAGTAAAGAATATATTCAATTATGTTCCAGGATAATATAAATATTGTTGTGTTTCTTTTTGCTAAAACTATCTTGACTCCTTTGAAATTCGATACCTCTTTTATTGCCAATCATAAAACAAGTAAATAGTGAGTTTTATTGCTGCTACGCAATTCTACCTGCCGCGGATAACACCTAAATTGTCCGCTACCAGTGAAGGGTCAATGTTTTACAACAAACATGTATCCATAACAATTATTGAAATAATAATTGTGTACCTGCTACAATTTAACGAAGGCTCAAAACATATAAAACATCTTGAACGGAACTATATAAATAGTTTCTTCTGAGATTTACTTCAGTTTTATTCTAAACATGGAGCGCAGTGTTTGCAAAAAAAATTTTACATCAAAAACTTCCACAACAATTATAAATTATAAAAAACTCTTTTAAATATATTTTAATAATATTAAAGCGTTTAATTCATTTCGCTTAACATATAAAATCATCAAAAAAATATATCCTTCCTACAACAGCCCTCAGAGAAATTGTACTGACAAAATGGAAAACAAAATTCACATGAGTTTGGATGACATCATCAAATTGAATCGAAGCCAGAATAAAAAATTAAATCTTGGAAATCGTGTAGGCGGTAAGAGACGTCGTGGTAAAGGAGTTTCCAAAGGCCTTGTCTCTAAAGCTGAACAGAATCGAAAACAGAACCCAACTGGAGACAAATATCTTCAATGTGCAACAGCACGTGAAGTTCAAACGTCACCACGAAAACCAGAAGGTGGCATTTCAAAGCGTTCCGGCTTTAAAAGAATACAAAATGCTAAATCCTCGAGGGGTGCTGTGAGCAGCGCTTGGAAACAGGCCGCGTATAATGAAACATCGAATTGTGGCAAACTTTCATTGTCAAATTTGGATTATGGCATCTCGGACTCCGATATACGAGAATTATTCGCAGAATGTGGGCAGCTGAAGAAGGCGGCAGTTCATTACGATCGTTCTGGAAGATCTTTAGGTACTGCCGATTTAATTTTTGAAAGACGATGTGATGCTGTGAAGGCCCATAAACAATATCATAGAGTTGCTTTGGATGGCAGACCCATGAACATACAATTTTTAAATGATGCCGCCAGTTTAACTAGACCAGTGAGTGCTGCAGATGCCAGTCTTCGAAAACAGAAACCTAAAGTACGCGGCAATCGTACAAGTGCAGCTGCTGGTGGTAAAAATCGTTGGCGTAATAATAAAAAATGTGCTCTTTTGGTTGAACAGCTCGATGCCGAATTGGAGGCTTATCACAATGATATAACAAGTATTTTGTGAATAAATTTAAAAAAGTCTTCAAAATCATGTACTTAAGACGTCTTGTTGCGGCATAAGAAAAATGTAAAATGCAGACTGTCCTCATTTAAATGACAGTGTGCGTTATAGATGAATATATTTAATTTTTATACTCCTACAATTTAATAAAATATTTAAAATTAAAGTTTTTTAAATAAAATGTTTATAGATTTAATAACGATGTGCAGCGTGATTTTTTTGAGAGTGTTACAACTTGGAGTCGACATCACTGCCTTATTTGAACACCCATTTAACAGCTGGCAAATGCTTTTTAATTTCATTTTAAATCGACTTACACCAGAGCAACTTGAGCCTGCAAGTTGTTGAAATTCTTATAAAAAAAATATTAAAATATTAAAAAATTTATAAATTGTTTCTAAAAGATTAATTCTTTTAAACAAATTCTGCTTAAAAAATAAATAATTTATTTTTAAAAGTACGAAGAATTCCCAAAAACGTTCAATTTCAAAACATAATCAAACAGAAACGGTTTGAAATTCTTCCAAATTAATATGAAGCAGTTTGCTCTCGTTGCACTGCTGGAAAAGAACTTTGACCTTCGGAAAAGTATATCTTTCAAGGTTAATTCACATTTTTCACATATTTGCCCAAAATAACGTAACCACTATTTATAACGGGTGGGGCCATCTATTAGCTTAAATTTGAACTACAGGTTATTTTGAAGGTTATTCTTTTCTGTCACAAAATTCAGTTTAATATCTCCACTGAACGAAATGAATCAGTTTGCACTTGAGCAACGTTGGGTTTTATTGGAAATTTACTTCCAAACACAAAGACAATTCCTCCGATTGCACGAAAGTGTGGTACAAAATTTGGTGGCAGAGAAGGACCAACAGGGTGTGATATACTCAATTTTATTGCTAAAGATTGTGAAACTGGTTTCATTGTTGACGAGCCAAGTCAAGAGTGTGCGCATACGCCCGAAAATATAAAAGCTGTAGCTGGAATTGTGCCTCAGAATCCCTGAACGTCCACGCGTCATTGTTCTTAAGAATGGAACATTTTACATGCCGATTTACATGGACTAAAAAAATTGCACGATCGATTGGGGTACTTTGAGGCCAGCTGTGAGATTTTTATGAATGAAATAATATTTATCTTTAACCAGAATGATTCCACTCCACTTAAGGAAATTTAATTTGCCAAAACTTCAAATCATTTTTCTTTTATGAAATTTTTAATTTTAAACTTTTGAGTTTCCAAGTCCCGGTCCACTTTTGCAATTCTTAGTTGCTGCTATTCTTGAGTGCTTCAAAAGTGAGAAAGAGCGCAAAAGGAATAGAAACCATGTATATTTCTCTTTCACCACTCTCACACAGTATAAGAACTGCTGCAACAAAAATTTCATTGTGTAGAGCAGTACTAATGAAAACCGCTTTTAACTCGGGCAAGTGTTTGATGAGTTGAATAGTTGTTAATGATATAAAATTCTAGAGTTTCTTGAGTTAAACAATTTCCGATAGTATTTCCTTCTATGACTTTCTCTTTCTGTTTTATTTAATTAACAAGTAACTGCATCAAAATATATTTTGCTTGAGTATTTAGTGGTTACCTTTTCCCAAGCAAATATTTGACAAGTGTGCAAATAAAAATTAAACTTTCCGATCTCTGGCAAAACTAATTAATTACAATTCAATTATTCAATGATTTCCACTTCTCATTTTCCATCGTTTGCAAATCAAAAAGTATTTGATGAGTTGATATGAGAAAAATAAAACTGCAACTGCAAACTAATTTTCTTTTATTTTTTTTTAATAAAAAAAAAACAAGCTGCATTCATGGCATTACAAATAGCGAATCCATATAAAAACACACTAGAAATTTATGACTGCCATAATGACAGTCATGCCTCAAAGGCATTATTAATGATCATCTTGATAAAAAATAGAAAACGAATAATAATAATAATCATAATGAAAAAAGTATAAAAATGAAAATCAAACTAAAAATGCAGAAAAATATCGGCAGCCACAATTTTTCACAAAAAAGCTAAACTCAAGTTTAGTTTTATAGAAAACTTGTGCTCGGGAACACCAGCGACAGACAGTAAGTAGAGGAGGCTACAAAGCAGCCAGCACGGACGACAACAAAACGATTGCATTTTACAAGGAAAATGATTTTTCCATTCAGAGGACGTGTAAATAGCGGCGCTCGGTATATCATAATTTTCATAATGCAATTTAAATATCCAGAGCCAAGAGGCAAGTGGAGCTAAAATCAAACATTTTAAAGAAAACGGGACACTTGTCACTATCGATTTTGCCATTAACCAGCGAAGTTTGCGTGAAAAGAAAAAGGAAAATCTAGAATATTGGCTGCACTGCCTTGGAAATAAGTGCAATTTATAAGCCAGTTTATATGTGTGTGTGTGTGTGTGCAAAAGAATTGTGTACGTATTTGTGTTTGTGTTAGTGTTGGCTAAAAGTATATCAACGTTTAGCACACAATCCAGGGAAGACTCTTCAAACTACTTTTTGCTTTATGACGTTTTCGTTTTTTATATGGCAAAATAATATATTTAAAAAAAATTTATTAACATGGAAAAGTTGCTGGAAAGGCCTTCTTTGTTGTGGTTTTGCCTGTTGTGGTTGTTTGTAATTTTACATGCTTTTTGTTTATTTTTAAAAATTGCATTTTTTTTTGTTGTGTTCATTCATTCCTCTGGCAGCAAGAGAAAATCGAAAATATGAAAATAGATTGAGGCATTTTGGAAACCAATAAATAAACAAATGAAACGCAAATAAATTGATAGTTAAAATGCAATTAATTATTTTGTGGTGATTGTTAAATATTTCGGTAATTGGCAAAAGTTTTACAAAAACGTTTCTTTTTTCTGTGTAACAATAGAATGAAAAATACATTTTTTGTTTAATGATTTTTCAGAAAAAAGTTTTTTTCTTAAAGCAGTTTGTGTTGAAATGAGTAATAATTATATTAAAGGACTTCACGCTGTATTCAATATATTTAAAAATATAATAATCATTATTATCTCTAATTTTAATGTAACACATGCATATTTACTTAATGAATTTCAAAGAAAAAGTTATTAAAAATTGCACTATTAATAGGGTCGTTTAATAATTTAAAAAACACTTGAAAATCCATAAAACAAATTTCGATATTTAATTTATATTTAATATATAGGGTGTTTTTTATAGAGTGATACAACTTTGAGTTGGCATCACTGCTTTATTTGACCACCCATTTAACAGTTGATAGTTTTCTTTTATTAAGTTTACTTGGACATTTTATTATAAATCGACTTACATCAGAGCAACGCATGCAAATTGTGGAAATTCTTAAGCGAAATAGTGCTTCTGTTCGTCAAACTTATCGTGCACTTCGGCCATTTTATGGCGTACATAATCGTCCTTCAGAGCTGCTAACTCGACAAACAATACATCGTTTTTGGACCACATTTACTGTTGCTGATGATGTTCATTCCGTGAGACGCCGAACAGTGCGCACTGAAAAATCTATAGCCGCTGTACAGGAAAGCATTGAAGATGATCCTAATCAATCAATTCGTCGCCGTTCTCAACAACTGGAGTTGTGTCCTTCCACTTCATGGAAGATTTTACGCAAAAGGTCTTGGCTTAAAAGCTTTCCAGATTTAACTTGTGCAGGAAATAAAGCCAAACGACCATCGTATGCGCCGCCAATGCCCGACGAACGTGCTGCAGCACAAATTGATATTGATTTTGAATTTCCATTCAAAGTTTTATTTTCCGAGGAAGCCCATTTTTTTTCAATGGGTACGTAAATAAACACAATTATCGCATTTGGAGTAAGATTAATCTACAAGCTTTTGTCGAAACACCTTTACATCCACATAAAATTACTGTTTGGTGCGCTTTAAGAGCTGGCGGAGTCATTGGCCCATGTGTCTTCAAGAACGATGATGGTCAGAATGTTACAGTTTGTGAAAATTGGTGTTCCAGATTGCGCCTTGTACGCGCCAGCCGTGGCGGTCACATGGCCGATATCATATTTAAACATTAATGTCATAAAATTTTCTATCCAACAAAAACCGTTTCATTGATATCAAAAATGTATTAATATGTTTTATTATTATTTAAACTTGTATCACTTTATAAAAAACACCCTATATAACAAAAATTTGTGCAGTAACAAAAATAAAAGAATCACTTCTAATTATACAAAGAAATGATCTATGAAAAAATTTATATAAAAGCTAACATAAATAAAGTGTCATAGAATTCAATATTATTTTGAAAATCATTAAACAATTAAATGTTTAATTAGTGTTGCAAGAGATCGGAAAATTTAATTTTTACTTGCACACTTGTCAAATATTTGCTTGGGTAACCACTAAATAATCAAGCAAAATATTTTTTTATCTAGTAACTTGTTAATTAAATAAAACAGAAAGAGAAAGTCATAGAAGGAAATACTTTCGGAAATTGTTTAACTCAAGAAACTCTAGAATTTTATATCATTAACAACTATTCAACTCATCAAACACTTGTCCGAGTTAAAAGCGGTTTTCAATAGTCCCGCTCTACACTATGAAACTTTTGTTGCAGCAATTCTTATATTGTGTTAGATTGCTGAAAAGAATTGCAAAAGTGGACAGGGACTTGGAAACTAAAAAGTTTAAAATTAAAAATGCCATAAAACAAAAATGGGTTGAAACTTTAAAAAATTCATTTTCCTAAAGTGAAGTAGAATTGTTTTGATTAAACATAAATATTATTTCATTCGTACAACTGCCGCGGCTGGCCGCACAGTACCCCAATCGATAGTGCAAATTTTTTTCATCCACGTAAATCAGGCCTGTGAAATGTTCCATTCTTAAGAACAATGACGAGTGGACATTCAAGGATTCTGAGGCAAAATTCCAGCTACAGCTTTTATATTTTCGGGCGTACGCGCACACTCATGACTTGGTCCGTCAACAATGAAACCAGTTTCACAAACTTTAGCAATAAAATTGAGTATATCACACCCTGTTGGTCCTTCTCTGCCACCGAATTTCGTACCACTTTTCCGTGCAATCGGAGAAATTGTCTTTGTGTTTGGAAATAAATTACCAATAAATCCAAACGTTGCTCAAGTGCAAACTGATTCATTTCGTTCAGTGGAGATATTAAACTGAATTTTGTGACAGAAAAGAATAACCTTCAAAATAACCTGTAGTTCAAATTTAAGCTAATAGATGGCCTCACCCGATATAAATAGTGGTTACGTTATTTTGGGCAAATATGTGAAAAATGTGAATTAACCTTGAAAGATATACTTTTCGGAAGGTCAAAGTTCTTTTCCAGCAGTGCAACGAGAGCAAACTGCTTCATATTAATTTGGAAGAATTTCAAACCGTTTCTGTTTGATTATGTTTTCAAATTGAACGTTTTTGGGAATCCATCGTACTTTTAAAGACAAATTATTTATTTTTAAGCAGAATTTGTTTAAAAGAATTAATCTTTTAGAAACAATTTATAAATTTTTTCAATATATGCTCTATTAGAAATTATTTAGACGATATTAAGATTTTGAATGAATGAGTTTGACGAATAGAATATATTTTTTATAAAAATTTGAACAACTTGAGGGCACAAGTTGCTCTGATGTAAGTCGATTTAAAATGAAATCAAAACGCAACTGTCAGCTGTTAAATGGATGCTCAATTAAGGCAGTGATGTCGACTCAAAGTTGTAACACTCAAAAAAATCACGCTACACATCGTTATTAAATCTATAAACATTTTACTTAAAAAACTTTAATTTTAAATATTTTATTAAATTGTAGGAGTATAAAAATTAAATACATTCATCTATAACGCACACTGTCATTTAAATGAGGACAGTCTGCATTTTACATTTTTCTTATGCCACAACAAGACGTCTTAAGTACAGGATTTTGAAGACTTTTTTAAATTTATTCACAAAATACTTGTTATATCATTGTGATAAGCCTCCAATTCGGCATCGAGCTGTTCAACCAAAAGAGCACATTTTTTATTATTACGCCAACGATTTTTACCACCAGCAGCTGCACTTGTACGATTGCCGCGTACTTTAGGTTTCTGTTTTCGAAGACTGGCATCTGCAGCACTCACTGGTCTAGTTAAACTGGCGGCATCATTTAAAAATTGTATGTTCATGGGTCTGCCATCCAAAGCAACTCTATGATATTGTTTATGGGCCTTCACAGCATCACATCGTCTTTCAAAAATTAAATCGGCAGTACCTAAAGATCTTCCAGAACGATCGTAATGAACTGCCGCCTTCTTCAGCTGCCCACATTCTGCGAATAATTCTCGTATATCGGAGTCCGAGATGCCATAATCCAAATTTGACAATGAAAGTTTGCCACAATTTGATGTTTCATTATACGCGGCCTGTTTCCAAGCGCTGCTCACAGCACCCCTCGAGGATTTAGCATTTTGTATTCTTTTAAAGCCGAAACGCTTTGAAATGCCACCTTCTGGTTTCCGTGGTGACGTTTGAACTTCACGTGCTGTTGCACATTGAAGATATTTGCCTCCAGTTGGGTTCTGTTTTCGATTCTGTTTAGCTTTAGAGACAAGGCCTTTGGAAACTCCTTTACCACGACGTCTCTTACCGCCTACACGATTTTCAATATTTAATTTTTTATTCTGGCTTCGATTCAATTTGATGATGTCATCCAAACTCATGTGAATTTTGTTTTCCATTTTGTCAGTACAATTTCTCTGAGGGCTGTTGTAGGGAGGATATTTGTTTTTGATGATTTTATATGTTAAGCGAAATTAATTCAAGGCTTTAATTTTATTAAAATATATTTAAAACTCTTTTTTTATAATTTATAATTGTTGTGGAAGTTTTTGATGTCAAATTCTTTTTTTGCAAACACTGCGCTCGAAGTTTAGAATAAAACTGAAGTAAATCTCAGAAGAAACTATTTATATAGTTCCGTTCAAGATGTTTTATATGTTTTGAGCCTTCGTTAAATTGTAGCAGGTACACAATTGATATTTCAATAATTATTATGCACACATGTTTGTTGTAAAACATTGACCCTTCACTGGTAGCGGACAATTTAGGTGTTATCCGCGGCAGGTAGAATTGCGTAGCAGCAATAAAACTCACTATTTACTTGTTTTATGATTGGCAATAAAAGAGGTATCGAATTTCAAAGGAGTCAAGATAGTTTTAGGAAAAAGAAACACAACAATATTTATATTATCCTGGAACATAATTGAATATATTCTTTACTAATGAAAATCACTTCTTGCAAAGGTTAAGATAATTAAAGGTAAAAAAGTTATTGTTTCAAATAAAAGGTTAATTGGTTCCCAGGAACGTGGGATTTAAGGCTGCTAAAATTTTAATTGTGTCATATGACGTCGTTAGCTGGTTATGTTGTATAAATAATTTTTAAATTAATTTCTTATTTTTAAATTTAATTTATTAATACATGCTTGGGACGACAATCACCAGCAGTTAGTCTAAAAGTTCAATACGAATTAGAAAGCATTTTAAAAATTATTAATTGATTTATTTTAGATAAGCATGTGGTGTCAAAAATGTGAAGCATAACATGTCAAATGAAAGTAGAAGCAATTAAATTACACAAAAGTAAAACTACACAACACCCCCACACAAACGGACATTGACAAAAATATAAAACGAAGCAGAGAAATAAAATTAGTTGTCTGTATTATTCGGAATAAGAAAAACCTAAAATTTGTTATTAAACGCGAACGGCTGCAAGAAATCAGTACTAAAACTAAAACGTGTTGAATTAAAAGAAAAAAAAGAAAAGAAATTGTCACCAAAACAAATAGGAGTATAACATGAATTCATATTTCGCACGCCTGCTGCAAAGGCTGCCATTTTTTAAAGAAGAAGCCAGAAGGTAATTGGAAACACTATTTCATGCTTCACTTTGGCTTAAAAGAAACTTTTAATTGAGTGCAAAACAAACAAACCAACCCCATATAAAAACTTTACTTCAGAGATAATTTAATTTATGGCCTTTAAAAATTTCCCTATCAAAAAGTTTTCTGCTGTTGCAAGACCAAAAAAAAAAAAACTCTTTGTGTGCCAATTAGCAATTATTTTTTAAATAATTTTATTTTGTATTCCTTTTTGCTGTGCTTTCGTTTTTCATTGCCTTAACAATTGGTAAAAGGCCACACAGCCTGCGTTAAGGCAGAAAAAACGAGCTGAATTGAACTTGAACTTTCGTTATAACGCACATTAAAATTAATTTTAAAATATATATATATATAAAAATAACAGCAGCAGTAGAAGTTATAAAAATAAAAGTGATAACAACAACTATTTTATTTTAAAATGTATACAAAAAGTTGCATACAAACCCTTGTAATTGCAACATGAAGCCATCAGTCATGCCTTAAATAATGCAGAGATACTCTTTTATTTATAACGAAACAAGGATACAACAAGAACAACAACAACACCAACAGCCTGTGATTTGTATTAACCAGCACATGCACTCATATACAATAAATAATTCAGTGGCGTGCAGCACAGCTGTGTCAAAATCAGGGCTGCAAAAGTTGGTACAAATTCACTTGCTTTTGGTACAATTCCAGACTCAAAAGTACCATGATAAAACATTTACTTTCTTTCTCTTCCTTTATCTCTTAGTATATCTCTTTAAACATTTTATTTTCAAATATAATTGCATGAAAGAAAGTACTCTTTTGAACTTCTGAGTTATTCTGTTGAACATTCTGCATTCAACTGTTGATATAAAAATAACTTCACTTTGATTATTTGTTGTATTATTTTTATTACAACAATTAAAAGAGTTTGAGCCTAAAGATTATCCCTGTAACTTCCCCGTAATTCTAACTGCAAAACTATGGCAACCTGGTTTTTGAGTTCTTCGAGCACAAGTTTCAAATCAACCGATTTCCGCGTGATAAACAGTAGTTGATTTAATTACTATAAGAAAATCGTGAACTCCAACTGATCAGATATATAATTTTGTTTCTTTTTTTTTTTTAAATAAATCAAGTTTTTCCAATTTTCTCGTTTACGATATATAACTAAAGGCTGAACCGATTGAGACCCGGTTTGGGGTAATCGACATGGTTATTAAGTCTTAGTTAAGTTGCGGATTCAATCATTGAAGCCTTTTAAAAGTTATTCTAAAAAAATTATTTTAAAAGAGCTAATTTTCAAAGTATTTTTCTAATATCTTGAAATCTACAAATTTGGAATCGGTGCAAATTCTCAGGAAATCCAACAGAGAAACGCTTTTTTTAAATCGTGAACACCAACTGATATAATTTGGAAGTTTTTCAAAACAAAGCATTTTTCGAATTTTTTTTTCGTTCCCTATATTTCACAAGAGCATTAACCGGTTTTGAAACGGTTTGGGTTTGGTGTTAGTGAAGTCTTCTAAAAGTTATTCTAAAAAACTTAATTTTAAAGGTTTTTTTAATATCTTGATGTCTATAAGTTTGGAATCGGTATAATTTCGGAGTTTTTCAAAACAAATTAAATTTTTCGATTTATTTCATTCTTTATATTTCACAAAAGTATTAAGCGGTTTTCAACCGGTTTGGGATGATCGACATGGTTTTTAAATCTCAATGAGCTTATGTAATCAGTCAGTGAAGCCTTCTAAAGATCTAAAAGTTTAAAATTTTTTTTTTTATATTGAAATCTACAACTTAGAATCGGTTTAAATCATGATATCCAAGCGAAGGACGCAATTCCTTTTATTTCCTTGAAATATTCCAGAGCACTAAATGGTTAGATATATAATTTCAAATATAAAATTATATAAATTCTTATAGAATTTTTCTCGTTTTCTATATCTAACGAGCGGATTAACCGATTTTGAGCCGGTTTGCGGTGATCCGCGTGATTTTTAATTACATTGGCTAGTTTGTAGAATCGCATGGTGAGGCCGCTAAAAATGTTTTCTAAGAATTTCAAATGGAAAAACAAGTTTTTCTAAACTATTTCGAGATATCTTGAAATTAACCGGTTCGAATCGGTTCAAATTTACAGTATATCTAAAATGCTCTTTAGAACGCCAAAAGAGTGGTATAAGTCGGGTCAGTTATTCAACAATTAAAAAAGGGTTGCTTGCTAACCAACACACTCACACACACACACACACACAATCATATACACACATACACTCACAGACACATACATACGCTTATAGCCTTAGCATTAATCAGGAAAGCTTTTTAGGATCTCAAAACGTAGAGATTTGATTGGAACTCGATTTTATTTTTTCACAACGGGGTTAAGTCAATAACTACCCGATTCGAAAAACTGTTTAGGTGACGTAGCGGGAGGCTAAAAATATTATAAATCGGGCTTTTAAAATTAAAAAAAAAGAATCTGATGATTTAACAATATATATATATATATATATATATATATATATATATATATATCAGTACAATTCTTGGCGCAAAACTGCAGTTTTGTGAGTGCGCTGGTACAATTTTGACGGTGTCATTTTGCAACCCTGATCATAGTGGTTCTCTCGAGTTTTTGTACTCTTTACAAATCGACCTTAAACATTTCGGCCGATTTTTTCATTATTTTGTAATTATAATAATTTTTCAAATATACAAGTTGCGTTTGAGCAAAATCGAAAATTGAAGTTAATAATAGTTTTAAATAACTTTAATAAAAAATATTAAATTACAATTTAGAAAAATTCAATACCTTCACATAATTTTCGTAGCACTAAAATAATTTTTCAGGCCACACTGTGCGCCGTTTGCACTACAGCTATTCCCAAGCGACATGTGTAAAAATGTGAGCGTGTGTGCGTGTCTATAAACGAACACATAATCGAAATAAAATAAAAGAAAATCATTATTTTATTGCGTTTCATTATGTATGGAGTCATTGGAACGCCTTAATTGGACGCACTGTTAATACATACGAAACAGACAACTAAAGGAAAACTCAAGGTCATGCCAACTAATTTAGAGGTTGTTGCTGCTACAACAATTTTACATTATTCACATTATTTATTCCTCATCGGTGGCAATAATATTTATGAAATCAACAAAATACGCTTTTGTGAATGTATTTAAATGTCTTGCAATACAAACGCAAACGAAGAATAATACCAGTCACTTTGCTTGGAGATATTTAGTATTTAACGATGTTAACCGGAAATCGATAACGAATAACAACAGGAAATTAAAGGGAAAGCAAGAGGATGATTTAAACAAACTAATAAGTATGGCTCGAAATGAAAAGAAAATGAAATTAATAAATTGGAAAAGTACTGAAATAAAATTGAATATTATCAGGCTGATTAGAATTTAGTATTTGCAAGTCTGAAATTTGTTTGCTAAAAATAAATAATTTTTTTTTACAAAAAGGATATATCTCGATGCTCAAATCAGCTTTTGTTAAACAAAAAAAAAGGTAGATGTTAAAAATAAGTAACTAAAAATTTGATTTGAAAAGCGTTAATATGTTTTAGAATCACTTTGCTATCGCTGCAATTCTCGTATTCTATTTTCTCACAATATTTGAATTATCATATAAAAACTGTTATCCAGGGACCGTAACGGTTACAAGTGATATTAAGAAGAAAGTATGTTTCTAGCAGTTATTTTGTGACCCTGTCCCTGCCCCTGCCCCTCCCCCTCTACCACCTTAAACAGGTATATTTGAATTTAAATATAAAAGGCCGAATGATACTGCTAAGATTTATTTTATTTAATTTGATTTATTTTAAACTGATTTGAAGAGTTTTATTTTTCTCATCGGAAATCAAATTCACTTAATTTAAGTTATGATTTTTACAGCAATTAATCCATTTTTTTTTCATCCATTTTTTTTATATAAAAAACTAAATTTTGTTCAAAAAAATCATAAGATAAATACGAAAGGAGAATCGAATAAATTTAAAGGATACCTATTCCCTTGTGTTTTAATTAATTAACATGCCGTTAAAATAAAAACAATTGGTTATAACAAATAATATAATGTGAAAAGGGGTTGACCCTAAAGACCGTCCCTGCAACTCCCCGCCTTATCTTAATCTGCAGTCCGTTTCTGTAACTGTTTTGAGAAATTCTCGTACAGAAAACACTATTATCATTCTGTGAAAGACGGGCTGTTAGAGTAAATATTAACAAGTTATAAAATATTAAGACAATATGACACTGTGTGAATACACCAATTAATTATACTGATAATATTCTATTTATGTATTAATAATGGAAGCTTCTTCGTTTTTAATAAACAGGGTGGTATGAGTCGGGTCAATTATGCAAAAATTAAAAGAGGGTTGCTGGCTAACGAACACATACCAATGCATACACACTCATATACACACATACACTCACACACACATACCTACGCTTATAGCCTTAGCATTAATGATTTTAGGATCTCAAAACTTCAAAACGTATATCGTAGGATAACAAAACTTTTTACTTGGATCTTATAAACTCTATGAAGTTTGCTGAAGATAATTAATTTGGGGATTATTTTGAAAATAGTGTGAACTTTTATTTCTTTTCTAGAAAAGAGTGCAACATTTTTTACACCATTTAACAGAAAATGGCAACATTCCGATTTATGAAATTAAGGAATTTATTGGAAATTTATCCAACATCTTCTACGAAAAGTAGTTTGTGTTCTGAAACACCCAAAAACTAGCCTTTTAAGAAAAGTTGTAAAATAATGTTACACCATTAAATATATTCATTTCATTATCAATTTTTGTTCTGTGTCCTTTAAACTTAGTTCTCCGCACTTGTTTTACACTTATGGAGAACTCTTATACCATCCCGGAAGTATGTTCTGATAGAGACTTCATCGTGTGTTCTTAAGGTTGCCGGTATTATAAGAAAATGTTCGCTTGTACAAATAACTTCTAAAGCATCTGGCTTATCTAACACATTTTAAACACATTGAATATTTTTTGGCTGGTAGACAGCATGATTGCTATTGCAAGATCTCTGAGAATTCAAATCAATGTGGTGCTAATTAACACCGCAGTGCGCAATAGAACATAACAACACTGGCTTTGAGCACTGAAGCCAATTCAAATAAATTTGGAATCAAATAAAAGAACAATTCTGTTTAAGTCAATCGTTTATATTTTTTAAATTTGTCAAGCTACAGATTGGATTCTAAAGTGTCGCCTTTTTTATTGCAATTTATTTGCCATAAAACGCGTTGCGATAAGTCTTTTATATCTCTTTTATTAGCCAGCCAAAAATTTGTCAATATCTAACCTTTTATTATCTGCAGAAAAGTCATAAATCTAGCCAACTGCCACTTGAGTCGATTTCATTCGTCACACTCAATTTAAAACATTCAGGCAAATTGCATTTTACAAATAAAACCAAAGCACTCGTCTGTATTCTGAAGAAATTTCAATAACACCCTTAAGCACAAAGAGGCCAGAAGTTATACAGCGTCATAAAAAGGATATATTTTATTACCTTTAAGCACAAAGGAGAAGTAGCTGGTCTGTTTAAATGCTTCAGGCTAAGAAGTTATGCAAATTAGCCAACAACAAAAAATAATAATAAATGAAGAATAAAAAGAATAAGAAAAACAATTGTGTGTTCCAAAATAGCGTTTAAATAGCGTGCCAGTCCTTTATTGCGTGTAGCGTGCAAGTTTTCCTTAAGCAGCCGTAAAGAGATTAAAAGAGAATGGAAATAACTGCAAAAGAGTTATAGATTTTCAACTACTAAATAAAAATTAAATTTTTTAATAAATTTTACCAGATATTTTCCTAAAAGCGTTCATTAAATTTTTGTAGCATTAAAATTCTTCTTTAGTACGCAGGCAGCAGAAATTATACATGCTTTGGCATAACTTCAGGCGCATAAAAAAATATTTTCCTAGTGAAGAAGATAAGAAATTAAATTTCTTAATCCTTCTGAGAGAGAAAAAAAAACTGAATAAAAGGCATAATTCATTACAAACATTTATATTCTTTCCATTCTCACCTTTTTCCCTGCTGCAGTCAACCTTCTAAGACCTGCCTGTCAGCACCACCACAACACCAGCTTAACACGTGTTTGTAATAACAAAGAAACGTACTAATTTAGAAGAGTAAACAAAGTGAAAAAAGTATAAAAAAGCCTTAAGAAATTTCCAACTATATGGCGAAAAAAAAAGAAATATTTATATAGAAAGAGAATAGAGAAAGAACGGAACCGCAAAGGTCAAAAGCCGCTTGTAACAACTATTTAAACTAACATTTAACAAAAAGCTCTTTATATACTCGCACATACAGTTTGTCAAGGCATGCTTAGCAAAATTATTAAGGTTTTCAATGCTCTTTAACAACAATCTTCACCGAATAAAAGGAAATGCAAAGAAGTTTTTATAATAGAATTCCAACAACACAGCCCAACACATTTTGAGAGAATAAAAAGATCACCTGTTTTTCTGTTAGAAAAAAATTATACAGAATTCTTTGGTTGTATTTGCGTACTATAACAAAACAAAAACGTCCTACAACAAGGAAAGCTGCTATATTCGGCAGTGCCGAATCTTATATACCCTTCAGCAACATACGTCTGGCGTTACATATATTTTAAGTATTTAATTTTTTTCTTCTTAAGTTATAATATATATAAAAAAACAACTTCAATTGAGTTTTTGGTTACTTTTACGAACTAAAAATATTTCAATTTCTCAACCCTGGAAACGATCTTTTAACTGTTTCTTTTATTTTATTATCAAGGCAACTCTTAATGCGACATGAAATAGTTTTATTTAAGAAAAACTTAACATTTCTAACCATTTCAGACATTTTAATGTACTACAAAATATTGCACTTGTCCAGCCCTGGATTCGGGATATTTATTTTTTTTTTTAAATTTTGACACCAGATTTGATCCTTCTAAATTCTAAAATAGTTTTAGTTAGCAAGAAAAAAAGTCAGTTGCCTTTTTGGTTACGTTTATGCATAAAAACTATTTCAATTTCCTAACCCTGGAAGAGCAATGTTCGCTTTTTGTAATTTTTGATACCAATTTTGTTTTGCCAGAATAAAATATAATATTAACCAGGAAAAAATGACGTTAATTGATTTTTGGTTATTTTCATGTACAAAAAAAATTTTAATTTCCTAACCCTGCATGATAATTTTTAATTTTTAAAATTTTTTTTCATCAATGCAAATCTTCATGATGTATAAAACGGTTTTATTTAAGAAAAACTTGAAATTTTTAAACGTTTTAGTTATTACATGTACTAAAAAATACTGAATGTGGAAAAGAAATCTTTTAATTTCCCATCCCTGGAAAAAAATGTTGTTTTTTGCTTTTACTAGTCAATTGAGGCTTCACAAGGCATGAAATAGTTTCCATTAACAAACAAACAAAAAAATAATTGGTTTTTGGTGTTAATTTTGCGTCCAGCTTCCCAGCTCTGGAACCGAATTTCAATATCACTATTTAAGTTCATTTCCAATCCATCAGTCCAGGACCGAAGTCTCTAAGTCTTGGAGGCTTGGGAAAACCGATTTCACTTACAGACAGACGAAAAGATGGAGATACGGACAAACAGACGGACAGACGGACATCACATAAGAATCTAGAATATATAGGGTGTTTCTTGTAGAGTGATACAACTTTGAATTGGCATCACAGCTTTATTTGACCTCCCAATTAATAGCTGGTAGTTGCTTTTTGTTTACTTTGCTTTGACATTTTATTATGGTTTGATTTATACCAGAGAAACGCGTGCAAATTGTGGAAATTTTAAATCAAAATAATGGTTCTGTTCGTTAAACTTATCCGTGCACTTATTTTTTGTGAAGGGTACAAAAATAAAAGATAAAAATAAATTAGTTATTGCTTTTGAGTTATATATAAAATTTTTCTTCTCAAATAATTTATAGACAAGATTTTAATAGCGTGCAAATCTACGCAAAATTACCTTTTGAAATTTGTGTGTTCCTTAAATATTTATCAAGGATATAAACCCCAAAAAAGCACCACAATTATAGGGCGTATTTTTATTTACTGTGTTTTCTTAAAATATCTGAAATTTGAGAAATAATTTAAATAAATTTTTTTGCAACAAGTAGAAAATAAACGAATATATTAATTATATTATAAAACTGGAGCTAAATAATTTAATAAATATTTTCATTTTGCATATAATTCCCAAACAAACTGTAACCACAATCCAAGGCAACAAAAGGCCGCATATACAAACTGAACGGTGAACTATGAAAATCCTTAGAAAATGCTTAGAAACTTTTTAAATATTATATATTTTGCAAGAAGAAGAGGAAGACTAAGAAAACTTGCCATAACAAAAGATTGTAATTTCACTGCAGAATGAAAACAAATACAAGACATAAAAATGCGTGTCTGAATGTTATAAATTTGAGGCAAAAGAGTTAAAAGTAGAAGGAGAACTCCTTGAAGAGAAAAAGCAAAGATATCTATTTAATATTAATTATAGAAACTGGCTCAGCCTATTGGCAATAAATCTCCTGGTTTATGTCTTATAAAATATTAAGAAAATATCAAGTTGAAAATTAATACAAAATTATAGTTCATTAATGGCCAAAAACCAAAACCTGGTCTACTACAAATCATTGCGTTTTCTTTATACGAAAAGAAATTGTCTTTTTTTACTTTCACTCCTTTTATTAATCCTTGTGAATAATAAAACAAAACAAATCCTCACAGTTTAAGTTGTAACCTCTTCAGTGTTTTACAAGTGGTTGATAATATTTCTTCACTCCTTCTCTTTCGTTTCCATTTTATTTGATTTGCCAGCCTGCCTACTTTAAGTTTATTTTTATTTTCATTTTAGCAAGGACTTTATTGTTATAATACATGTTAGTTGCTGTGTGTGTGTGTGTGTGTGTGTGTGTCGGTGTGTGTGTGCGTGTCTGCATTAATACTTTTCAACTTTACAAGTCAGTTAAATTCCAAGTGTGTTGGCTTGTAAGTTTCCCAGTTTGTTTGTTTGTTTGTTGGGCCGTTTAAGTTCTTAAGCGCTGGACTTTTGCAAACCATAAGTTCTATTTAGTTGTTAACTTGTAGTACATGGTGTTGGTTGCTTGTTTTTGTTTTTTTTTATTAAATATTCATTCCAATAAAAGTTAAAACGTCTAGTATTGTTTTGGATATAATGACAGAGGCGAAAATATATATAAAAGTTTAACAGGACAATAAAAGAAATAATACAAGAATTTAATATATAAAAATTATTTATTACCAAACGATTAAGAAAACAGTTGAACGTTAAAGTATTAATAAATATTAATAAACAATTGACATTTAAGATAATATTGGATTAATGAAAATGTTTGAGTTTTCTAAGATTTTTTCCCTGAAAAGGTAAGAAAGTGGAATAAAGAAATGAATATAATTAAAATGATATAAAAAATCTACAAAAAAAATTAGTGTTTCTGCAACTCAGATATAAATCAAAACAGAGACCACTTTTTTTAACACGAAATTATACATTCAGCTTCTCACTATAACTTTATACCGATCCGATATCGTCTGATATCGGCCATACCATATCTAAAATATCGTGGCATTTTCACTCCAATAATAATAACTCAATTTAGAATATTAAAATAAAAGAAATGTTAACGTCTTGCTGCAATTATTATGGTTTTTTTCACACTCCCTTAACCCTTTCGACACGAGTGGTGCATGCGTGTACCATTTATGTTTTAACAGCTTTAAGGGCTTAAAATTAGAAAATAATTATTAAGGATGCTTCTTATAGAGTGATATAAGTTTAAATCATAATAAAACAAAGTAATATATTTTTGATATCAATAAAACGAACTTTATTATATAGAAAATTTGATGACATTAATGTTTAAATATAATTTCGGCCATGTGGCCGCCACGGCTGGCGCGTACAAGGTGCAATCTGGAACACCAATTTTCACAAACAGTAACATTCTAAACATCATCGTTTTTAAAGACATTTGGGCCAATGATTCCGCCAGCCCATTAAGAGCACCAAACAGTACTTTTCTGTGGATGTAAAGGTGTTTCGACAAAAGCTTGTGGATTCTCTTCACTCCAAATGCGACAATTCTGTTTATGTTTAAATGGGCTTCATCGGAATATAAAGTTTTGAAGGGACGAAGTGCACGATAAGTTTGACGAACAGAACCATTATTTTGCTTAAAAATTTCCACAAGGTCAATCTATAATAAAATTTCAAAGCAAACTAAACAAAAACAACTATCAGCTGTTAAATGGGTGGTCAAATAAAGCAGTGATGCCAACTGAAAGTTGTATCGCGCTATAAAAAACACCCTATATATAAATTTATATGTGGCGATGTGCTATCTTTTTCTATAGTTTTAAGAAAGAAAGAGTTTTACCCCGTTTTGAAAAAAAAAATTGTGATCTCATCAGATCTCCACTTTTTGAGGTCCTAACAAGCTTCTCTGGCTAATTAATGAACCCCTCACAAGGTCGGTATGTATGTATGTATATAGGTATGTGTGGGTATGTGTACGAGTGAGTGTGAATGTATGTGTGTCTTTGTGTGTGTGTGTGTGTCTGTCTGTGTGTGTGGGTGTGGCTGTGAGCGTGTGTGCGTAAGTATATGACCTGCTTATAATTATTTTTCCTGTAAATATGAACCGATTTGAAATGGTAGATTTAAAATAAATAGAAAAAAGTTCTTTTGAAAGTGCTTTTTCTTCAATTCCACAAGCTAATCAAATTTTGATATATATATATATATATATATAAACTAAGTTAATCACCACGAACCGGTTTAAAATCGGTTGATCCGTTCGGGAGATATTGTAAACGAAAAAAATTTATTTATTTTAAATTTCGGAATTATATATCTGATTAGTTTGTGATCTCGATATTTTATAATAATCTAAAGAGGAAAGAGATCTTAGTTTTCCTGTGAAGTCGAACCGATTCGAAACGGTAGATTTGAAGATATTTAAGAAAATAGAAAAAAGCTCTTTTGAAAGCGTTTTTATTTTCGATTCGACAAACTTATCAAATCTTGATATATATAAAAACCAAGCCAACGAACCAGTTTAAAATCGGTTAATCCGTTTGGGATATTTCAAACAAAAAAATTTAAAAAATTTATATTTTTAAAAACTCCGAAATTATATATCTAATCAGTTAGTGTTCCCTATTTTTTATATTAACCGAAAACTATATCAATCACTGTTTATCGGATTGGGAATCGGTTGATTTGAAAATAAAAATACTAACATTTCAAAAGTTTACAATATCACAAAAGCCAGGTTACGATAGTTTTATGATCAAATTTAGCGAGAAGTTGCTGGGAGGACCTTTAAGGTCAACTATTTTCCCTTATATTTCCAAATATGTTACCTGCGCTCTTCTTTGCATAAGACCAGGCTCGGTTACAATGACTGGGAAAAAGGGGACAGCCCACACTAACTCTAATAAAATCATTTGAATAAAGGAAATTAACAAAATTAAACAATTTTATTTTATTTAAGACTTTGCAAGGTTTCTGATAAATACCAAATTTGCTTATTGGACAGTTGGAATTGATTGAGACGATATCACAGAGTGTAGACGGGAGTGTAGATCCGTGTATGTCAATGTGTGTTTGCAAGGGCAGAACATAAATGAAATAGACATATTTTGTTGTAGTTTTGCCAGCAAATTTATAGCGCTTTGAACTACTCTTACGAAAAAGGGTGAAGTCAAATATTTATATTGTGCTGATCTTGATAAGAATATCTTTTGAAATTTTTAAAATTATTGGAAAATTTAAGGATATAAGAATCCTCAAAGTGTACCACAAAAAAATGTGTGTTGTATTTTTGTGTTATAAAACATTTCATTTAGCTTTTCTTTGTTGTCTGATGAGACGAATTGATGGCTACAATTCACCTGCTGAAGAGTCTATCCAAATTCGTTACAAAAATTATGCAGACAGTTTTTTTCTTTTATTAACGGCATATTCCATATGGTCATGTCTAAAATCATATGATACCCTGAGTCTTAATAACTCCATAATTGTTCAATGGAATATTTGCCACAAACGAAATAAACTTTTTAATGTTGATTAAATTTTTGTTGCCTTAAATTAACTACTCCAATACAAACCACACACACACACAACTTTGGATTTTGCTAAAAGAAAAGTATTAAAAATGTTGGCCAAAATGTTGGGACAAAACTTTTTCTGTTCATAATCCAAAATATAATCCACAAAAGCCTGAAGTCACTAAAAAATTTCTTGGCCTCAACTATTGTTTTTATTGTGCTGGATTTCTTTTTATTCCAACTTACTTGTCTACTGTATTTAATACCAACTCTTGTGGATACCAAAATAGTTATTTGAAAAAAATAACGATTAAGGAGAAGAAGTAAATTAGAAAAGTATAATAGTCCTTGCAGGCAATAATCCTAATGCCACAAAATAAAAACAACAATTATGTAAATGAAAACATGAAAGTTTTGTTATCCGAACTGGATTGGATAAGAAACTGCCAGATGCGTAAAACAATAACGCAACAGAACGATTTTAATAAAAAGTAATTTTTTTTAAAGGATAATAGATAAATTTGTAATTTTCTTAAGTTTTCCTTTACATTAAACTAAGGCTGGGTTTTTAAGGCCTCAGTTAAACTGGGTTTAGTTAATCTGTAAACAGTTTTTTAACACCATCACAAATTTTGTAAACAAAATCTTTGCGAGAAATTTAGTTCTTCATAGAACATCGGTCTTGATTAAATTAATAAAAATTAATTCACATTTCTCCGGGGTAGATTAGATTTCCAGACGACGTTAAACTAAGTTTAAAGTTAATCCACATCGCAAAAACACTGCCTTAGAATTATTATTCAGAAATCTACAAGTTATTTGAAATTTCTGTTAAATTGAAATATTTTATTAAGAGTGGAACATACACAATATTTATTATAATAGGCCAAGAGCCGAACGGATCAGTACTGATATCGGCACCGCTATGCGACCACACTAATACTGGATATTAAATTGTTTCCTTTTGCACAGCGGCGCCAGCCTTCTGCCCTCTTGATACTATCCCCTCCTATTTCAGTTCCAACTTAATGCACTAAATATGTAGGGGTCGTCCGCTGAGTGCTGGTCCTACTTATAAAAAAAAATATCCCCTATTTAACCTCTTTTAAACAAAACCAAATATGAGGCTCAGTAATTCACTCATTTTTAATTAAACTCACTTTTGGTTAGTACGAAAGCCTCCAACCCTGATGACTAGCAAATTGAAAATTGAATATTTGGAACAATTTTCAAATATTCAATTTTCTATTTGCTTTTTCCAAAGCCATCGTTTGCTGATAATAAAATCGGGAAGTTACTGGTTTCGCCCCTTTATGAAAACATCCAACTCTCATCAGGTCTCTGAATTTTCAGGTCTTAGGGAGCTTCCCCAACTAATTCTGACAGCCTGTTATTATATGTGTGTGTGGGCGTGTGTAAGTATATGACCCGCTTTTGAACGGCTGACCCGAATCGAATGAAACTGGTAACACTCTGAGGGCGTTTCTGAACATAGATTTACCGTTTTAATTTTAACCGTTTCAAATCGATAGATTTCAAGATATTTTAAAAGACTTTGTAAAAAACACTTTTCAAAGTGTTTTATTTAAAGATATTTTTGAACGACTTCATCGCCGGTCAAAGTCAAATAATCCCTTCATGAGATATCGTGAACGAAAAAATTCGAGAATAACGATATATTTTGGAAAACTTTATAACTGACCAGTTGGTGATCCCGATTCTTTAGTGGGTGATCTCGATTTTTTTTTGAACCGTTTCAAAACGGTTGGTTTGAATATATTTAAAAATATATAAAAAAAACCTCTTTTCAAAGTGTTTTATTTTTAGATTCGACAAACTAATAAAATCTCGGAAATTAAGAACTGCGTCTATCACCGTAAGCCGGGTCACGAATCGGTTAATCCGTTCGTGAGCTATAGTGAACGAAAAAATCGAGAAAAACTATTTATTTTGAAAAACTTTAAAATTATATATATGATCAGTCGCGGTCTCGTTGCTTTTATGGTAATCGAAAGAGGAGCGTTCCTCAACTTGGTTTTTCCGTGAATCTGAACCGTTTCGAAACAGTAGATTTAAAGATATTTAAAAATGTAGAAAAAAGCGATTTTTAAAGTGTTTTACTTTTTTAGATTCTAAAAACTAATCGAATCCTGATATTTCATGTCAACTACCGTAAACCGGGTCACGAATCGGTTAATCTGTTCGTGAGCTATTGTGAGCGAAAATATTTGAGAAAAACGATTTATTTAAAAAAAATTCAAAATTTTATATGCGATCACTTAGTGATCTCGTCACTTTTATAACAACCGAAAGAGGAGCGTTCCTAAACTTGGTTTTTTTGTGAATTTTAACCGATTCGAGCCGTTAGTTTTCGAGATATTTTAAAATATAGAGAAAAGCGCTTTCAAAGTTTTTTACTTTTAGATTCGACACACTAACAAAACCTTATTATTTAGGAACCATGTCCATCACCGTAAACCGGGTCACGAATCGGGTAATCCCTTCAGGAGATATTGTAAACGAAAAAATTGGAAAATAGTGAATAGTTTTGAAAAACTCCGATATTATATAATCTTATTGGTTATGAGTCATTTATAGTAATCGAAAACTACATCAATCACTGTTTATCACATGGGAATCGGTTGATTTGAAAATTAGAACCTTTAAAACAATTTTAGCTGGAAGATTTCAAAAGCATTGAATAGCACAAAAATCAGGTTACGATATTTTTGGAGTTAAAATTAGCGAGAAGTTGCAGGAATTTTTTTGATTTATGCTCATACAATTGAACTTCTATTTCGTTTTCAATTAATGAACGAGACGCATGCCCTCGTTATGTTACACTTTAAGGACTTTGTTATCTAATAAATACTCTAAATATTCTCTTCTTAATAAAAAATTTGAATCTAAATAAAGAATAACTGGCAGATTGCCGAGTATAAACTTTAGGCCGCATAATAATTCTCCGTTGGAATTGTGACATGCACATGCATGCTCTTAATTACATACAAAAAATCGTTGTCATTTAAGATATTATTTGGCCATTTTTGCGTATGAAATTAAGTTAATTTCTCAAAATCCTTTATTTAATTTACTGCTCATTTTAAACGTTACAGATGGTTTCCAGTGATTATTGCTATGCCCTGATCACTGAAACAGGCGCAATCATGCACTTAAGCAGATCAGAAATATTCCATCCCATATAATTAAACGAGTCTGGCAACAAAGCTGGGACCTTCGTTTGCGTAGTGTGTATATGTTACCTACTTCAGGCAACAGCACCCATACAGTTACATGTCATTGTATATCTGCCTGCCTTGACCACAATTTTACGGATAGTGGAGTGTTAACATCTGCTATAATTGTAAAGGATATAGAAATTTGTGTGCGTAAAGTTTTTCATTTCTGTTTTGTTTGTTTGAATGCTTATATTTTTCTTTGTTTATTTGTTCTTGCTCTTCTTGTTGTTATTACTCATTTCGGTTTGTTGTTGTTGCGGTTTAAATGTTGTGGCAGCTTTGATTGCTATGACATTTCTCTCATGCCGTTTGTTTGTTTAAAACTCTCCTTGTTTTCCTTACTCTGCCTCTTTTCCCCCTGAATGCTTTACTTAGTGCGCCCAGGAGAATTGGGATATTAAAATGTCATTTCATGTTTCGCTCACACTCTTCTTAAATAAGTCATAGTTTTGGTTAATAAACCATTTTGTATTTTTATTAAAAGTGTTTCGTCATAGTTTTGTGAAAAACTTGTCTAACAGTCACAGCGTTTAGAAAAAGAGTCGGAGTCATTTAGTTAACACTGTTTAACAAATTATGTTAAAAAATTACCGAAAGTCATTAACTATAATAAAAATAAATTTATTCGAAATTGATCCAAAGAAATGATTTACCTGATTTATTGAAATAAAAAAGAAAAGCACAAATTTTAATAAGTGAAAAATTAATGAGAATAAAAAGTTGTAGAAAAACAACGTTTTATTGTGGTTTAACGAAAACAAATTATGGCTGCTTGAAAACTAAATTTTTGGCTTAGTGTGTGTGTGTGTGTGTGTATTTTTCTTAAATATTTTCAGCCGTATCAGAGTTAAGTTTCATTCGGAAGTAAATTTCATTCCGTAGTTTGGCTCTTCAGAAAATGAAAACAGAAAAATATTTTTGCATTATGAAATCATTTTTGATATCCTGAACGTAACCACTAATTTCTTGTCTTACAAATCAAATAAATATTTTAAACATCTTTTATTGGTAAATAAATTAGTGTTCAGTAAAATGATTTTGGAATTTCTTTTCAACTTTTTCTAAAAAATGTTTATTTTATTTATGCTGCACTGCACGTTTTTCTATTTGTACAAATTCTTTTTGATTCACTCGATAATAGTTAATGAGCCTGTAATCAATATTATTTTCATTAAACTATTGAATAACATCAGATCGGAGGATCATAAAATTATCTACTGTCAAGACATTAACATCGCCAAGATATTAACAAAAGAAAGTTTTTTTTAATACAATACAATGAACGGAAGATAAGCCCTACAAATAACTTCATACAGAATTGAAATACGAAATCGATCTTATTCCGAATGGGATCTGTGACACGGCAGTTCATAATTGTTCTTTATTTCGCTTTACTATGAAAAAAATTATCAGGATTACAAGGCTTGATATCAATCGATTGTGATTCGACGATTCTCTATAATAATATTATTTTAATTTTCAAAATATTTTCATCGTTTTCAGACGTTAAATGGCGTCCAGGACTATCATTGTCATATACACATTCGTCCTTAAAAAGTGTGTAGCTTTCATTGTTAACCGGCTCAAAATCTGTTAACCAGGTCATGAGTTATTATGAATGAAAAATTCGGAAAAGGTGATGTTTTGGAAGAACTCCAAAATTATATATCTGATTATTTAGTGTTATCGATTTTGTTACAATAACCGCTTGTTACGTGGAAGTCGGTTGATTTGAAAATTAAAATAATAACGCTTTAGCTCGAAGAGCTCAAAAGCATAGAATAGCCTAAAACCAGGTCACAATGCTTGTAGGTAAAAATTAGAGAGTTAAAAGGAAGTCAATTAAAATTGTTTGCTTGAAGTACAGTCACTGCATGCCGCCAACAAATTTTCAACTTCTTTTGAGTATTTAATTGTATCTTTTTACACGAAATGTCATGGGAATTCTTCGAGCCATTTCTTGCAGGGCAGAAAATTGGCGAGCACTATCACAAGAAAGCTAAACACGGTATCAACATCAAAAAAACAAAAGTTAAACGATTGAACGTAGTCCGTGACAATTCATATTTCGCCTAATTTTTGGAACACACCTCGTATGTCAACACATATTGAAGATTTTATAGAAAATATTATTCTTCTCAATTTTTTTTAGTTGACGCACACAATTTATTTTAGCAAACGCCTGATGTAAGTAACGCACTGTTTTCAGATAAACTTTCAGATCCAAATATAGGGTGTTTTTTATAGAGTGATACAAGTTTAAATCATAATAAAACATAGTAATTTTTTTTTTTATCAATAAAGCCATATTTATTAAATAGAAAATTTTATGACATTAATGTTTGAATATAATTTTGGCCATGTGGCCGCCACGGCTGGCGCGTGCAAGGCGCAATCTGGAACATCAATTTTCACAAACAGTAACATCTGACCATCATCGTTTTTGAAGACACATGGGCCAATGACTCCGCCAGCCCGTAAAGCGCACCAACCAGTAATTTCCTGTGGATGGTGTTTCGACAAAAGCTTGTGGATTCTATTTATTTACGTGCCCATTCAACCATAAATGGGCTTCATCGGTAAATAAAATTTATAATTGACGAAGTGCACGATAAGTTTGACGAACAGAACCATTATTTTGCTTAAAAATTTCCACAAGGTCGATCTATAATAAAATTTCAAAGCAAACTAAACAAAAAACAACTATCAGCTGATAAATGGGTGGTCAAATAAAACAGTGATGCCAATTGAAAGTTGTATCGCTCTATAAAAAACACCCCATACTTAATTTGATTTATCAATTTAGAATTTTTTAACTATTATTTCATTTAATATATTTGATAACTTGTATTTTTTCTTAAATCTCATATTTTATATATTTATTCCTTGTAAATAAAGTTTAAATATCATCTGATGCCTTTTCTAAGATATTTAATCGCAAAAAAAGGCATCCATCATCTATGAACACTTCACTTGATCATGCAAATTTCTGATGTATATAAACAGATTTCTGAAAAATAAAAAAGCAAAACTATATATGTTATAAATCATTATAAAACAAAATTCTCATGCTCACTTGTAAATACAATTTTATCACAACTTGAACGATATAAATAACCAGCCATGAAACGTGCCAATTTGGTAAGAGGTCAATGTTTGAGTTTAAGGTAAAACATATTATTTCTTTGAATATTTCTTTACTTTTAAGACAAGAAATTTATTTATTGTTCATTATACAGATAAGAATTTCAATTGTTAAATTTTTATTTCAGACCCCAGGGTAGCAGTAAAATGGATCGTTATGAGAAACTCAGTCGTTTGGGTGAGGGATCTTATGGTGTAGTTTACAAATGTCGCGATCGTGAGTCGGGTCAGTTGGTGGCTGTTAAACGATTTGTGGAATCTGAAGATGATCCTGCCATAAGAAAAATAGCTTTAAGAGAAATTCGTTTGCTGAAGGTATCAAATAGAAACTATTTATTTTATATATATTTTTTTAATGTCCTCTAACAAAGAAATATTGTTCTACAATTTTCCCTCTTTAACGTTTCCTTTTTTTCTTTCTTTGATGTTGTTGCTGTTGTGGTTTTGTGCTATTCCTTTAGAATCTGAAACATCCAAACTTGGTTTCACTGCTTGAGGTATTTCGCCGCAAACGACGATTGCATTTGGTATTTGAATTTTGCGAACTGACGGTATTGCATGAATTAGAACGTCATCCCCAGGGCTGTCCAGAGCATTTAACGAAACAGATTGTCTATCAAACATTACTGGGAGTAGCATATTGTCACAAACAAGGTTGCCTGCATCGTGACATAAAACCTGAAAATATATTGTTGACAGCGCAGGGCCAAGTGAAATTGTGTGATTTTGGTTTTGCTCGCATGTTAAGTGAGTAAAAGAACATCTCTGCCCCACTAAAATTCCATTCCAACAAAGACATACAAAATATTTGAAATGATAAAAACATCACGTTTCTTGGCAGGAAAAAATATTGTTTTTTTAATTTTCTTTCCTTTTTTTTTTTGTAAATCATTTTACCTTCTAACTCATCACACACACACACTCATACAACAACGTACACTGGCTAAAATATTATCATTTTTCTTATGCAAAAAGGTCCGGGCGAAAACTATACAGACTATGTTGCTACACGTTGGTATCGTGCTCCAGAGCTTCTTGTAGGCGATACACAATATGGTACCCCTGTAGATGTATGGGCTATTGGTTGTCTATTTGCCGAACTGGTACGTGGTGAAGCATTATGGCCTGGACGCAGTGATGTGGATCAATTGTATTTGATACGTAAAACCTTGGGTGACCTTCTGCCCAGGCATATACAGATTTTTGGCCAAAACGAATACTTTAAGGTTTGTTATGTACTGCTGTTTTGGTGCTGCTGCCACTAAAGCTTTATTAAGGGCATCATCATCGTGCTACTAAAAACTATATACGAGCAAGCAAAAAATATTATTCTTTTCATTCCATGTTCTTTTCTTCCTACACCAGGGCATCACATTACCCGTACCACCCAACTTGGAGCCATTGGAAGAGAAAATGCCAGCCAAATCTTTACAAAATCCCTTGACAATAGATTTCTTAAAGGTAAAACTAGAATTTTGCAAATGCAGCAAAACTGTGATTTAATATATTTTATAGTTTATAAAAGAAGTTTATAAAATATAATGATTTCAGATTTAAAAAGCAACAAAATTAATCTTAAGCGCCTATAAATCAGTTGAAACCGTGAAGAATCAGGAAGGACTCGCTTAAGTCCTGTCTGATATGCCACCGTATAATTAACAATTGAAAAACGAATCTACAGGGTAGTGCAAAACTATAGTTGGGGTTTCAATATTTAATAACTTATTTATTTAAGGGTTAATCATCATTTTAATTTTTTTGCGTTTAAAGATACTAAGAGGGAATACTTTTGGCTTAACTATGAATAATTATATCCTTCAAGTGGTGGCCATTTTGGGCCTTACAAATTCGCCGTGGTCCTTCCAATAAATCTTGCATAACTTTTTATAAAATTTCCGGTCTTATGGTTTAAATTTCATTACGAATATATTGTTTTAGCTGCGATACTGTTGCATATCCTTTCTTTCAAGTAACCACAAGGAACACAGTCTGTCGCTCTGAAAATCCATGAATGTTGGATATCATTGAAATCGATTCTGAGCTAAATAATACGCCCGCCAAAAAGGTTTCCAAATAGAGCCCTTTTATCTCTTAAAGTGTAGGCTGTGGCTCCATTGTAGTGGAACTCCCACAGAGTTCCAGCATCGTTCAAAGATCAGCACCATTAACTACGACTGAGGCGTCATGTGATTTTCCAAGGAAATATGGATCCTTGCACACGATACACTGCATCAAACAGTAGGCTTAAGTGGGCGTAACTATTGGATCCCTTGTAGCCCAGATCCTGGAACTTCGCTGGCTTACGAAACCATTCCAGTGGAAATGGGCTTCATCGCCCATTATCGAATCGTTAATAAAATCGCTATTTTCTTATGAAAGAAATGGTATAATCCAACCATTGTTGGTAGTCTAACGGCTGCAACTCTTGCAATTGGACCATAATCCTCTGAACGGTTGTCCTCGATAGTCCCAAATGTACCGAACGTGTTTTTGTTTATGTTTCTGGATTGTCCTGCACCACAACACTTCTAATATGCTCTTCTATACAGATGCTCTTCCGGTACGTGGCAGGTGTCTAATAGCACCATTTTGTCGGAAATTTTTAACCAGACGCTTTATTGTTAATACTGAAGGTCCAGTAGGCTCATTAAAGAAACATTGATAAGCACGCTGCGTTAAAATAATCGACCGTTGATTTTTAAAGCTTTCCTGTTGTGTATTGCTCCGTTTCGGACTCTCAAAATTTTCTACACAAAATTCTGAAAAAATTTAAATACAAATTAATATAAAAATTGTTAAACATTCAAAGCCTAACAGGTGCCACCCTGTGTAAACAGCATGAATACACGAAAATTATGCAGCGGAATGAACGAATTTGCTAATCGAGGCAAATTCATACTCGAAGATATTTTTAATGTCCACAAGCCTGGTTGTTTCATTTAGTGCTCTATATGAAAAGATAACCTCAAATAAAGTCTTTCAAAAGAAAGATATTTTTCACTTAATAGTTCTGTTCGCGACATGCTGTAGATGGAACTTCTATAATTGCTTGCAAAAAACACTGAAGACGGCCGATATGTTCTTCTTTTCAGAAAAAAAGTTTAAAATATATTAAGTTTAAAAGTTGGGAAATATTAAATATGGGAATTTCAATTCGTTAACAAAGAATCTTCTTAACGATTTTTAACTGCTTTTTTTAAACTGAACAAGAACCAGGCATTTTTCAACAAAATCATCTTCACTGAGGAGGCCCATTTCAATTAGGCTGTTAAGTAAATAAACAAAATTGTCGCATATGGGGCTCACAACAGTCCTCTAAATTTCTCCATCCACAGAAATCGACGGTATGGTGCCATTTGTGATCAGGTGGAAATCGTAGGCCTCTATTTCCCCGGAAACTAACAAGGAAACTTACTACCAAAACATGATAATTGATCTCTTATTCGGCCACAATGGGTTAATATTGACAGCAGTGATCTTTGGTGCCAGCAAGAGGACAAACAATTCAGTTGTTGTGTGAAAAGTTTTCCGGTCGCATAATTCCTCGATTTGGTGGTGTCAGTTGGCACGCTCGTTCTACGGCTTAACGTCCTTGGACTATTTTCTCCGGGGCTGTTTGAGAGACCGACCTCTCGTGAATAGCCAAAAAGGAACTGACGCTCTGAAAAAAGAAACTCGAAGCTGAATATGACGATGCAATATATGGTTGAAAATCTTGTGAAAAGAGTGAACGTTTACAGACGTGCTAAAACACAACGCTGGACCAACATATGACTATTTTAATACTTCCCATATCTCTGCTCTACATTGTTGTCAATACAATTGAAATTGTCAACATAAAAGTGTATATCTCAGCCAATTTACTTCCTAACCTCAAATTTGTCCTCTAGAAATGTACTTGCAAATTCAGTTATAGTTTTTATCTTTTCATCATAATATCGTTACTATTTTCTTAAATTTACTTATTATAAGTATTAAACCTTTCAGAAATGCCTCGATAAAGACCCCGCCAAACGCTGGCCTTGCGATAAACTTACTAAACACTCCTATTTCGATGACTACATTGCCAAACAGCGTGAACTGGAAGGCGTTAACAATCTGGAAGCAGCTAATCATAGACAACAGCAACAGTTGCTGCAACAGCATATGTTACAACAACAGCATTTGCAACAGCAACAACAACAGCTACAAGCACAACAATCACTAATGCAAACATCACAAGCTGCTGCACATGCAGCTGCAGCGGCAGCATTAGCAGGCCGAGACAAATCGAAGGTAAATCAAAAGTTTATATCAGGTGTTTTTTATAGAGTGATACAACTTTGAGTTGGCATCAATGTTTTATTTGACCACCCATCTATCAGACAATAGTTGATTTTGGTTGAATTTATCTTGACATTTTATTATCAATCGACTTACATTAGAGCAACGCGTACAAATTGTGGAATATTTTGATCAGGATAATGGTTCTGTTCGTCAAACTTATCGTGCAATTCGTCCATTTAAATTCTATTTTCCGATGAAGCCATTTTTGGTTGAATGGGTACGTAAATAAATAGAATTCTCGCATTTGGAGTGTGAAGAATCCAAAAGCTTTTTCGAAACAGCATTCATTACATGCACAGAAAATTACTGTTTGGTGTGCTTTATGGGCTGGCGGAGTCATTGGCCCATAGGTCTTCAAAAACGATGACGGTCAGAATGTTACTGTTTGTGAAAATTGGTGTTCCAGATTGCGCCTTGTACGCGCCAGCCGTGGCAGCCGCATGGCGAAAGTCATATTTAAACATTAATGTCTTAAAATTTTCTATGCAATAAAGATCGTTTCATTGATATCAAAAATATATTACCATGTTTTATTATGATTTAAACTTGTATCACTCAATAGAAAACACCATTTATAAACACGGCGGCGTACAATATTTTGTATGTATTTTTTATTCCCATTTCAGGCTTCGAATACTTCCCTTCCTTTATTGCCATCGAATCACCATCATCATCATCAGCAGCATCATCAACAACAACACAACCAGGATTATGTAAAGTTGCAACCACTTAATAAAAACTCCACGTTATACCCACGAAGTGAACATCATTTGCCCACAATTTAGTGGCACCTTTTAGTTTTAATTAAATTAGATTTAATTTTAATTTTATTGTTTTAAATAATAAAAGTCTATGAAATTATTTTATGATTTAATAAATGTTGTATTAATAAAGATTTACATGCTAAACGAATAGAATTGTGTGTTTTATTTAATTTGAAAAATTTATGCTTAACAGACTTCTCCAGACTGTTGACTGTTGCTTTAATCGTGGCTTAATCACACGCCTGGCAAAATATTTGCGCAACCGTTTTTCTTCTTATTTATTATTCTTGACAAACAAAACATTTCTGTTGTCTTAATATTTTCGAAAAAAGAAAATGTGTTGTTTTATGGAAAATATGTTACCGTTTTACGTGTTTTTTATTATCAGCAAACAAATTAACCGAATTATTATTTAAATAAACAGAAGAGGGCAAAATTATATACATGAAATTACCAAATTGAACATGATTGGACAGGTTTAAGTTCAACTCTGCGAGGCCACAATTTACATCTTATATCAAGAGTTTTTTTAGTTCCCTTTTTTCAAAAAAAGAAGGCTCATGAAATGGCGTAGCAGCCTCGAAATCGGTATTGATTAAAAATATTAATTTGAGACAGATTTTTAAAATAAAAATATACCAGCTAAAACTCTACCATTTTAATTTTCAAATCAACCGATTCCCAGGTGATAAGCAGTGATTGCTGTAGCTTTCGATTACTGTAAAAGAGTCGAGACCGGTCACTGATCAGATATATAGTTTCGCAGCTTTTCAAAACAATTCACTTATTTAGAATTATTTCGTTCACGATATCTTGCAAATGGATTAACCGATTTTGAACCGGTTAAGAGTTACCGAAGTGGTTATTACATATCAAAAGTTAATTATCTTATGGAATCATTTGAAAAGGACTTCCAAAAGTTATTTTAAGAAAAAACAGTTGGAAATGTGCATTTTTCTCAGATTTCTTGGGACGTCTGGAAGTCCACCGGTTCGATTCGGTACAAATTTATAGGAATTAAAAGTTCTCAAAAGCTGCCAGTTTGGTTTGATTCAGTCCAGCTATTCAAAAACTGTAAGCAGGTCATATATTTACACAGACACAAACATATATATACAGACATACAGACATACACACATGAATATTAACAGGCTCTCAGATTTACTTAGGGAAGCTGCTCAAGGCCTTAAAAAGGAGAGAATTAATGAGATATCGATTTTTTTCAAAACTTGATAAAACCAATAACATTCCGAATTGCTTAAATTTTCTATTTTTTAATTTAAATAATAAATTTCCTGAAGAAGTCACACAAAGGAGTGACGAAATATTGTAAAACAATTTTATAATATAATAAAAATAAAGAGACCTTAAGCTTAATAAATATTAGACCACATTATTAATCAGAAAGAGGTCAAAAAACTAGAAGAATTATTTTTGAAATTTTAAATAATTTTCAAGGAACTATTTATTTTAATGTTGTATTTTAACTTATCATGTTGCCAAGAAAAAATTCGACTTATTAAAATAATTTTAATTAAAAAATAATTCATCTATGCTCCACAGCTGTGCTATATTTCGCTACACGTCTGTTTTAAAACGTTTTCAGTTTGTATTCAATTATATAGCGTACAAACCCTTTCCTTGTACTGTTCTCCTCAGCAACCACGCACTTGGAGAAAAAGTAAAGAAAAGCAAACGAATAGATCTGCAGCAGAGATACGGTTGGCTGTCAACATGTTGTCGCAATTTTGTATTTTTCTCAAATGGCACGTGTCCGTGTATGTGAAAATTTTAGACTTGAGCTAATGCTAAGATAAATAAGACAAGAAGAGGAAGCAACAAATTAAGGATAATACGTGCTTAACAAAATATTATTTTTCTAAGAAAAATATTGTAATAAAAATGTAGGCAAGAAATCTAAATAGATTTTCCGATTTAATGAAGTAAACGAGTATGTAAATAGTCAAACAACTCGCAAACAACAGATGACTAATATTTTTTTTAAATAAGAAGAACAAACAAAATGGGTACGTGTTATTAGCGGCTTTTTAAATTCTTAGAAAGTACTTTGAATTTCATTTGGAGAATATTGAGAATGAAAATTATCGCCGGTGTGTCTTCTGCGCTTTACAAAGTTACGAAAAGTGTGGTTTGTTTCCACTTGAAAAGATATCTCGGGACCCACTCTACGACCGGCATTATGAAGAGGCCTGTTTGCTCGGAAACTTTGTATAATTCCACTCATCGTATTGGCCAAAGAAGGGTGGCACGTTAAATTTTTTTCTGGCTAAAACTATTTTATAAATTAGAAAGAACAAAATCGGCACTTAAAAATATATTTTATGCCAGACGTACGTTGGTGAAGGGTATACACGATTCGGCACAGCCGATTACAGCACTTTTACTTATTTTTAATATATTTTATTTTTAATATTTCCCAGTAGAACAAGTAAAAACAGCTGCAACAAAATTCATCTGACTTCATGTGTCCTCTTAACACCATCCTCTCCCTTCTTAGTCCCAGCTCTATGCACTTTATATGCAGGGATAGTCCCCTGAGTTCTAGTCCTACTCATGGAAAAAGTGATTAAAGAATATCTATATCACAAAGAGGGGATAGGAAAGATGAATTGGTACTGTAAATGAGTTAGAAGGGTAGACTTCCAAAGAAGAAAAGGTCAGCTGAATTGTCCCATTTTGGGTCTGTGCAAAAGTAAAATTGTACCAACTTTTTCAAGCCTGCCCATTGCCGAGCAGAGTGTTTTTTGAATTGATATTGAAAATAATATCTGAAACACGGACTGAACAAAGCGAATACAATTTAACTGATTAAAATTATTAATGATTCAGTGTTCGAAGGAAACAAAATACTCACTCAGCTCCAATTCCGAAAGCCTTTCATGTGGGTGACAGGCCAGAAACACTCAAGTCTCATAAACTGCCCTGCTGCTTTAACAAATTCTTGGCTGTTAACATTTAATAAAATTAAATTGCCTTTCTTATAGCTTAACATTTTGCTGTGACATAAAAGTTCTTAAAAACATTTCTGAATGCTTGTAATCCTGCATTTTCTTATTTCTCCCAGCATAATTTCCAGATGATTCAGACATTTGCCAAGCCAATTGACGATGTCGTTAAAACATTCTTGTTGCAAAACTTAACACAATCTTTCTAGTCTCGTGTTACTTTTTCCCTTCAGCTGTTTCTCTCTTTTTTTAAATTTTATTTGACAAAATGCATTTTAGTTTTTCTTTCTTTATTATTGCAAGCAATTTAAGTTTTATTGTTACACATTGAATTTGCTTAAGATGCCATGAAATGCTGAGGAAAATGCAGAAAGAGGAAAGGAAAATATTACAATTTATGCAAAACATGTTAGACATTTCCGTCTCCGAAGTCGGCAAATGAATGATACAAAAATGCTGAGTGAAATTTTCTTAAACACATTGTTAAAGGAAATGTTTGAAGGAAAAAGTGCAATAGACGTTTCATAAAAGTGTGGTGGAGATATTAAATTTAAAGATTTTTAATTTTAAGAGTGACTGCATTAAAACAAAATATAATTTAATTTATAGAAATTAAAATGCTGCAGCAAAGCAAAGCAAACCAATTTCATTAAGATTTCTTTTTATATGATTTTTTGACTGAAATTTAATTAAAAATTTTGAAGTCCTTAAGGCTTAAAAGCATGTATTTTTTATCAATAATATTATTAATATATGACAATATATCAGCAGAAGTCTTAGAAGGCCACATAAAATATGGCTGAAACCATATAAAATATGGCTTGATAACACTATGCGACAAATGAAGACCTTTTGACAAGTGCACGATTGTGACTATATGGGTTCGCTTCTACTATCAAAATGTAGTAAAACCCTAGACTCAGGTTGGTCAAGTTGGTGACCGTTTTCTCTTTATGGGCCTGCAAAGTTTCCCAATATTGGCATGATGCCAAAAAATATGTGTCATCAGTCTTTGCCAAATAACCAACCAGCACTTAAAAATATCGTGTTCGGCAAAAATATAGTCAAGAGTACGTTGAATATTTCTTGTATATTGTCTCAGAGATTTTTCAAAAATGTTTGAAAACAAAAAATTTTTTTTTTCTGTTTTTCAGTCATAACTTTTGAGAAATCCTGATTTTTCATACACTATATTCGGAAAAATTGTAGCCACAGCAAAGCTGAACAACTTTTGTCAACATTTCAATCTAATCTGAACGTGTCTAGATAAAAAGAAATAGGTCATAAAGACTCCCTTAAGACCAAAAATTTAAATATTTAACTCGAATTTTATAATTTTACATAAATTTCTTGGAGAATGATTTAATAAAGTCCTTGTTTCGACATTTATTTGTTATATATTAATTTTAAACTTTGTTTCGAGCTGTCTGTGAACAGCCACCAGTTGTTAGGATCGTACACACTTTTCATCTGATCCGTGAGCATCTTCGTGTCCTTACAATAGGAAAACTTTTTTGTGTCATCAACAGTAAAACATTTTTGAAGGTCTGACTGTCGTCTTCACGGTTGCCACTCTAAATTTTTCTTCGGGACCAATAAAAAAAAGAACCAAAATAAAAAAAGAGAACCAATTTTTTCAATTTTATTTGCATACCAGCATAATACAATACTTTTTACACTGAAGTCAAATTGTCAATTTCTGACTTGTAAACAAAAGTAACACTCGATCAGTGTTGCCAATATAGCTTTTTGATTTACTACTGTGGATAGGTAATAATCGATTACTATCAAGTGTTGTAAACGAATCAAATCTTTTACTTTATGTGAAGAGTAATAATTTTCGTAAATACATTCTTACAGGCATGATAAAACTTTCAAAATTTATTTATATTATAATCATTAACTTTTCATAAAAGAAAAAACAATGAACCAGCGAACCAAACGTAAAATAGACAACCATTTTTGGTACCACAGTGGCAACTGTGGTCGTCTTCTATATTTTGACCTTTGACCCAGGTTCCAGTAAGTTTTATTCTTTTGAAATTAAACAAGCTCTTCAGATATCCGTTGTGACAGCTGCAATATAAAAACAATGTCATCCAGTCGGTCAGTAACATTCTGACCATCATCGTTTTTGAAGACATATGGGCCAATGACCCCGCCAGCCCTTAAAACGCACCAAACAGTAATTTTCTGTGGATGTAATGGTGTTTCGACAAAAGCTTGTGGATTCTCCTCACTTCAAACGTGACAATTCTGTTTATGTTTAAATGGGCTTCATCGGAATATAAAGTTTTGAAGGGACGAAGTGCACGATAAGTTTGTTGAACAGAAGTATTATTTTGACTAAAAATTTCCACAATTTGCACGCGTTGCTCTAGTGTAAGTCGATTTATAATAAAATGTCAAAGCAAACTATACAAAAAACAATTATCAGCTGTTAAAGGAATGATCAAATAAAGCAGTGATGTCAACTCAAAGTTATATCACTCTATAAGAAACACCCCATACAATTTTTTTTTTTAACTTGTTGCAACAGTTTTGAAGCTCTCACTTTATGACGTAACCTTGAATGACTTGGCTTATAAATAAATGGGTTATCATAAGCGACATATTTCAGTTTTTTCTAAGAGATTTATTTGCGTGTTAGAGAATTATTCCTCTCTTCGTTACTCCCAATCACCTTGAACTTAAACCAAATCATGCATTGAAATGAATATATTAAATTATCCCATGATTCTAGATCATCTATACAATTAAGGGCAGACCAACTTTTAATGGCAGACAATAAATAGTTTTTCTTTCCATACATTCACTAAAATCATTTCGTTGTCATATTTCATAATTATTTACGGTTTAATAACAAAAAGCCATAACTTCAGTTACACTACAACAGCGGTATGCGGCAGTTTGGAGGAGTTTTAATATAGAAATTATTTTTCGTAGGGGATTTCGGTTTGAATTTCTAATAAATTGCGTTCAAATTACGCAATAAAAAAAGTGTTAAAAATATAGAACTATTTTCTAGAACAGAAATCAGTTTTAATTTGAAGATACTTGTTATTCAATTCCAATTATCTGCCACAATAATTAAAAAGTACTTCTTGCAAAATAAATTGAGTTAATCCTTTTCTATATTGATTCCATCGCTTATTTCCTTTTGTTCTTGTAACCAATTAAAACACTTCTCGTGTTCCCTTTTTTTTTTTTGTTTGTTTTTAATAAAGATCATTATCATTAATTAAGTTGTCCGTTGTGCAACAAAAAGGTATTGATTTCGTAGTTTACTTTCCACAACTTAATTCAGTTACACGAGTTTATTCGCTCTGCACACTGTTGCGCTGTTTTCGTACAAATAAAACGAAGAATTATTATAAAAATTAAAATTAAAAAAAAAAAAAAAAAGAATTATTCAGTGCCAGCAGCATGTAGTTTGTCATTGTGTTAATGTGTTTAATATAATTTTTCATTGAATTTTTGTTTGAAAATTATTAATTAAGAACAGCGAAGCCATGGTGTGGATGGAAACGTATCTCTTTTATTGTTCCGTGCGTTTGGGTGTGATAATTATTTCCGTTTCATCATTCGTAAGTTTGAAAGAACGTAAATAAATTTATAGTTTCATACAGCAATTTGTTATTATTTATAAAGAATTTATAATATTCTATTTTAGATCTCCCTTTTCATACCAGCAGTTTTATTAATTGTCTTGGGCTCCAGAGCTTTAAAGTCAATTCTGAAACTTTTTCAAGAAGATGAACGTTTTAAAGGTCTGACTTTGGTCCAGATGTTTAGCGCTGATGTGGAAAATGGTGAGTTAAATGTTGCAGTAAATGAATACATTCCTTGAATTTACTCATTTCTATTGGAAATTGTGTGGACTTGTTGTTGGTGTTTTTTCAATAATTATAGATTCCAACAATTTGAAGATCTTAATGCTGCTGTACTTTTTCGCTCATATGACGGCGTGTTTATTAGCATTTTATGGCTCATTGAAGGTAATTTGAGAGTTATTTAAAAGTCTGCTACTGTTGCACGATATTTATGTGAATATTTTATAGATCAAATGTGTTGCATGTGCTTACAAAAACAAATTAGTCATAAGCATTAAGAATTTATTAGCCCAATAAAGCTGTTTTAGCCGTCTCTTTTGTGACAGAGTTCGTTAATAATTTTTGTAGCTGCTTATGAAATGCAGAGTCTGACGTAGGAAATTTTTGTTGTAAATCAAACTGATATACAACCAGAGTTTTAACAGTCTTTTTCCCCGGGGTTGTTATTGCAATTCTATCACAATTGATAACGTTGCACAGTGGGTAATAAAGAGAAAACATTACATAAATTAATAATAATATAGAAATTGTTCAGAAAGTGTTTTTTAATTGAGAAAGATATAAAAAATATTCCAAAGCACAAGGGCAATTTAAAATCAATTTCATATATTCAAATTACACAACAGATCAGCACAGCTTTTTACGAAGGCCGCTGCACTTTCATCTTCAATACTCATTTGCATTTATTACCGCTTGCTAAGGATTGAAACTCTTCTATAAATGTTATTGATATATATCGAATACAGTGACTTGGGGTTAGTCTTTAACCCTAAATGGTTACTGTTCGTCGAATCGACATGTCACATAACAACTTTATTTGCTAAACTCTAAACGCTAGAGTAATTTTTAAAAGTTGCCCGTCAATTCATCGCGAAGCCACCTAAAAGTACAAAATTGAGGAGTAACCATTCAGGGTTAAGGAAATGTTTTTGAGTTTATGCTTTGATTTTAAATGCCAGGCCCACGATATCACTGGATAATGGTTTGTAAAAAAAAGGTTTTAAATAGAAATAAAATTATAGAATTTATTTTTTTGCTTTTAATATATTTTTTCATTGAAACGACAACGAGTGACATCGTCTGCCAGCCAGTATATTTTTAAAGAAGGCCAAGCTTCAAAATCCCCCACTGTGCGCAGTAAATATGACTTTATTTCAGTGCCCTGTTCAGGCATGCATTTCTATTGAAGCTTTTGAACTGTAAATTAATTGATCAACTGCAAAAAAAAAGTGAAATCGGGATCTAAGGCAGCGTAGTATTTGGTTCGCTACTTGAGCGAATAACACTTTGAAAACAAGGCATCAAAATATTTGCATTAATTTTATTTTTTTTAACAATCCAGCTAAAAGCTTAAAAACACTTCACATGTTGACAGTAACAAGCGATGATTGAGTCAGGAAAAGGTTTACAAAAACTAACAGCTTTCCAAAGAAGGTCCAGAGGACGCGTTAGTGAAGATGCAAGTCCAGGACGCCCCAACAGAAAGGCAAAAGGAAAATTATATATAGAAATATTGGGGAAATTGAATATGCTTTTTGTTTTTGAGTAGACCTCGTATATTCGCATAATTAACCCACGATAGAATTTAAGGCTTTTCGTCTAAATATTTGCCCCGCACAATTAATCGACATTTTCAGTGAAATAATTATTCGGGGAATACAAAATAAAATAATTAAGTGCTAATTGAGCAATTTATTAATTAACTCACTGTATGGCAAATCAAATTTAAGTTGAGCTTCAAGTGTGTAAAATTCCTAATTGCGCAATTAAGGTGCATGTCTGATCATGTCAAAACAAAACTTAAATTTTATAAATTCTCTTAATTTCTATTTCTTTTTACTCTTTCAGCTTAAAAAGCATTTCATTCTGCCCATAATCTTCTGCGAATTGTTTCGCGTTGGCTTGTGTTTGACTTTCCACATACTCCTGATGACAGTTGCCAAGGCTCACATCAATTTGGGCGTTTTAATAACCGTTACCCTGGCGGGAGGTTTCGTTATCTGTATGTTCTGCTGTTTATCTGATTCAATATAATTTTCTTTCCATAATAAAATAAATTAATTTCTAATTTGATTAAGTGTTTCTGGCCTACAATTGGGCGGCATGTGTGGCTTTTTATCAAATTATAAATCTAGTGAATAGTGAGCGCTACAGGGCTCTGTATGGTGATGACCCGTTTAAGCCGCTAATACCCAAAACTGTAAGTCCCATGGTAACCGAAAATATACATGTTGTCATCACTCCCACCGCACATGACATTGAGGAACAAAAGAGGCGTAATACTCGACAGAATAATGCACAAAATAATGGAGCGCTACAACCTCAACCTATTATTTCTGTGCTGCCGGTAAATTATTTGGAAAATAATTCAAACACTTACAGATACAATTTGAAATGGAAACAAAGCCAATGGCCTACTACTACACTGAGAACACCACCGACATTTGATAGATACACTCCGTCCCCGGATGGTCTACCAACGCTACGTCAATATAATCGCAATGATAATCATGAACTTAATTACAGCAACTGGCAGTGGTCAGAACTGGCACCAGGCGTTTCCGCTAGAAATAAAAATAGTATTTATTTGCCTCCGCAATGGAAATATTAGGAATTTAGCAGGCTACACGAATACCGACTACAAAAGTCGTTGGCTACAATCGTCGCCTCGTAGTCAGCTACTTAATTATTTTTAAAATGACTCCACCAAATCAATAACCATGAGTTGTTGTTTTTAGTAGAATTCTCTTCAAACGCCAGTGTAGCCGCTTTCATATATTTAATACTCTTAAATAGTGTTATTCCAATAAAACATATTTAAAGTCCACAATATATAACAACAAATCATTTCTTTAGCTTGGATATATAATTTTTTGTTTCTTTTTGTATAATAAAATAATATATTTTCAAGTTTACAATAATTGAATTTATTTATAAGATACTGGCAACACTGCATCTACTCATTGTCGCTCACCAAAATAGAAATTAGTTTAATTTGGCTACAACCACAAAAACAGCATGGACAACAACCAGTAGCCGTGTTGCCTGCGGTAGTAAAAATAATCATTCTCAGATACGCAAATGTATTCTATTTTTCACAAGTTGTAGTCTGTAGCCTGCTGTCGTTATTGTGTTTTATTTGGCTACAACCACAAAAACAGCATGGACAACAACCAGTAGCCGTGTTGCCTGCGATAGTAAAAATAATCATTCTCAGATACGCAAATGTATTCTATTTTTCACAAGTTGTAGTCTGTAGTCTGCTGTCGTTATTGTGTTTTATGCTTTAGTTTAATTTGGCTATAACCACAAAAACAGCAGGGACAACAACCAGTAGCCATGTTGTCTGTAGTAGTAAATATAATCATTCTCACATACGCACATTTATTCTATATTTGACAAGTCTGTAGTCTGCTGTCGTTATTGTGTTCAATGCGTTAGAATTGATATTTTTTATAGAAAATTTTATAAACGAGACGTTTGTTTGAAGACATGAAAATAAAGGCACGTTCACACTTGGCCAATATATACTCCAAAAAGCGTAACCACTAAACCCTGATGAAAAATATTTTGATTCCGATACACGTTTTATTGAGTAAATAATTAATATATAGAGTTCAATATTATTGGAAACTGTTTAACACAATAAACACTGAATCAAATATTTTTAAACTTAGTATTTAGTGGTTACGTTATGTTGGGACAAATATTTGACAAGTGCCAAAGTATCTTAAGGAGCAAATTTTTTTTAAGAATTCGATTTTATATATTAACTTTGCATACAAGAATATTATTCCAGTTCTTTTTTTTATAAAAAAAATTATTTATTTCAATACCAGGCAACCTCATTCCAATTCGAAACTAAAATTTTACCCAGCAGTTTGCAGAAGCAGAACAACAAGACCATCTTTTTTACCTGGATTCATAAAACAAAATCAACTTCATGGACTATTTTCGACTTAAAGGATTTTCATTTATAGAACTATATAAGACTTTATTCTCATATTGGATCAACGAAAATACAAAACATACGGAGACATTTTTATATCTTGACATAAGTATTTAACTCTATTCTATTGCTAAACACCACAACGTTTATTGGTTCCATATAAAACCTGGTACTCGGGTATAATTTCTTTATCTATTATTTCGTTCATGGCTGCTGCATACTTCCATCTGATTTTGGTCTCATTCGACTTGGTATTGATTACCTTAATCCCCGGCGCATGCACCAGAAAGGCGGGATGTAAAATGTGATATTCATAGTCCAACAGACACATGGCATAGTTTTGTATACGCTTATTCGACTGGCCCTCCCAGGTGACACGTTCATCAAATATGGGCTCCTTGTTGTCGCTTATATAAAATGGCTCCCATGATTTGAATCTGTTGTAGCGTTTACCCACTGTAAATATTTCCAATTCTTCGCTGTTGTTGGCTTCCACCCACTGTTGTTGTTTCGGCACCAGATGACAGTTTGCGCAAACGAATTTGTGAAATGGTATCGCCAACGATTTATTTAACATTTCGCGCAACTCCATTTTATTATTGGGCAAACTGGCATTTTCTTTTACCTCAAAAACGGGCAAAACAAAAACTTTCGGTTTTTCACCCTCCAACACGGATGTTGAATTCCTCAGCACCATCTGCAGAAATTGATTCACCAAATCCAAACTGGGATAGAGTTCTATATCGCAGGCGAACAGAAAATAAGTATTAACAGTTTTGCGCGCTATATTTCGCGCCACATTTATCGGATAAGTTAGATTCTTTGAGGTCTTGTACATCTCTGAACGGTTTACGTTTTTATAGGGGGCATTTGTTTCCGCACAATTGTAATTCCAGTCCAAAGCTTCTTCTTCGTTTTTCGCTATAAACGGGGGCAAATGGTCTCTGGGAAAGAATATGTGGAAGGTGACATAGTCGCGTATCAGTTCGCTTTGAGGTAGACAATTGCGCACATATTGTATAGAGTCCATGGTGGCATTGTAGTCATATCCAGGAGCGTACAGAGAAAAACTTACAGGTCCTAACCATCTAAGAAAAGGGGGAAGAGAGAGAGAGAGAGAGAGAGAGAGATAAAGAAAAGTTAATCAGTAATAAATTTAACATCATTTTTGGCAAAGAAATTTATTAAATTATGCGACCCCGTGGAGTAAATATTGGAAAAAGATTGTTATTGAAAATCAGCATAACCTAAAATGGGGTTCCAGAGCTGGATATTTAACCGATTTTCTTATAAAAGTGACAAGATTGATTGTATCTTTTTTGTAAAAAAAATGTATTGTATTAATTGTATTTTTGTTAATTAAATCTTTTTTATTTCCCAAATTAAAACTTAAAACTTTAAACTTAAAAGTCAAAAACACCATTCCAGGGTTGGATAGTTGAAATATTTTTGGTACATATCCAACACAAATTTTTCTTTTCTTTATAAATTCAATTTATATGATAGATATTTTTGAAACAAATTCATTGGCATTAAGAAATTATAAAAGCAAAAAGGCAGCTCCAGAGCTGGAAAGTGTATATTTATTTTTGGAATATTATTGAGTAGAATATGAGTCATATTTGTATATCCTTCACAAAAAAGTGAAAGGTTTATCATTCCGTGTGTAAGTTCTTCGATATTAATATGGGACCCCATAAATTAAATATATCCTGGATCCTTCTGAATAGCGATGACGATTGAGCGATGTCCATCTGTCTGTACGTGACATCGGTAATTCCAAGCCCCCAGAAGAGCTAGAGACTGTGTTCTTAGACTGATGGTTTGGAAATGAACTTAAATGGAGAGGTATTGAAATTCAGAAAAAACCGAAATACGGTTACAGAGCTGGGAAGTCTACACTTATTTATCGACTCAACATTAATACCAAAAGACAATTAATTTTTGATTTGTTTGTAAATGGAATTTATTTCATGCTTTCGGAAGCCTCAATTGTCTATTAAAAATTTAAAATAATAAAAAAAAATTCCAGAGATGGGAAATTAAAAGCTCTTTTTAGCACATTCAGTAGTACATGTAATAGTTAATATGTTTAAAAATGTAAAGCTTTTCTTAAATAAGACCACTTTATACATCACAAAGAATTTTTTTTAGTTCGGATTTCCCTGCAGGGTTGGGAAACTGAATATTTTTTTATAAATAAACGTAACCAACAACGCAACTGACGTTTTTTTTTGGTAACTGAAACTAATTATTTGTTTGTTTGTAAATTTGGTATCAAATTTAAAAAAAAAATCCAAATTTCGAATCCAGGGTTGGACAATTGCAGTATTTCATGGTACATGAAAGTGACTAAAATGGTTACAAATTTTATGATTTTTCTTAAATAAAAAGAAGAGTTGCACTGATAATAAAAACAAACAAATTAATTAAACTTTCGCTTCCAGGGATGGGATATTTAAAATTTTTTTTACATAAAATAACCAAAGAGACATTTTTTTACTAATTAAAACTATTTTTTAATTCAGGAAAAAAATTGGTATCAAAAATTTCAAATCTAAATTTCCATTCCGGGGTTGGATAACTGCAATATTTTGTAATACATGATAGTGACCAAAATGGTTGAAAACAACTTTTTTTTAATATTAATTTTCTTATTCGGAGTTTTAGGTTTTTGTTATAAAACCAACTAATTTTTATCGACATCTGGACCAACAATTTCTTGCGACATCAGTGAAATTTTTTTCTCATATAAACTCTTGTTGAATTAGTGGCACTATTTTTAAAAATATAATTTTATTTACAACTGAATTTGAGACAATCATCTCCTAAGACTCCCAAAGAAATACTTCATTTTCCCCCCAAAGTAAATATCTGGGGATTTTGTAATAATTTATTTCTCACAAAGAGATTTCGTTAGTCGATCATAAAGAAAATATGAAACTTGAGATAACTAAGTAACATTTTTATAAATATATTTTAGCTGTAATCAAATACACACACACACACACGCACACATCTCTTCAGCTCACCGTTCCACAACTGTTGGTAAGTTGTCCATAAACGTATAATCACCATTCGTTGCATACGTTATCGACTCGCCGCAACCGATATTTATACTCTTGCGTCCACGTATATAATTTTTGATCAGCCAATATTCACCGTATTGCAACTTTTCCTGGTATAAAATTTTATCGCGACATTTTAAAATTCTCCGTAATTGTGCTGTCAATGGATTTTCGGTTGTTGTAAATGGAAGGTTTTCGTAGGAAGACACTTCAGCCGTTTGATAGTTGTTGTCAATGACTCTTGAGCTGTAGAATGATTGGAAAAATTGACTTCTTATCAGTACAAAGAAGAAGGCAATTATAGAAATTGAAGCCAAAACGTCCAAGTGTTTGCGATATAGTAGAGCACGTAAATGACTTTGAGAAATCGTGTGAACACTATTGGCGGGTATTATTTTTTTGTAATTATTTGTTGGTTCCATCATTTTTATGTTAATTATTTATTTGTTAGTGTTTATATAATTCACTATGAACTGTATTATTTATAAAAAAAGAATTTATAGGGATTTTATTATATTTTAGGGAAGAGAATCATGCGTCAGATTTAATTTTTACAAGTAAACTATTTCGTGCGATATTTTGGTGACGTCTGAAATATGTATTCTGTTATAAAAATACTTTAATTTCATTCTATTTCTGCTCAAAATGCTATATTGTCGCAAAGTACTTTTTGAGCTAAAAAGTACTTTATAGCAATAAACTCATTTTGGCTACAATATTACATAAGTAATATATTCTTATAACGAAATTTTTAGGCCTTAAAAAAGGTTATTGTCGTAAAGTGATTTATGGGCTAAAAAATACTTTTTGGGCTGAAAAATACTTTTTGGGCTGAAAAGTACTTTATAGGAAGAAACTCATTTTGGCTACAATATTACGCAAGTAATATCTTCTTATAACGAAATTTTTAGGCTTAAAAATATATTATTCTCGTAAAGTACTTATTGGGCCGAATGGTACTTTTTGGCAAGAAACTCTTTTCAGCTATAAAAGTACTTTTTGCACAAATTAAAATTTTTTTAGTGAAAGCTGTTTTATTTGTAAAATTTTTAACCCCTAAAACTCTAGATTAAAATATTATATTGCCAAAAAGTTGTTTTTACTCTCCCGCTAGGAAAATTATCTGGATTTCAAATATCTGGAAGTTATTCCAAAATCGAGTTCTCATTAGATCTCCACTTTTTGAGGTCCTAGGAAGCTTCTCTGGCTAGTTCTGAGAGCCCGTAATTACTTCTGTACGGGCATGTGTGTATTTGTGAGTGAGCGTGTGTGTGTATGTGTGTGTGTGTGTGTGTGTGTGTGTGTGTGTGTGTGTGTGTGTAAGTATGTGACTCCCTTATAACGAAACCGGATGAAAACAAAGAAATTAAAAAAAAGAGTTTTTAAAATGTTTCCTTTTAGAATAACTTTCCAAAGACTTCACCAGAGATCTTTCGTGTGCAGAGCGGATAACTAGAAGCTGTTTCGTGAAATAGTGAACACAAGATTACGATGCCTTAACTCCCGAGTTCGACTCCGCACTCAGCCATGAATACAGTGTCGAATTTTTCTGTTCTTCTTTCGTGCAGGATTGTGTTAATTATTGCCGGCTTGTATCAACGATGAAGGCTGATAGCGAATAACGCCATCATGTACTAAAAGAACAGAATACAACATCCTCCTTCGTCGGTACCTGTAAAAAAATTCAGCGGCGGAGTAAAAAGTAAAAAAAAAAAGCTACAACAAAATTCTTTATCTTCTGTCTTCATCTGTCCCCTTAAAACTATTCCCTCATTTCTAGTTGTGGACTCTGTAAAATAACAGGCAACGAGTTTACAGATCAGGCCGTGAAAGGGGCCACAAGATCTCCACTTCAGGTAACATCAAATTAAAATCATATATAAAAAGACTCATAGCGAATCAATAGTAGTTCCATTAATAGCATAACATAAAACGAATGGACCTAATAAAATTCTTGGAATTGCGCTTAAGGCGATTTCTTTTCTAGAAAATAATGCAAAATTTTTCACACTTTTTAACAGAAAATGGCAACATTTCGTTATTTCAAAATAAGGAATTTATTACAAATGAAGCCAACATCCCTCATGAAATATTATTTCTTTTTTAAAACTTTTCCAAACTGCCACTTTTTAAAAAATAAGTGAAAACATGTTACATGTTTTCTAGCAAAGCAAACGTCATAAATTTCTCCCCCAAAACACGCAGAACATGTAACACTTTTTCAGCTCTTTTCCAAAAAGTGGCAGTTGGGAGGAATCTTAAAATAGAAATTATTTTTTTGTAAAGAATGTTGGGTTAATTTTATAGTAAATTTTTTATTCTCAAATAACAGAATATTTTTATAAAACAAAAACAAACAAAAAACATTTAATATTCCCTTCAACATACACCTCTCCCTGTTCTTCCAACAACCGCTTTTATTTTAAATCTGTCCTTCTTCTTTGCTAAAGCCTTGAAGTACAAAACATAAGCTGCGCGATATTTCACAACATCAATTCACTTATTCGAATCCAACACACCGATATCGTTAATGGTTTATTTTTTTTAACAAAACTGAGTTGTACTAGGAAATCTGCTGTATTTAAACGATATTTATTATTTATTTAAACAAATTTATTTAATGCTTTTTAAAACAAATACAAGTGTGGCCTTTGTTGCCATTGCCGAACAAAAAATTAATAAATAAAACAATTTTGTAAACAAAACCAATTTGTAAATAAATAATAACACTATAGGAGACTCAAATTATTATAAGACATTTTCTATAGCTTTTATTAAACATTTGGGGCCTTCACACTGTGTGCTATTTAGTTGTTGCCATTGCCAAACAACAACATATTAATAAATAAAAGAATTTTGTAAACAAAACCAATTTGTAAATAAATAATAACACTATGGGAGATTATTATTTTTATTAGATATTTTCTATAGCTTTTATTAAACATTTGGGGCCTTCACACTGTGTGCTATTTAGTTGTTGCCATTGCCAAACAACAACATATTAATAAATAAAACAATTTTGCAAACAGAAGCAATTTGTAAATAAATAATAACACTATGGGAGATTAAAGTTATTATAAGATATTCACTAAGCTTTTAATAGGCATTTGGGACATTCGCACTGTGTGCTATTTAGTCATACTCTCGTAAAGTCATAGTATTTTACACCAGTTTAAAAAAAGTCGTTGTTGTGCTGCATAGAAAATAAAATTATAAAATAATAGCACTTTTTCAGATCAGTTTCTGTTTTGTCATAAAATAGTCGGAAAAATCTGGATCCCACGATTGAAAGAAACTCTTTAGGAGAGGCGGCGATGGTATATGTTTGCCGCCATTACTTATATATGATTTATGAATGGAAAAACTGTTAAATATTATTAACAGCCTTATTTTTATAACGTAAAATTAAGTAAAAGAGAATTAAAATGCAAAATATAAATTGTAATTAAGTGAAATGATTTTCTCTTTTGACTTGTATAACTGGCAGCCAGGGAAAGTTTCTCCCCTTGCCGCCGCCAAAAAAAATTTATTTATCAGCTGCTGTTTAGACATAAAAATTCATTTAGCACAGGTTGTTTTCATTCAGTATACATTTTGTTCTAATATTTTATGACTTATGACTTAATGACTTCACTGTGAGTCCCCCAAATGTATAAAACTTTTGTTAGTAATAAAAAATATATCTGTTTCTATACAGTATTGATTTTGTTTTTTCCTAAAATATATGCCACTTCACAGAAATAAAAAATATGTTAAACGGCTGACTCTAACGGGTCATCCCACTGGTTTTAACCGCAGCGCTACTGTAACCTGATGTTTGTGCTATTCTATGCTTTTAAGCACTTTGAGCTAAAACACTATTAAATAAATTTTCTAATCAACCAATTCCCACGTGATAAACGGCGATTAAATGTTTTTCGATAAGTATAAAAGAATCGAGAACAGCAACTGATCAGATATAATTTGGAATTTTTTTTTTAAAAGAATCACTCTTATCAAGGTTACGACAAACGAAAGTTTGTGATATCGTATTAAATGTCAAGAGCTGATTAGTTTGTGCAATCGTTAGGAGAAGCCGTTTAAAAGTTATACTAAAAAAAAATTCCTTTCGAAAAATTCTTCTTTTTAAAACTTTTTAGGGTGTTTTAAAATTTACCGATTCGAATCGGTTCAAAATTCATGCTCAGTAACGCTCTTCTGAACGCTATCAGTTTGGTTTAATTCGGTTCAGCCGTTCAAAAGTTATAAGAGGAGGGTTACATACATGCCCACACACAACATACACACACGCACACACACATGCGGATATAGGGATGGCCTTTCAGAATTAGTCAGGGAATTTTCCTACTACCCGAAAACGTGGAGAACTCGATTTTCTTTAAGCGTGGTGAAACCAACAACTTCCCGATATTTTGAAAATTTTAAATTTTCCCAGCGGAATGTTGAAAAAATTAAAAAGATTTTCATTAAAAAAAATATATAAAAGAAATTACGTTCACACAAACTAATTTTGACACTAAAACTTTGCAATTATTTAATTATTTAATCACTTTTTGTCTAATCACGTTTTTTATTTAAAACTTATTGTGTAAAAGTTTTATGTTCCTTTTTCACGTTTCCACAACCGAATGAGAAGTCTTTTAAAATTAAAATCAATTTCTAAACGTTTTAAATTTTTATACAGGGAATTCTTTTCCAAAACTACTAACTCACAGAAACGTTTACATTAACAAATTCAAATCTAATGGAATGTATTAAAAAAAAAACTTTTAAAACTTTCTTTTAAAGAAAAGCACGTTACAATTTAAAGTTAATTGAAACATATTTTCATATTATTGAATGAGCTAATTTACTCAATGGTTTTGTTATTGTTATTATTGTTTTTTCAGTCATAAAAGTTTTGTAATACAAAACGTCGAACAAATTGAAACACGTTTATTTACACACAATAAAAAAAAATTGGCAAAAAACCACGTTTCAATTTTATGATACAATTTTCTATAAAATAAATTTATGTAAAATTTCTTTTTATATACTTTTACAATGCAAATTTTTTTGTTTAATATATAATATTTATTTACAAATAATTTCGTTGAGAAAATTTATTTTGTTTGATGACAAAATATTTTGCGTGCTTTATACGAGTATTTGTCGCGATCGTTCACAACTGAATGGCTGAATATTTTTCTAACGTTTAGAAAAGTTAATGAAACAATCGTGCTATTGAGTACTTGCAACGTTTAGAATTAGTTGCAGTAGTATACAAGTACGTTTTTATTAATTATGATTATAAAGAACTTGATAATGATGTTTGTTATTACTTTTTTATAAGTGGCTACAAAACAAACATAAGAAATTTATTTATAATTATTATTTGTTTTATCGCATTTGCTGTGGTTGAATTAAATATTTGCACAGCATAGTTCAATTTGCTTGGCAGTTTTAATAAGTCTTGTTTTTTTTTCGGTGGTAATTAAGGTGAGAAATGCTTAATGACATGTTACAGCCAGCGCCAAAATACACTGCAGCGATCTTAACAAATTGCTATCAAACTGAGCAGACCCAGGAAATTGTATAACTCATTTCATGCAGAATACTTATTGTAGGATATCTACACATCTGCTTTGCCGGGCATTATTTTGTTTCTACAAGATTTATTTGCCACCACCAACCAGTAAAATTATAATGATGAAATAAATTTTACTTAATCCCGATTGTTCTACTAACCACAACAATTAAGATGCTTAATCAAATATTAGCTGGTTGTATCCATCATTTCAGCGACGTATCACATTTTATCTTATCACACCCATTTCAAGTTCACGGACAGCAAATGCATAATATATTATAACTTGAATGCTTTTAACAAACAAATTTTCTTTTATTAAGTGCTTTATTTTAATTACACATCAAAAAGCCCTGAGCATTCATTTTAATACAGTTTTTAATTTTTTTTATTTAAAGTAGCTAAAAAGGTTCCACAATTTAATATATTTTGATTTCTTTAACAGTAGGAGACTAGGAGTTGCAGCCTCTGGAGTACAAGAACTCAATAGATACGTATTAAATGCTTTTGCAAACGGTGTAGAGAAGAAACGAGTAAGTAAAAGTACTAAAATGTTTATAAAAGTATAATAAAATTAATTAAAAGTTTAAACTTTCCAGCTCTGGTGCTGTATTTTTGACTTTTTTTTTTGATATCTAATAAAACAATTTATCAAAACTATCCTGTTGTTTTATTTGTAAAGATATATAATCTTTTTTCGTTGTCTTCTCTCATGTACTAAAAATAAGTTTCAATTGTCCACCCCTGGCACAATTTTTTCGATTTTTAATACCAATTTAATTCTTCATGAAGTATTAAATTTAATTTATTAATTAGCAAAAATAATAACTGCCTTTCCCACGACATCAATCGATATCGTTCTGTCGATCAAAATATATTTCAAATAAAAACAAATTCTAAAATTTATTTTTTCAGTCGCAAAGCAACTCTGAGTCAGTCAACCATTAAGCCTCGTTGACAATTATATTTAAGTGCATACGCTTCTATGCACTAAATTATTACAAATTTACTTTTACATTAATTTTTACGGATACAGCAATAACTCTTAAGAAAGCATAAAAACTCACATAAAACCGCATTTATCGGAGAAAATTACAATATTGCTCACAGACACTAAAACTTTTTTATATATTTCTTTCTTAGGACTGGCACTTAGGCGAGTATCCTATGGAAATCATAAATACTAACACTAGTACACGCAAGTGTGTTTGCTTTCGATAACACAAAATGCCATAAAAAGAAAAATTCAATATCATTTAATTACTTGGCTGAGTACGATATCGAACTCACGATTAAAGTTTAAAAGCTCCAACTTAAGACAGCCTTTTTCTTTGAATTCAAAAACATTGTCATTTAATAAGAAATCTATTGACGCATAGTAAATATGTATGTGTCTATGTACTATAGATTTTAAATTATGCAAACGTATTTATTTTTGTCAAAGTGTTAACAACTTTTGCAAATTTTGTATGTTGCAAGAAACGAAATAAATAAAAAAAACAATTAACAAAATGATAAGCAAAAAAACGAGCTTCATAATTGATTTAAATGTGACCTAAACCTAAATTTTTTTTATAAAAAACGTCATTTACAAGATACGAATACAATACAAGGTTTTGTTAAAAAATTAGTCGGTTTGAGGTTGTCATACTACGAATTTTTTTTTTTACAAATGACAATGGAAAATACATGCGCATAAACACATACGATTTTTTTACTAAAACTTAATTATGATCCATTTGAATCCATTCTACAATAGGAAATTAATTGTAAAAGCGTTTGTAAGTTTTAACAAAACCTTGAAAGATTCATGACTTTTCAAGAAATTATCAAGCAACGTAGTTACGAGATGCAAATATTATGAAATCCATAGCTAAGTTATTTTCCATTTTTTATCATGTTGTTAAAAAAAATAAATATGTAAAAGGAAAATTGCTCAAGGATTTTATCAATAAATTTGTGAAAAAGCCAGCTTTAATAGTAGGGTACAACTCCTTGTTCCAGCAGCTTTAATACGAAAACATCAGAATTTCTTATTTGATCAAAACACTTTCCACAATGCTTTTATTAAATTCAGCCAGTAGTATCGTTTTAAAAAATTTACACACATTTCTCTTAATTTAAAATGCCCGTAACAGCCCGTTCTATCATCAGTTGTAATGGCGAGGGGATCCAATTTTTAAACGATCCATCACTTAGCATACAAACATTACGATCAATATAACAATATAGCTTGCCCACACGATATATTTGTTTGCCAAGTTCACGGCGTCCTGGCATTGGTGCAAATAGTACACCCTTTTCAGCACATTTACGTGATACCAATTCCTTAAACTCCAATTGAGTGGGAACTGGTACTTGTAGATCCAGAAGGGAGGGAGGTGGCTGAGGAGGCGGTGGCACCGGCGTTGCCGTTATATTTGCCCCCATATTGTTGCCAGTAGTTAGGGGCGTAGCAGCCGTCTGATCCGTAGCACGATGCATAATTTCTAAAGCTCTACGTAAATGCTCTTTAATACTCGGTTCTCTTAAAATATCATCGGAAAACATGCTTTTCCATCCGGAATACCAGCGTGAAATTTCACCATAATCCGGTGATTGATTGAGCCATAAGACCAGTACTTGCATCCATTTTGGAAAGAAATGTTTGTCTAACAGTTGTGCCATTTGTATGGAGGGTATGAGCTCGTGCCATTCCCACACTTGATTCCAAGGTTCTGAAAAGAAAATTAGTTGTTTAGAGATTGTTTCCAAATTGCAATAACATCCTTGATTCGGTTGGAAAGAAACTTTAGCAGCGACACGAACCAGGAAAAATGTCATAAAGCTTATTTGCAGTAGCTGCATAACATTCTTAAGCAGTGCTTCTATAACTGTTAGCTTTTCAAGTACATCTGATTTGCCGAGTCTAAGTTACAACAGGCATATAGCAGACGGCAGAGAATATATTAAAACATTAAATTAAGCATTAAAGGCTATATGATATATTATTTATGATTAATTATATCTCATGAAATGCAAATATGGTAGATTAGATACATTAAGTTTTCTAAAAACATCGGGAAAATTTTTTTTCGGCATTTGTACACATGGAACGGCGATAGTTATATCTATGCCACAATATATAAATAGAAGTCAGGGTATTAGTATGACCATATTTCTAATGTTACTAGTGTTTTCAATGGGTTTTACCAGAAAATATCGGTTTAAAGAACTTATCATTTGGAACTAGAAATAATTGCTTATCTAGCCATGATTTCAAAATGAAATAAACTTACCCAAATCTTGTTGCAATGGATTTACAACAAATTCGGTCAAAACCATCTGCAGTTTTGGTATAATATGCTGCAGGAGGAAAACCTGCATTTCACTCTCATCAAATGCTCCCTTCCAAGGCGTTAACATAGCACGTGCGGAACGATCTTGAGGCATCCAGGCTTGCAAAGCATTACCCAATTTATCTCTGATGGTAGGAAATATGAACTCCTCCATTTTATGACCCAAAATTGAATTCCATGGCAAAATCCATATATGTATGGGCACAGTATCAGTTAAAGGATCCCAATTACGTACCGCTGTACTTAAACGGGTCAATATTAATTGTTCTAGTACAGAATCCAAAATCCATGTAGGAAAAAGTGGTGCCCAACAATCCAACAAAGCAGCCATTGATTGATGATGTTTAGGCTCCCAAAACTCTGCACAAGAACGAAAACTTGGAATAACCCCTGCCCATACCAGGGAAGAATAAGGATCAAATACATTAGAACGTGTTTCTGTTGGTGTATCATTTTGGCTTTCTAAAATTGACCTCCATTTTTTAATTAAATCCACATACATGGTGGGATTTTCCAACGGTTTCCAATCACAGAGATGATTTTTCAGCAAGGGAGCTATAATGCCAGCGGCCAGATCACCTAAACCGAACTGTTTATACTCGGATACGTAATTTTGCTGTAATTCTAGAAATATTTTCTCAGCGCGATCTAAAGTCAAATCAGTTTCATTGCTGGTCAACTCATCAACTAAAGATAGAACTTTATCCAAAGTATTAATGTGGTCATTTTCTAATCTAACTATTTCCTCAAGTTGACTTTTCTCTTGCTCGAGTGATAATTGTCTCTCAATCGCAGCGTTCTGCGCTGAATCCAGTGATATAATATCCTGTTCGCACATATTAACTATGAGTGTTAGATTGTGCATGAGTTCGGGCAAAGCAAATGACGTAGTTGATTTCTTAGGCTGTTCAGTAACTTCATACAAATCTTCGTCAATTACTTTTGATTGACCAATAGCATGGTAGCCACTGAGCACACGTTTTTCTGGTCCTGTCATGTCAATAACTGGCACATTACCCAACTTTTTGCTAAAATTAAAATAAACAAAATAAAATAAACAAAGAATTTCTTGATAGGTATTACATACCTAATTTTATCAGTGATAATGTAATTGGAACTCTTTCCCTTTTCCAATACTTCTTCTACGGTTTTATAATAATAACGTTTTGCAGTCTTATCCTGTTTCACATCTCCCGCTTTCTTCCACTTATTTAGTTTTTCTTTAAATTCTTTAGCTTCGCGAACATCTTCATCGATTTTAGGCTTATGCTGCACAGAGTAATTCGTATTGAAATTTTCATTTAGCATATGGAATATATAAACTTACCCCTAAACCTCCCACACTAGCAGCCGTCTCTGGACCATAAGCTCCTATAGCACCTCTGCCCTTGCGCACGTGTGCCTCTACCGGCTGCGATATGCCTTGCAAATCTTTACCCAAGCCCTTGCCTGGTTTATACCCCATCTGTAAGAGCAACTTGGCGCCTATGCCACGGGTATGCTGTTCCCAGGATCCAACATTAGAATTACCTATTTGATTCTGCCTGAAATAGGAAGGTTTCTGCTGCGTTTGCTGCGGCATTCTGGACTCTTCGTCATTCGAATCATCACTAGTGTGATCCGAATCTGCATCCATTAAAGTTGGTCTATTACCTGCACCGAAGCCCGTATGAGCATTTTCCTCTTCTTCTTCGTCTGTAATAGGGTTTCCCTCGTCGTCGTCATTATCCGCTTTATCTTTTTTCTTTCCTGACTGTTGTATACCACCGGCAACAAAACTGACAGGAGCCGTATAGTCCTTGCTACGACTACTTGAGGATCCCAAGCCCATACGTCCTTTACGTCCTCCACGTCGTCGGCTGCAGGATTCATCGTCATCATCACTATCATCAGCCCATATACCTTTGAAAAAAAGTTATTACAGTATTAAGTATAAAAGAAAACTTCGCAAACGGCAATCTTTCTCACCATATATCTGTTGATGTTTTGTTTGTTTTTTTCTGGGCCTATTGGTATTGAATTCGTTATCCAAATCATAATCGGTTACTTCAAATCGTTCGTATTCATTATCTGACATGTTAGTTTAAGGATTAGTTCACAATTTTCTTATTTTTTTTAATTTTAGCTATAGATTACATATCATATTGTCTATAAATGCAGCAATTTCTACCTATTGTAAACATGCATTTTGACGTTTTTGAAAATGCATGTGTAGAGCAAAGCTGTCACAGCTGTGAGTTTGAGTGATGCCACATGTAACACAGTGGTGAATTATTATTTCAAAGGCCTTTGTATATAAAGTGTTTTCTGTAATTAAAATGAATTAATACTATTACTAAACGCTGCCTACAAGGAACTTCGAAATATACCCACTATATTAGAAACCCAAGCTTTGCATAAGGAAGAGAGCAGTAGTGCTGGAAAATGTTTTAAAACCTCAAACATATGCCTTCTGATAGAACCGTATCTATGGAATGAACAATAGCCCACTCAATAGCACGAATCGTGAACACCAGAATTTGCAAGAATGTATATGCCTATTTTAAAAATTGCCGTACAGTGGCACTGTAAATGACGCAATCTTGCGCTGTAGTTATTCTAAAATACCTATTTGTTGTGTATATGGACATATTGTTATGTATATACAATAACGACTTGGCTTATACATCACGATGTACGGTATATTAACGTGAAGATGCGGTGCTAACATATGAAAAACTTAGATTGTATAGTATCGTCTTTGTCTGGCGTAACATCTAAGTTCAACGTTGGCGGACTTTATATGTTTGCCTGATCGTGTGGAAACTATTAATAATGTAATGTTATTTGGGTGAATTGAAAAAAATCCTGCTTTATGGTTCCATATGGAGTCCATATCTACAAGTGTACTTAGCACTTAGGGCATAGCAAAGGATTTTTTGGAAAATTATATCACGGTTCTTAACGTCTTTGATAATACCTGCCGTTAGCTCGGATGTAATTGCATGCTCTGTGAAGTATGTATATCGCATCCATATTCTCGTAATAAGTCTGGCAGCTCTTGTTTCTCAAACAGCTCTGTTCCTGCAGAGTAAAACACACCACGCCGTCTTCAACCCCTCTAATAACAATCAAAATATTTCTATTGATATTGCTAACGAAGTTGTAAAATAAACTGTATGTACATGACAAAAGTTTGCTTTACCTATATAGAGTTTGACAGTTCAATTCTCAAATGGTCTTGCGTAGAATATACTTGCTACTCTCGTGACTTACAGCTTTTCCTCATTTTCTGTACATGAATTGTAGTGTTGGTGAAGGTGAATTAATTAGTTTTTTTAGAACTCATCCGATGAAATAAAATTTTTCCCTGTTGTTTGTATTAAAATTGTAATTGGCACGAGCGCACGCAAAGGCGCTAAAAATTCACGATAATTAAGTAATTATCTTAAAATTTTATACAAACCCACAATCGGCATCACAACTTATTGATACTCTAAAAGTTAAAATCTATGTAAATATTAAGACGTAACTAAAGTGAAAATATAAGTATGTATGTGTGCATAAATATATGAAATTAAAGTAAAGCAGAAAAAATTAGCACGTGTTTTTTAAGTACAATTTTGTTTGGCAACAATAAAAAACTAAAGCAACAACAACTGTATGAAAGTTTATTTTTTGCGTTTCCTCTTTGTGCTTTACATTCAATACACAAAGTGTCTACTAGAAAACCGCAACTAATAAAAAATTAAGAAAGCGTAAATATTAAGAAAACATATCATTTCTAAAGTAAAGTGTATATTTTCTAATAATTAATATAGAAATAAATGTTAAATTAAATAAATTCTACCGCGATTAATGCTGTAAATATTAGTGCAGAATATATGATATTATAGTGAAAAAATAAAAACAGAATTGTGATTGTGATTTCTTTTCATTGAACAACATTTATTGATACTCAAACATACAGTTTGTTTATACATTAAAAGAGCACGAGTGGGTGGAGAGGTGTTCAAAAATATTATAAAAAATTTTTTCTTTGCGGGACTTCTCTAAACGTTTAACAATACAAAATGGTGCAGGTAAGAGCTCTTTAATATTGCAATATGCAGCCAATATTCTATAGAAGAAATAAATAACAAGATTGGCTTATATCGTCTTAAATTGGATGCAGTAAATCCAATATGTCTTACATTCGATATGAACATTGTTAGTATATATATGTACATATGTATACATCTGTAACAAAAATACCGCCAAAATTCACAGTAGTTTAATTTCTAGTAAAATATGGAACCGGTCATATGAATGAACTTTACTGCTTGTCCCAGATGTTACTCGTTAACGTCCTGGCTATAAAATTCATTTAAACGAAAAGATAGTTTTAGAGATCGTTTGTGTTTCGAATATATTTTATAGATTGAATGATATCGGGTGACGTCGTGGCACAGGCAATACATTATTTGTACATTTAGACGTGTGTCTATTCATATATGCGTTCATACATATGCATTTATATAGTTACCTGAAATCGAAAAAGCTATAATTCACAAGAAAAGAATTCATTATATAATTATGAATGACTATGACGATATGTGTACAGGTTTGTTCATTTCATCTTAGTGAACTGAAATTATATTCTTTATAGATAGCGAAGTCCAAATTCGGCAGCCCTGTGCCTGAAAATAAAGCCGATTTTCCAAATCATCCGTCCTAAGTTCAATACCAAACAGTTGTAATATTGTGCGTCCTTAACTAATTAATTTTGCATAAGTTTATGAATATATTAGTGAATTAGAGAAATGTGCGCTAAAACTTTTAATTTAGGATTAAAAATTGTATAATATTGACCTATTTTTGTATAAAGTTATAACATAAGTACATATTCAGGGTTGACTGCTCTCTATTTAACTCATAAAGTTCCCACAGGGCTTGAATAAGTTTTTAATCAAGAAGGTAATTTTATTCATTCGAATAAAACTAACTGTCAAGGTACGTTCACCCTTGGAGAATATTTTCCGAGAAACATAACCACTCGTACATAAATATAATGGGTTTTCCTAGTGGGTTAATCGTTATATAGGGTGTTTTGTATAGAGTGATACAACTTTGAGTTGACATCAGTTCTTTTTTTGACCACCATTTTAACAGCTGATAGTTGCCTTTTGTTTTGTTTGCTTTGACATTTTATTACAAATCGACTTACACCAGGGTAACGCCTGCAAATTGTGAAAATTTTTTTTATCAAAATAATGGTTCTGTTCGTCAAACTTATCGTGCACTTCGTTCATTCAAAATTTTGTTTTCCGATGAACCGCATTTTTGGTTGAATTGTCGCATTTGGAGTGAGGAGAATCCACAAGCTTTTGTCGAAACACCATTACATCCACAGATGTTTGGTGCGCTTTATAGGCTGGCGGAGTCATATGTCTTCAAAAACGATGATGGTCAAAATGTCAACGTTTGTGAAAATCGGTGTTCCAGATTGCTCCTTGTAGCCGCCAGCTGTGGCGGCCACATGACCGAAATCATATTTAAACATTAATGGCATAAAATTGTCTATCCAATAAAGACATTTTGATATCATTCATTGATATCAAAAATATATTACTATGTTTTATTCTGATTTAAACTTGTATCACTCTATAAAAACACCCTTTATTATTATATAGGTATATTAGAGCATAAAACAAAATGCTCTGTTTATAACATATTAATAAAAGAATTTTGATACAAAAATATATATCAAGAGGCTCTTAAAAATCGAACAGCTTTCCATAGAGTTGGCTATAAATATATAATTAAAACATTATAATTAAAAATGATGGATTAAAAAATTTATTTTCCAGTTTAGCAAAATTTTCTGCGCGTAATACTTGCAGACCACTTTTTTTAAAATAGTTTCCCGAAAAGCAACGACGAGAAATATTGATCAATTTATACAAACAATAAACGCAATAAATTTCAATAAAACAAAAAACTCAAGAAAATCTAAAGAAAAGACCCAATAAGTGATAGGCGTTTTCTAAAACCCGAATAGAATCCTGAATATAAAGTAATTTGAATATATATTTAAACAATATAATAATCTGTTATCTTATGCTTGTAACACTTTAATACACCCAGGTTTTTTATCACTAATATTAATTTTTAATAAAATTTTATGGCAAAGATATTAATAAAAAAAAGTCATTTATACTATTAAGATGTGTAATATGCCTCTCTTTGAGATCTCCTTAGTGCATAAAAAATTTAGAAAAATACTTTAGTTTACATATTTCCCTTATATTTATTTATTTTAATTTTGACCTCTGCAAATCAGTATCACTCAGATATAATACCCTTGAAGCAGTGTTTCGAAGCAATTCTGATATGCGCTTCTTAGCATGTCCTTGAACTCTCTGTCGTCCATATTTGGGAATCTCCTATCTTATGAACAGAAAAAATGCCCAGAGGGCCAAATTTAGTGAATATCTCAATTGATTGAGGCAAAATTACATTGTTGTTGGCTAAATGCGATGAGTATATATTAATATCATAATTCAGTGATTTTCGAACGAACTTTGCTGTCACATGCTTCATGCCTGAGATTTCCGAAAGAATTCCATGGCATGAAGCAACTGTTACTCTTTGTTCTGCTTTTTTTCTCAACAATTTCATCAGGATCCAGTAAGTTTTTTCGTAATTTTTATCATCTCGACTTTCTTGAAAAGCTTTTAACACTTAAAAAATCTTTCTGACTCTTTGAATGCAGCCACCATACAGCGAATTGGATAAAAGTTGTAAAGCTAATGGAATTCACCTTATATTTCAAAACGATATATTCCTATTGCGTAACATATTTGGCTTCTAGTTTTAGTGAAATTTCAAAATTTAAATTATCTTCAATTACAAAAATAGCCCACAAAGCAAACGTTTTTACTACGAACTGTATTCACTTTGTTGTATTTTACTATAAACTTTCAAACTCTATTTTCCATTAGTTTAATTAGTTTCAAAAGCTTTCTGACTCCATTAACGCCTAATTAAAAAGGCAAAATAAAAAATATAATCACAACGTAACATGAAATTTTAAAACTGTACGCTCTTGGAACAATAGATAAAATTGAAAATAAACAAACTATAACAACAGCAGCTACAAAGCCACAAATGAACAAAATTTTAATGTTCATTTTCCAAATTATTTAATACCAAAAACAACATAATTTCCAACGTATAAAATAATATTGTTTGCTGTTTAATATTCAATTATTGAGCGTTGACAATGACCATAATGGTAAAAGACCCCTTACATGGGCAATAAAGGGGGGTATAATGATGATAATGGCTATGATAGCTTGATAATGTTGCGGCGTATGTGGTGTTTCTATTCGCTGGTAATTAGATAAAAAGGTATTTCTAGAAACCACACCTAACACATTTTCCACATACAAAAAGTGCAATTTCGTTAATATTTTCATAAAATATAGAGATGGAGATGGAATACTGCGCTTACTAATGCAATAGCATTCCTTTTATTACTTTAAATCACTACTGAAGTGCTTTTTGTGCAAAATGGTTTAAAGAAAGTTTTGTATAGTAAATTTTATATTGTAATTTATTTTAGCAAAGTAGAAAAGTTCTATATACAAAAGCAGATGATGGATGCTTTCTCATAAAAGTTTAATATATTATTTAAAAGCCAGGGAGTTGGGGAATTATTGCTAATAGAATGGATAGTCAAATTCGAACTACAGTATTTTCAGGAAATATATTTTCAAAAATAGTATGTCATTTTACTTTTCACAATTTTTTTTAATTCAATATTTTATAATCAAGAAGAAGAATTCTTTCTTAGCAAGACGACATTTTTGAAACCCCTTGTAAAGCTTAAACGCGTTTTCCATTATTTGGAACTCGCTCTTTATTTTTAAATAAAATTTTCTTAGGTATGAATAGTGATAGACGGACAGTGTTTTACAATTCCCTATGATATTTTCTTAAAGTTTTTTTTTTCAGATTCGAATTTTCCGAATATTTTCATATCCACTGGAAATCAACTTAAACTAACTAATTAAAAATGGTAATCCGTGTAGTTTTTTATGCAATTTTCGGTTAACTTTTTAAATAGTTGTCTGGATAGCGCTTTAATATTTTAGGTTGCTTTGCCCCAGAACAATAACCACCTTTGACTGTTCTTTAATGTTTTCGTACACAATCTGCTTAACCCACCACCTCTTATAAATTTAAAATAAAAGGAAAAACCTAAGTCAAGTACACGGTGCAACAATATGTACGTTTTTATTACACCTGAAAATTACCACGTATTTTTTAATAGTCGCATTCCGCTGTTAACAAAAGTAAATAAAAATCTAAAGGTTTTGTAGCTGCTCAAACCAAAATAATAACAAAAATAAATTTTATTTATTGAATATTCATAAAAAATTTTTGAAGAATTGAATGGATATACTACATGTAAACTGTAGTTACCAAAGATCTCCACGAAGAAAATAATATAAAATTAATTATTGAAAAAATTAATTTTTTATCAGAACGCTTCAAGATTTCTTGTACCATGTCTAATAACCCACTAATTTCTGGCCTTTATTAAGAAGACCCATTTATTTATTAGATTATATCAACATACATACATGTATATATTACATATATACTTAAATGCGTATAGATGACTTATAATTATATACATGTGTGTATGAGTGTATATGATTATTACATACATTCTTCATTTATATTAATCTATTTAAAATATCAGATCAGAGGTTTTATAATAATACTATTTTCCTCTGAAGTAATATATTTATTATAAAAATCCTCTTATAAACTGAATATGATTTTATAGATGAAAAGTTAGTATAATGACTAAAACTCTGTAAATTGTGTGATAACTGTAGGTTAAGTGTTAAAAGTTTTTAAAACAAACAAAAAAAATAATAATAAAAAAAAAGCTGTAGTTACAATAAAAGAAAGATCGTCTAACTTTTCCAAACAATTCAGACTTTGAAGAAACGACAGTTAGTTAACAGAATAAACATTTAAAAAACAAGTTTTGCAGTTTTGTTGTACAGTGTTTCCAATTCTACAGCAGGACAAACCCGTACACGCACACACACACATACATATATATGTGTATACTTAAATGATTGTGTTTATACAAAATTCATGTACGACTGTTTGTTGCAGTCAGTCTATGACTCAATTGAATAATCACATAATCATTCGTGGTTTAATATCCCAAACTGGAATATTTTTTCTTTTCATTTGATATCTCCACTGCAACCCTCTTAAAGGAATTAAGGTCATGACTTTATTTCGTTGCCTTTTCGCTTGTATCGAAGTATTTTGAGTCACATGTTTGCCACAGGAGATCTATTTGTGTGCTCTCAAACAGGATACTTTCAGGAAAAAAGCACTGGAAACATTTTTTTCCCCTCTTTATTTATGAATACTTAAAAGGACGTTTATATGCTTTTGCATTTCTATTTGCATGTGGAACTTTTTATCGTCCTTTATAAGGCTATATCAACATGCATTTGAAATTTAAAAAAAGAAGTTAAAAAAATTAAAAGAAGTGTAATGAAAACAAAACTTGAAAAAAATGAAAATGATTTTCCATTAGCAATTTCTCAATAATTTTGATTTGCTGTGGATGTGTATCGACCAGTGTGTTCGTACTTGTTTCATCCCTTCTCTTGTTGTTCCCATTAGCCATTTATGGCCTTGATGTGCGTTGATGCAGTTGTGTTGGTTGTTTTTGAGTTTATGATGTGACTTTGTTCCTTTCTTTTTGTTGTTGTTGTTTGTTTTATGCCATTATTTGTTCACATGCCTCGTTATGATTTTTACTTCGATTTTCTTTTAGTTTGTTGCGTTATATTATTTTTCCTGCACTAGTATACAACTTAATATGCGTGTGTATTCGTTTTTACTTACCCTTACTTATAATCCATACACACGCATGTTATTTGTTTTGAGTAACTGTGTGGGCTTTCATTGCACTTTTTCGTTTGCCGGAACTGGATGTTTCATATTTTTTATTCTTTGCATTTTTTGCCTGTAATTTAAAGTTTAAAAAATGTTGTATAGCAAATTTTTTATGATTATTTCAATATGGTCTTTGTTATGTATAATGATGAATCTGATTGAATTTTTTGTGTTTATTCGTACTTAAATATTTTTTTTTTTTTTTTGGAGAAAATATGTATACACGATGAGTTTTATTAAGAGAATATAGAATTGTATTGCCTTCCCTCCAGCCCTTAAATTAAAAGTTTTGATACTTAAAAAAATACACGAGAATGAATTAAGTTGTCATGATATGAATTTTAAATTGAGCATATTCACAGGAATAGTCCACAGCAGTGTTGTCATATTATTTTTGAAAAATCTTTGGATGTACGAAAAAGAAAGTTGAAGGGTCTACAGGCCGTGTGAGAAATTCGAAATTTATAACCCTAGACACAAGCCAGGTACGTTAAGCACGTGAAATCTGAGTGTATGTTTTACAAATGAAATAATGGCAACACTTTTGTACCAACCTTGGAAAAAATTTACGGAACATGCAATCCGATCCTTAGCTTTCGTAATAAATTAATACTGTGGTAAAACTATGCCGATAATCTGGGATTTTTTGTGCGCAAAGATTTTTAAATTCTAGAGAGGATAAGAAGAATAAGCTATTAAATTTTGTTTTGTAGCTCTTGTGGTCCTCAATAACATTCAATAGCCATAACCCTGAACAATTGGGTTTGCAATAAAGCAATTTGGATATGCTTAAAAGATTGAATTTCTAGAAGTAGGGAATATGTGGGCAACCAAATTTTAAATAATTGGATACATTTAGTTCTAAAAGCAAAAATCCCCGGTGTGGTTTCAGAGCTGGGAAATTTGAAATTTTTAGTATGTAAAATAAGTAGATAAAATTATAATTTTTTTGCTTGTTAATAGTTGAAGTTATTTTGATATATAAATATAACAGACGCATGTCGGTGAAGGGTATTTATGAGATTCCACACTTTTGCCACGTTTTGGTTTCTATTGTAAATTGTTTTTTTAAGATATATGAACGTTTACTTATTCAATAATATAATGGATGTATGAATTGCGTTCTCAAAAATAGACCTTTAGCATGTATCGATTTCGATAAAAATAAAATAAACAAAAAGAAAATAATTTATATAAAAATTATATAGAAAACCTCATGATAATTATACAACATTTTAGTGCAGATGGAAACCAAAAAGAGAAAATGTTAACCGCATTTTACATTTCAAAATTATTTTTGCATTCGTATGCACAACATCACATCATCATCATCATCATCATCATCATTTTCATCACCCGAAAAATACACACGTATCCATATGAATTTATGTACTTCCTACAAGAATTGAAGGCATTGATTATTTTTGTTGTTGCTGGCTGTTGTTAACGATTTTGTGCGTTACGTTTCAGTTTTCAAATATCACGGATACGTACGTACACACATAAATACACACACACACGCATACACATACGTAGTTGCATATAATTCAATTTTTTGTTGTAGTTGTGCTCAGAGAAATGTGAATGTGAAAATTAAATGCGTAAAGGTAACAGTAAATTCATAGTTGGATGGGTGGGTGGGTGATTGGCGCTGCTATAGCATGACAACTTGCTGGATTTTGGAGCTGGTATAGGAAAATGCGTGAGCATACAAATACAAACAAACAACTTGGCAAAAAAGGCCTACGACACAACAGCAAAACAGATTGTAGGAAAGAGAGAAAAAATGTAGATACGCATAAATACAATGCAAGAAAAAAAATGTCCCAACTACTACGAGCAGAAGTTTTATACAGACTTATAGAGGAGATGTTTTAGTAGTTGTTGTTTTTGGTAGTTTCGTTTTATTTTGCTACATGATTGTCGTGCAAGCATTCATAATGCGATATACGTTTCGTACCCCACTAAAAACAGTGGTGTTTGTAGTATATAAAATATATGTGCCATAGCGAGAGTGCGATTGGAAATAGGGAATTGAGGGAAGGAAATCGGGGCGCTTATATTAAAGTGATATCTCTGGCGGATCTCATTCGTCGCCAGAGAAAATTAAATCTCAGTGAAACCATGATCGCTTACGGTGTTGCTCTCTAGACTTCTACAAACAAATTTATTTATTAAATTACAAAGATGAAAATTATTTATCGGGCTTGTAAGTTCAAAACTGCCATCGACAAATTATTTTTTTAATTTGAATAAATATTTTAAATATATTTCTTATAAATTCTTTAATGTTTTAGTTATAAAACTATTTTCAATAATTATATATTGACTTTTATATTCCTATTAGCCTTTTATAACGCAAGTGAATTCTATACATCAACAGCAACAATACCCTGTTTCAATTTGCGTATGTGTACGAAAATATGTACGTGCAGCTTCCAACTTGTATTTTGTTGTTGATATTCAATAACAAGGACTTGCAGGCTACAGGGAAACACTGAATGTTTTTCGAGGGAGTGAGAAACTTAAGGGGTCAGAGTAAATAATAAAATTGCATTTATGTATGTGCATGTGTGTGCGTTGATAACTGTGGGTGTGTATATAGGCAACCATTTGGGGCGAAAATTAAAAAAAAAGAACGTTTCTTCAGTTGTATGTGTTGCAAATACAACTAACATGGTTGATTTCGTTTTTTTTCTGTTTTCATTGTAGTTATTGTGTTGTTGCCTTTCATATCTGCGAAAATATTTTTTGCCAGCAGCGCTATTTTTCGTTATTTCTACATTTTGCACAACAACTGTTTCTCGACGCGTGATCATACTCGCAAATATTAGGATGGTTCCTATCCCATATATCAAGGCTCTGATATAATATATAATTCCAATAACAGCAGAGTTCAAAATCTAAAACTGTTATCTATTTCTTAGGAAAAATAATATTTTGAAAAATTAATTTATTATCATTAAAATAAATTTTTTTTAAAATACATTTTTAATAAATACTTCTTGAAAAATAGACTTCTTAAAAAGATATATTTTAAACATGTTGAACAACTATTTCTTAAAAAACTAATATTTTGAAAAAGCACTTTTTAAATAACCTGTTTTAAAAATTAATTTTTTGAAAAACTACGTTTTTAATGAGTACTTTTTAAGATTCTACTTTATTAAAAACTTATGAAAGTTACTTTTAAAAAACTGCCTGCAAATATGACTTAAGCAATACTTTGGTGAAACAATTCTTTTACAAAAAAAGTAATTATACTAAAAATATTTATTTTAAAAGTACTTTTACTAAAAGTACTTTCTACAGATTTAATATTTGAAAAAAATTTACTCGTATCTTAGTATACATATATGTTTTCAAAAAGTAACGTGCTGTAAATGTACTTGTTTTTGGAAAAGTACCTTTTTCAAATGTTGTAGTTTGGAAAAGTACTTTTTTTGGAAAAGTATCTTATTAAATAAAATAACTTTTTTAAAAAGTTATCCTTTGCAAAACAGGTTTCTGCAGTTTTAAAAGCACTTTTCTGTACTAAAACAAATTTGTTTTGCTAAAAAAATAATTTTTAAAATTACCGTCAAACATTTCTTATAATGTATATTATTTGCCTTAAGAAATTAATATGTTCCTAGTATTATCTATTCCGTAAGGAAGCATTTTTTAATGCGTTCTTATAGTTTGTAGCACAGTGGTAGTACAGCAAATAATGTGTACCTTTTTGCAACAAATAGTACTTTTAATATAAGTACTTTGATATATATATTTTCAAATGTGTTTTTCAATACAATTCCTCTTCTTTCTTTTATTTTTTAACATGCTAAAATTTATACTCTTTTGAAAAGATTTATCTCTTGAAAATGTAAAACCGTTCTAAAAAAGTACTTTTTTAAGGTGATAAGTACTTCAAATATTATATATTACTTTTTAAAATGCATATATTTTTGGGGACCTTACTAATACAAATAAAAAATGTCTGCACACGTACACTCACCATGTGTATGGATGTGTATGTATGAAAACATATTAACTGGGAACTGAAATGTTTGTACTGGTGGTTCACAGTGTAAATTATGCAACGATGCGCAACGATTTTTGTATTGAATTTTGAACGTTCGATTGGATTTTTATATCATCATAGCAACCAGGCCATGAAAAATTGAACAAACCAAAAACAAAAAGACGGAAAAAAATTATCAAACTCAATAACGACTCCCCACACAACAGGCAGCTACTCTTATCACTATACAACACCACCGCCCATTTAATAGATACGAGTACGTCCACTTTCCACCAAAATTTCAAAGAAATTCTGAAAATATCACGGAACACAGTAGTTGCTGGATGATGAATTTTCATGTCCACGTTGTTTGTATCCTCGTTGGCCTGTTCATTATTTAATTTTTATTTCAGGCTTCACTTTTTTTCTATATTTTTGATCCACTTATTTCTATATTTAGATTTTGTGTATTTTGTTGCTATAACAGCTTCTGTCGCTAATAATATGTGGATGCACGAGTATATATGTGCATATGTGTGTGTGTGGGGGTGTGTGTATGTGCGTAGTCGCCATCCCTACCACATTAAGTAGGAAATTCTATTGCAAAATGTTTTTGTTTATTGGCGTGCATTTGAATTTTATTTTATATTTCGTGTGGTCAGTAAATATTTATACTCTTTTATTTTTTTTTGTAAACGCGGTTAAGTTGCATTTGTTTGTTATTTAATTTGTAAAATTATAACTACGCTGCCATGGCTAAGGTTAGGTAAAGCAGACATTAAGTAAGTGCAGGTTTATAAGCACATCTATGCATATTTTGCCATAGTTTGTGGGGAATTATTAAATGAATTTTTATAGGAGTGCGTTTGAAATAACTATCATGAAAAAATTCGAAATAAAAAATAGTTCTGTTTCCTCTTTATATTCATTTGAAGTAACTAAAGAACTTATGTTGATTTCTTTTTTAGAAAAGAATGCAACAATTCTTGCACTTTTCAAAAGAAAACGGCAACAGTCCGTCATTTGAAGCAAAGAATTTAATAGAAACTCATCCCACATCTCTTACGAAAAATAAGTTCTGTTTGAAAGCTCTTACAAACTGCTACTTTCTAGAAAAGAAGTGAAAAAATGTTACATATTTGCCAGAAAAGAAAACGCCATTAGATAAGAAGACTCAGGTATGCTATACCTGATGTGTGCTTATGAGAAAAATTAAAGATCCTTTAAATTAATTAACAAAAATTAAGATATAAATAAAAGTATGAGAGAGAGAGAGAGAGCGAGAATCTCGTAGGACCCTGTGGGCTGAACTATTACAATTATAATATTTTTCTGTTTATTAAAAGCGCACACTGAGACTTCACGCACACCCAATTGCTGTAGTACTTTTAATTTACAGCATTTTTGTTCGATTAATATTTATTCGATTACATTTTATTTGCATAATTGCTTATCTATAAATTTTTATTCAATTATTATTATCATTCCCACCATTTTTGTTCGATTAATATTTATTCGAATACTTTTACTTTTTACAATTGCTTATCTATTATCATTCGCACCATTTTATTCGATTAATATATATTCGAATACTTTTTCTTTGCATATTTGCTTCTCTATTGTCACTCGTACCATGTTTATTCGATTAATATTTATACGAATAATTTTTATTTGCATAAATTTTTATTCAATTATTACCATTCGCACCTTTTTTATTCGATTAATATTTTTTCGAATACTTTTTATTTGCCTAAATGTTTATCTATAAATTTTTATTCGAATAAAATATGTTCGGCTTATTATTGCACTATTTTTATTCGATTAATATTTATTCGAATACTTTTTATTTGCATAATTGCATATATACATTTTTATTCGAATAATATTTATTGGGGTAATTATTTAATTGGTATAATTATCTCTCGGAAAATATCTTGGAATACTCTTTAATTGCATAATTGTTTATCGAAAATTATTAGTCGAATAATATTCATATCAATAACTTTTATTCTGCTAATTTTTACTGTAGTAAATTTAACAATAAGTTTTCTTTAAATAATTTATTCGAATAATTTTTATTCGATTAATGTTTCTTGGAACTTTTACTATTTTCATAATTGTTGGTCGATAAATTTTTATTTTAATAGAATTAGTTTTCCTTGAATAATTTATTGGTGCAATTATCATCTGCATTTTTTTTATTCGATTAATATTCATTGGACCACTAAAGTCATGGTGATTTCGCAACGTAATTAAGCCATAACAATTTTCACTTGAAGAATTAAAAAAAGAAATTATTGTTTATATCTACACAAAAATATCTTTTGAATCGTGTACGTTTCATGAAGGACTCGTATGCACTTAAAAGCGTACCACAAAAATAGTGTGTTGTATATGTCCTACTTAGAGCTTAACTAATTTTCATTTTCCATTTTTCTTCTTAGTGAGACTCTTCATTATCTTTAGGGAAATTTAACTTTAGATTTTACTCGAAGTTTTTAGATAAGACATTTCAAGATTACTGAACATAAAAACAATTCGAAATTAGTTGTTGCTAATTGTTATTTAAATTCAGCATGTTTGCCATTTGCTGCAGTTCTATACATCCGGTTAGTTTTTCATGTATGAGAACGTCATAGTCGCTATCGTCTTCTATTGAGCCTTGATAATGTATTCGATATTAATTAACGATTGTTTTTATTTTTTATTAAAATATTTCCATTTTTATACAAATTTATGTATGTGTGTATGTATGTGTAAAAATGGATGTGCATAAGCGTTTATAAAGTAAATGAAAATAATTTTTGGGATGCAGAATTTCAGAACCAACACTTTGACAACCATCATAATAGTATATCCTGCAGGTTTTGTTTATGTATGAATTTAATACTCTGTTTCAGCTTTTTCTTCATCCCTTCCTTTAGTTCTATATAAGTGTGTACACACACACACACATACACACACTCAGACATGTTCATGCATGCAACCAAAAATATATTTTTGCATTTAATTCATATAAATTCACTCATACATTCATGCATATTAATGTGCTGCTCACATGCATGTGTATGTGTTGTGTATTCGCTACTTGTTTCTTCCTTTTTATGAGTAAATCCTTTTTCACGTTTGCCATTGCAGGCCGTCTCTTGTTTATGTGTATAAATATTTAATTATAATTTGAATATATTTTTTTTTCGCGGAGGCATGATTGTTTGGCACATGATTTCAAAACTAAATGCGGGCTTGCAACAGCGGAGTATTGTGTGTGTGTGTGTGTTGGTGTGTGGTAGGGAAGAAAAAGAAAAAAAATGTTGCGGCATTCAAAAGCGGCAGTTGGGGAATATATGCAAATAAAAGCGATGGCTGCGAAATGGTGGAAAATGCTTTCGCGGCATTTTGTAGTTTTTTTTTTATTCTTATTTTTGTTTTTCAACAGCCAAATTCGAAAGTCTGCGATCGAATAGTTTTTACTGGAGGCGCTATTCGTAGCGAACATTTTTAATAAATCATATAAAAGAGGTAACAATTTTTATGATTTTTGCACTATTGCGGCTGGAAAATTGCCTGCAGTTAGAAAACAGATTCATGGTGACAAGAGAATTTGTTGCAAAGAATTTTCGTTAAAATATTGTAAAAGAGTGAAAAAAAAAACGAATTAGAAATAATAAAAATATAATTGGGGACTTTGAACTCAGGTTTTAATATGCGATGTCTGTTTAAAAAAGGAGAGAATTTTAAAATTTTGAGTGTTGATTAGAGTTTATTTTTTAAGCTGATGCCGTCGTCTCGAAAAAAGGCAAATATTCCAATTTGCAAAAAAAAAGATTTAACACGGCGCTAAATACGATTGAAATGCAAAAAAAGAGCAAACGAACTTCGCAAATTCACTCCATTTTCTGAACAGATATCGTATGTTTTCTTAAAATCTGAGTTGCGCAATGTTATTAAATAAATGGAATTCCTCAGAGTTCAATACTCATGTTTTACAGAATATTTTAATATAGAAAAAAAATTATTCGATTTAATTTTATTCGAGTTATTATATTCGGAAAAATATTACTCGTACAATACATATTCGAATAGTTTGTATTCAAATAGCTTTTATTTGCACGATTTTTAACCCACTAATTTTTATTGCTATACATATTATTCGAATATTTGTTAATCGAAGAAATTGTATTCGAATAATTTTTATTTCAATAAACTTTATTTTGACAATTTTTATATCAATTAGCTTTATACGAATGAATTATCTGTGAATAAATATTCGAATAGAATTATTCGAATATATTTTTATTCAAGCAATTTTCATTAAATTAACTCTTGTTTATTCGAATAATTTTCATCTCAATAACGTGCAGTTGAATAATTTTTATATCAATAAATTGTATTTGAAGAAATTTTGGTAGAATAAACTATTCAAATATAGTCGATTATAGTTTTATTCAAATAACTTTTATGAAATAAACTTATTTATTCGAATAATTTTATCTTTATAACCTGTATACTGCCAACTCTTATATCAAATTGTATTGCAATAAATTTTGATTGTATAAATATTCTTGGAATATTCGAATACTATTTATTCGAACATATATTTAATCAAACAACTTTTAATTAGATTACTCTTGTTTATTCGAATAATTTTCTATTTTCCTATATTTTATATGAAAAAATTTTATTTATTGTATAAAATAAACTTATTTATTCGAACTCTTTTTTTCTGTATAACCTTTATTCTGCTAATTTTTATATCAATAAATTTTATTCGAATAAGTTTTTATTGAATAAATATCATTTGAATCGTTTTATTCGAATAACCTCTATCCGATTATAGTTTTATTCAAACAACTTTTATGAAATAAACTTATTTATTCGAATAATTTTTTCCTGTATAACCTTTTTTCTGCTAATTTTTGTATCAATTAATTTTTTTCTAATATATTTTGATGGCATACATATTATTCGAATAATCTTTAATTAAACTTTTTTTTATTCAGACAACTTTTATAAAATTAACATATTTATTAAAATAATTTTCATCTTAATAATGTTTATTCTTTTAATTTTTGTATCAATAAATTTTATTCGAATACATTTTGATTGCACAAATATTCTTAGAATATTTTTATTCGTATAAGTTTTATTAGCCCAACCTTTATTACAATAACTCTTATTCAATTAATTTGTATTCGAATAGTTTTTAGTTTAATAATAGTTATTTCTATAAGTTTCTTCGATTTCATAACTCTTGTTCGATTCAATATATTTTTGTCTCATATCCTTCGGAATATGTTTGCTCGATTGTTCTGTTTATGTCATTTATTACCAAGTTTTTAATTAGAGTGCCAAATATTTCCAAATATGACTTTTTCAATTTAATAAATTCAAAGCTGTTTCTTCGATTAAAAACTTTTATACAGCTTTGATGGGAAAATATTAAGATTTCAGGGAATCTAAGCAAAATAATAATTTTGCTGCTGAAGTTGCCTAAAATAATTCATCTAGTCGATGCACTTAAAATATTCAAAGTTTAATAAAATATATTGAATTTTATGAAAAGATATAAAACCTTTCCTTATTTTTCTTTTCGTTTATCAATAAATTCAGTTTCTTTTACTTCGTCTGCTTTGCAAAAAGGAAACAAAGATAATTAATTTGTGTTCCTTTGAAATATCCAGCTCTTATTTTTCCTCCTGTCTTATTCAAATTTCCATGTTACTGACTGACCCACTGCCTAAAAACATTTCTCTGTTTTTATTTTGACAATTTTCATACGTTTTTGCATGTTCACCCTGAACTTTCTATCGTAGGCCTTTCTTCCTGCTGTTGCACTTCTTTCATTTTGTTGCTTCAAAAACAAAATGCTTTAGTTCATTTATATACAAGCACGTCATAACAGACTCGCTCACTCACTCACTCACACACTGGGTGGCTGTAAATAGTGTTTGGTTGTGTGGGCATGACATACGGGCTAAGAAGAAGGCCTATATTTTCCATTAGGCTTTTGATAATTTAACAAAGTTTCTTTCTTGCTCTACGCTTTACATCCGTTTTCTTTTTGTTCATCCTTCCCCCCCGTTTTTTCACTTTAACCAGCTATTCTTTTGATTGAAAATCTCTGTAGTTGTTTGGACAATTTCCTATTTGCAAGCACATTCAACCACACAACTCTCTCCACCAACAGCAATAAGAAAAACTACAACAACAAAAACTAACAACAACAACAACAACAATAACAGCAACATAAAATTCTCGAACAAATACGAAATTTTTCTTTTGCCTTAAAAAGGAGTGAAGTAAAACATTTTTCAAATTCCAGAAGAAGAACAAGCTAAACTTGGGACTGTAGCCATCATAAACAACAAGCAAAATATTCGTACAGAGATCTGTAACAACGCACGAGATGCAAGTGAAGGCAATACACACATTTTTAGACTTAAAGGCACTATTTTGTTTGTCCTCCTTGTATGTAAGTCGGTATAGAGAAGAGCATTTTGAGGGGTTTCATGTGTAGCTATAACCTTCCATATGCCAGCCTGCCTGCCTTGTGCGTCGACAGTACAGAAGAAATAAATGATGGAAAAGAAAATAAACTTTAAGAATATTCTTGTTTCTTAAATAAAATTGCACTGGAAGTCTCTCTGATTTAGCTCTTCTAAACAAATTTCGTTATTATAAATATCGAAATTTGTAACCCTAGACACAAACCAGGTACGTTGACACACGCTCTGTTTGCACGTTTACAGAGCATGAAAAATCTAAGTGTATATATATTCCAAATGGAATAACGGCCACAGTTTTGGATCAACCGTGAAAAAAATTAGCGGAACATACAACCAGATCTTTAGCTTTCATAATAAATTAGTACTTTGGTGTAGCTATGCCGAAAAGCTCTGATTTTTTGTATATAAAAATTTTAAAATTCTAGAGAGGATGAGCCATAACCCTGACCCTTTCATTGTTATGTCATATGTTATGATTTTTAATAAAGGGATTTAAATTTTAGTAAAATTTCAAAAATGCAATTTCTTGAAAGAATAAATTTCTGGAAATCGGGAGTGTATGGGCGACTAAATAGAAATAACGTAATTCTTACCGAGTAAATAAAACTCGGAAAATAATTAGTCGGCAAAAGTTGAATGTTTTAATGAAACTTGAACAAATTAAAACTCAAGCATCACGCTGCACTTCTCATTTAGTTTGATTTTTATACCAAATAATTAAATTAGTGTCGTTTTTAAATACATATTTAATTTTAGTTTTAATTTGAATTGAATCGTTGATTATTGCTTCCCAAATTTTATTGAAACCTGGTTGAGGGGAGGGGATTTTAACTAGTTCGTATGCGCATTACAATTGTGTTAAGGCAGATCACTAGGGAACTTTTATCTTTAATCACTTTGAAAAACAAAAAAATCTAACATTAATTTGAATAACTAAAAATTTTATTGTTTTAGCTTCTTAGTGGCATTTTAAAAATTTTTATTATTAAGCTATAAATGAATGTCTAGTTGGGCCTTCGATGTCTAGAGTTTGATTTAATGTAAATAGAACTATAATTTAATTTTTTTCCAACCTTTCGCTGGTATTTTTCAACTTTTTCAGGAATATTTTTTATTGAATATATAGTTTAATCGTTAATTACTGCATTAGAGAGCTTTTTTATTTTAAATTTATTATTATAAAAACAAATAAATTATTCTAAAAAACACAAATTTAATTTAATAAAATAATAATTGAAAATAAATGATAGGAGTCACAGATAGGAGTCAAGCTTATAGATTAAAAATATTATTTTTAAATTCCATTTAAATAAATAAGGAACTTTTATTTCGAAAATGATCATTATACGAGGTCGCTGGCTTTTAGTTTTTTGTCTTTCACAAATTTCAACTGATTGAAGTTTGATATATATAATTCAAATCCTAATGTTTTGACAATCCCTTCAATTTAAAACAACTCGATTTGGAAATATTAAAAACTCTAATAGGAAAATTGTTCCAGACTTTTCTTTTGTAGTTTTTTTTTGCATTTAGAGCTTGAAATACTTTATATTAAATAAATAATGTGATATAAAATATTTCCAACAATGGGGTCGTTACTATAAACAATTTGCTCGCACACTGTCATGTCTGAGACAAGTCAGTTTTTTTAAACAATTATTTTTTAAAACTGCTTGTTTGTTTACACTATGACAGTCTGTGTTAAATTTTTTTTGCTAGAAACTAATACGACGCCATATTGAGAATGAAATAACAAAGGAGAATTGAAGTAACTTTCAGTGCGGGCAAGTCTGTACCTCTCTCTCTCTTCTTTCATCGTTCCTTTCTCTCCTATAAACTCAGACTTGCTTCAAGAAAAACTGGCCTGTTTAAAACATGACTAAATGTTTGCGGAACAAGCAAGTTTTTAGCCCTCTCCATTCTTCTTTCCACTCACTCTCTCTCTCTCTCTCTCTCTCTCTCTCTCTCTCTCTCTGTTTCTTACAAAATCAGGTTTGCTTCAAGATATCTTGTCCTATCTAAAATATAATATTCATCTGAATATTGCATATTCAATAATCGCATGTGTGCTATAAAGTTGATCACTACTGTCCTCCAAGCACTTGCTCAATCATACGTATGTGTCGTGTCATTTGTACCATCTTATGACTATTACTCTGCATATTCATGTAGCACATTTTAGCCTCTGCTATAAGCAGGCAAGTTGGTTGGTAAGGCTGCCCTTAAAGTGCGTACGTATCAACGCAAAATTTCCTTGTATGTATTAGTGTACCCTTGCGATATCATTTCAATTTATACATACTCGTACACACTTGCATACGAGTGTTTGAATTTTTCCTACGCCGTACACGAAACGTTCCGTTGAATCTTGTCATTGACCACTATTGACCAGCACCAACAACACATCAGCTGCCTCATCCCGGCTTTATTTTCTCTACGCTGTAATTTAGTTTTCATTATTACTTTCCTCTCGCTCTTTCTCTTTTTCTAACTGTTTGGCTCTTGCAGTTTTTCTTAATTTTTTTTTGCATGTATTTGCTGCGTCCTTCTACAAATTATGGTCATGTTAAATTTTTTCGAGCTTTTTTTTAAGACATTTTTCTATATTTTTGCTTAAAAGTTTCCTGTATAAATGATTGTGCTCACGGCTTAAATATTTTGTTGTTGCTTGTTGCTACCATTTAAGTGTTCAATACATTTCATATTCGTTGTTCGACGGCATTGGGGACTCTTTAATGCAGTTGACCAAAGAAAAATAAAACTTTGGCCAAATCATGTTATACAACTAAAACGTATCCTTAATAAGTCGAGAGCTGTTTGCTGGTAAGGATGGCATACAAATTGTCATGTTTGATATTATATTTTATGGTCAGTTTGTCATTTTGAATTGTCTGCTAACCATTTACATCAACTGTGTTTGTTTTTTGTTTGGCCATCAAGGATTGAGTGTAATTACTTGGCAATTTAAGGACGCAGGAATTGTTTCTTATAACCTGCGTTATAATGATATTGTTGTTATTGGTTTTTAATGTTCTTAACAGTTGAAGGAAGAGGATTTAATATGGAAATCGAAACTACAAAGCTTCCTTGTTAAAAGTTTAGCTTTGAGGACGTATGATTTGTTTTACCCCTGGATGGTTTCTCTTTGTCCAATCGACAAAGTTCATTTACTTTTTTATATCGGTTGTTTTTATAGAGTGATACAACTTTAAATCATATTAAAACATAGTAATATATCTCTGATATCAATGAAAAGGTCTTATAGGATAAAAAATTTTGTGACATTAATATGCCACGGCTGACGCGTACAAGGCGCAATCTGGAAAGCCGATTTTTACAAACAGTAATATTTTGACCATCATCGCCAATGACTCCGCCAGCCCATAAAGCGCACCAAATAGTAATTTTCCGCAGATGTAATGGTGTTTGGACAAAAGCTTGTGAATTCTCCTCACTCCAAATGCGACAATTCTGTTTATTTACGTACCCAAAAATGGGCTTCATCGGAAAATAAAATGTAGAATGGACAAAGTACACGGTAAGTTTGACGAACAGCACCATTATTTTGATTAAAAATTTGCACGCGTTGCTCTGGTGTCAGTCGATCCATAAGGAAATGTCAGCTGTTAAATGAGTGGTCAAATAAAGCAGTGATGCCAACTCAAAGTTGTATCACTCTATAAAAAACACTTTATAAAGTTTAGTTTTGAGAACGCACGATTTATTTTAATCCTGGATGGTTAATTTACTTGTTTTATTGTGCTCAATTTCGTTGCGAATTTTAAGAGAGAAAAATGTGTTATATTTATTAGTTTTTTTTGTTGTTGTTAATATCTTATAATATACTCATTTAAAATATTGTTTGTGTATTCTTAACTTCAAAAATTATTCCGCTGGAATTATTTTTAAAAGTTGTTCTTTGATTCAACGAAGACTCAGCTTAATGTACAAAAATCCAGAGTAACCATTCAGGGTTAAATTCAAATAAGGAGATTCATGACACTCAACGCAGTTCTAAATTCTTTAAGGTGACCGAATAAAGAAAATGAATTTAACAAGTATTTATTGAATGAAAAAAAGTCTGCATCTATAAAAATTCTGGACCCAGTGGTGGAAAATTTCAATTACATGAGAGATGCCCGGATGACCTTAAGAAGAACAGTAACGCACACCAACTCATTTGCGATTTCGTTATACATTTTCCAATGCAATAAAGGCCTTCTACTAATACACGAACCAAACAGGATTAGCATTAAAATACATGTTTAAAAAACAAGGCCAAGTTTCGGTTAAAAACTTCGGCTATTAAATCTTATTGAGATCGAAATTATTTCATTTGTAGACAAAGTTTCAAGCAACGGAGAAGTTTAATCGGTTCAGGTTTTTGGATGAAACCTAAGGATTTTTTTACGAACTTTTTGGTACCCTTTAAATCAAACCCAAAATCATATATCTATATATCAATTGTGTATGAAATTTTCACTCAATACTTTGGGTTCTATGAAAAGTCCATATTTTTATAAAAGTCCAATTTTCATCAAAACCATACAGTTGTTTCCCTTTGTCCTGGCGTCTGTAGTTCAGTTAACGCTGTTTTAACAATTTTTCCTTTTATCCTGTGGTTTTATAACTACACCAGCACAAATATTGCAAAAGTGTTTTTATTAAATAGTTACAGCTGAATCCCTGAAAATTATGACTAACAGAAGAGCGAAAGAGCCAGTGAAAAAAGAGAAGAATAATTGTAAAGGAAAACATGGCGCATAAAAATTTGAAAAAAATGCGCAGCATGTGTGTGGTGTTAACAATTTGATTAACCACATGAAAGCCAACAGGGGGAAAAGACATAAAATATTTAAAAAATTTTTTTTAGCAAAAATGAAATATTTGAAATGTATAAAATTTTCATTTCTTTAATTTGCTGAGGTGATATTTCCGCAGGACTGTAAACAAGAGATGTGAAAATGTCGTGATATATTCGTGTTATAAATGATTCACATGTGAAACACGCTCTTGCATAATCGTGCATGATTTTCAATACGTATAACATGCACGAATTCAAAACAGTAAATAATGAAATTTCTTCTTTTAAATTTTTATTGCCACTAACAACTGGAAAATGATGTCTATATATGAAGTTTTTACTGTTGTGCGTGAAATTACGTGATTAAAAATATTGTGTTCGTCTGCGTGAGTGATCGTAAGAGTTTTACAGCGTGTTTATTAGACTGTCACAACTTTCAGTTGACATCACTATTTTTTTTTGGGCTCTCATTTAACAGCTGATTGTGGCTTTTTCTTTAGTTTCCTTTGAAATTTCATTATGAATCGACTTGCACCAGAGCAACGCGTGCAAATTATTGAAATTTATTACCAAAATAATTGCTCTATTCGTTAAACTCATCCATTCAAAATTTAAGTTTCCGATGAAGCGTATATCTGGTTGAATGGCTACATAAATAAATACGCTGCTTTATTATTAAGTTGTGAACTTCATTCACTTCATTTCAGCTAATGAAAATTGTTCAACTATTTTCAGTTTTGTCTGTTGAATGACACTCTTAACATGTGCGTGGTGGCCTGCTACGCACAGTCCTTCAAGTACAATCCACATGATTCCTTTTTGACTTTGAAGTTCTTAATTTCGAAGTATTTTAATTGAAATCTTTCTAAGCTGTTTGAATTATTTTCTTTCTCTCTGTGTTTTATATAAAACAGGGTGTTTACCCTGCATGATTGCCTGCCTAAAAAAAAAGATCTGCTGCATACAAGTCTGACATAAACAATCAAAAATATAAACAAGAAATTAAAATGAAAAGTGTAACTTAAAAAATATATAAAAATTTTTTCTGTTTCATGTTAAAAATTTCTGCCATTTCCCACAAAATCTAAAAAAGGAAATGTTTTTCTTGTGTTAAACTTTATAAAAAAATCGTTTTTCTTTTAAAGCGGCGAGTACATGATGCTTGACTTTAGAAAATACGTTTCTCTATAAACAAAATGAAAATTTTAAAAACTAACGTTTTAAAAAAAAGTCAACATTTCTATTTGCCCAGCACTTTTCTCTCTATTTATATAAAATCTTATTACAACAACAACAAAAAAAAGTTCATTATATTCTCCTTTACTCCTCGGCCCACAACATCTGCCCGAGACTGTCTTTTAGAACGCACTTCTATTTGAGTTGCTGTTTGTAAGTGTCGTTGTTTTTTTTCTCTCCTTTTTTACTGCCTGTTTCTGTTTCCTGTTTCTTTCAATTTGTTTTTCTTTTCCAAGTTTTCTATTTAGGCCCCACAAAGTTAATCCATTTAACTCAATCTTTCCTCAAACAGTCCTCCTGTACTTGTTACATCGTATTTATTTTACTTCATTTCTACAACTAAACACAATTATAACGAACACTGTTTGTCGCTGTCATGCACGCGAACATAAAAATTCAGCCATCACTGCAAGTTCGTTATAAACAAGTTTTAGAGTATAAAATCGTTTTTTTCAATTTTTTCTTCTTCTTCTTTTACGTTTGACTGGCGTTTGTTACCACAAAGAAAAAGATAATATGTTCTGCTTGCACTCGTAGATCCATTAATCTAACAAAGTAACGTTACAATTTGCTTCCCAACTACAACAGCAAGAACAACAAAAAAGAAGAAAAGAAAGTATTGTTTCGTTTTACGTTTTATGTGTGTGTGTATGAGTGTGTGTGTGCGTGTGTTCCTGTACATGAGTTGCTATTGTGCAATTACATTTGAAAAATTTTCATTTAGAAGCTGCTTTCTGTTGTGGCTACAACGTCAGATTTCAGTGTTTTCTACTTATTGTGGGTCTTTGTAGTTTCCGGCCTTCTTTAGTCAATTACGAGGAGCGTCTATCTTTTCTTTTTAGGGATTTTATTAAGTTTCCAGCCTCCAGACAGTGAAATAATTTTATTGTCAGCCGGATATAATGCGCGAATTTCTAGTGATTGTTAATTGGAGAACATCCTGCCGAATATCACCATTTTCAAAATAAGAATAGAAATGATTGTTTTGTAATTCCCATAATATTAATAGGCGTTCTCATAATATGTTTATATTCTGGATCCTATATATAAATAGGGAATTCGAATTGGCAATGTTTAACTGGCTGTGTGAGAAATCAGTTGTTCGAAGCCCCACCAGTAAAACTAAATTTCGTCCTTGAATTGATTTATTCGAAAAAGTCCTAATTAAATGCTATTGAAAATTATCAAATTCCAAAATACAGTTGCAGAGCAGGAAAATTGAAAATTAAAGGGTGTTTTTTATAGAGTGATGCAAGTTTAAATCACAATAAAACATAGTAATTTATTTCAATGAAAAAAATAATGTTTAAATATGATTTCGGACATGTGGCTGCCACGGCTGGCGCGTATAAAGCACAATCTGGGACACCAATTTTCACAAACGGTAACATTCTGACCATCATCGTTTTTGAAGACATATTTGCCAATGACTCCGCCAGCCCATAAAGCGCAGCAAACAGTAATTTTCTGTGGAATAGGAATGGTGTTTCGACAAAAGCATGTGGATTCTCCTCACTCCAAATGCGACAATTCTTTTTATTTACGTACCCATTCAACCAAAAATGGGCTTTATTGGAAAATAAAATTTTGAATGGACGAAGTGCACTATAAGTTTGACGAACAGGACCATTATTTTGATTAAAAATTTCCACAATTTGCACACGTTGCTCTGGTGTAAGTCGATACATAATAAAATGTCAAAGCAAACTAAACAAAAAGCATCTATCAGCTATTAAATGGGTGGTCAAATAAAGCAGTGATGCCAACTCAAAGTTGTATCACTCTATAAAAAACATCGTATAGCTAGTCAAAACTAATTTTTGTTGTTGTTAATTAAAGATATTTTAGACTTCAGGCAAAATCTAACTAATAATAAAAATAAAAAAATATAAAAAATTGCAGGGTTGGACAGCTGAAACCTATTTTGGTAGATAAAAGTAACCAACTAGAATTTATCTTATATATCTTTATAAATTAAAAGCAGTTCATATATTTTTCAAAGTAATTCATTGAACAGATAGATCCAGAGCTGGGAAATTTAAAATTTTTCTGAATATCCAATTGTCTAAATAAAAGCAATATTTTTGATTTAATGATCAATTATATATGATTTATTAGGAATAAATAAATTTTGTATTACAAATCAAAATGATCAAAGAGATGGTTTCACAGCTGGAAATCAAAACACATATGATTTTTGGTATATAAAAGCAAATTAATAAAACTTATTTTGCTTTTGATTTAATATATATTCTATACCTGCTGAAAAATTAAATTCCAGTTAAAAATAAAAAGAAAATAAAGAATTTTGTGAAATAAATAATTTTGTTTTTTATTGAAAATCAGAAAGGTCAAAGAGATGGTTTTAGAGCTGGAAATTAAGTTCGAATTAAAAATTAAAAGAATTTAAAAAGTCCAGAGTTGGACAACTGATACATATTTTGGTACATAAAAGTAACCAACTAAAAAATTTTTTTTTATATGTCTTTTAATATTAAACGTAATTTATTATTTTGAAATCAATGAATTGGAAAAATAGTTCCAGAGCTAGAAAATTCAAACGTTCTTTTAGAATATAAAACTGAAAAATTTTTGTTTGATTACAATCTGGTAGAAAATTTCAGGGCGTTAATTTATTAAATATGATCTCCGGCAAATGGCGTTTCTACGAGTTAAATCGTCGCTTTGATCGCTTCAATGTTTCACTGCTCTTTCATCATGCCCCGAGAGAGCTCGCCAATAACTGTAGGGTCAGTTCTAAAGAAATAAGGGCCGATGGTTTCGTTATTGTGTGACAAGCACCCAACATTCCATTTTAATAGGTGTAATAGTGATTTCTTAGCGACTTTAATGTCGTTTTTCTTTTTTAGAAAATAATGCAACATTTTTCACACTTTTTAGCAGGAAATGGTAACATTTTGTTATTTCAAAATAAGGAATTTATTAGAAATGAAACCAACATTCCTCACGAAAAATAATTTCTGTTTTAAAACTTTTCCAAACCGCCACTTTCTTTGTAGAAAACAAGTGAAAAATGTGACATGTTTTCTAGAAAAGGAGACGCCATAAGATTGTCTTCAATGCGTATGTGGACATTTCGCTTTATAACCAGACACCATGAAACGGACCAAATGCTCTGCCTTATAATTGACAAACTTCTTTCGGATACAAATAATATTATTTAAAAAACTAAAAACTAAAAACTAAATTTAAATGATTACATGTTCCTGGGAATGGTCGTTTTAACTCTTTAATTTTTATTTTCGCGCTGGTTTTTAAAATTTAAATGATTTTCTTGTAAATTCTTTGTTTTATGTTAAGCAAAATAAAATGAAAAAACAAAAAAAAAAATAAAAGCAAAATTTAAATGATTTTATTGCAAAATAAAAAATATTGAAAATTGAAAACAAAAGTTAATGATTCTTTTAAATCTTTTGTCTTGCAAAATAAAATTCTTATTGTGAAACTGCTTATTTTAAATAATAAAATTAAATTCATTCATATTTGCAAATGTCTATGTGTATGAGTGTTATATTTCATATCCTTAAATCAAACTAATTCACACACATTCACAAAATTCCGAATTTTCTAGGTCATCATCTACTATTTTAATATTTGTTTTGGTTTTGCTTAGTTTTCTACGAATAATAAAGTTTTTAAATTGTTTTTCTGCTTGACCTTCATTTATATATTATGATTTCAGCACACACACACACACAAACATTAATAAAACTTATTCTCCAAAAAATAGAATAACCAAAAAGAACAAATAATAGTTCTAGACATCAGAGCAGACATTTGACTTTGGAGAATTTGTGCACAAACTAACGTACAGCCATTGAAAATATTACAAATACATGCTCATGCATGTGTGTGTGTGTTTGTGTGTGTGTGAGTGCTGAAAGTTTACAGCAGAAGTTTTTGAATTTGTCTTCATACAGGACATATCAGATTATTAAAGCAGATAAATTTGTAATCATATACGATTTTTGTATACATTCATACATTTGTTTTGGCTACCAACACTGAAAGAAATTGTTTTCTAATTTCTAACTCTGTAGCCTGAGTGAAAGAGAAACACTGGCAGCATGAGCAGCTTTCTTGTATGGAAAAAGTGAGCCAGAAGCCCCACAAACATACTACTTTTGTTCTCTCCCAGTAAAAGAAAAATTCCCCGCGAATAATTTTAAGCTTGAAAAATTCCCCTGATCGTTAATTAAACTTGGCCACCATTTTATTATTTGTTTACCCTACTTTTGCTAGCAAACAGAACATATCCAGTAAGTAGTTCTTCTTATAATTCAAATATTTTTTTACAAAATTAATTTTAAGATCAAGGACCGCTATTAAGGCACAAAGAGATATACAAAATTGTCTGTATTTTCTTAAATATTTTATTTTAAGCTAAAAACAAAAATTACATTCACTGAGAACTGATAGACAGAAAAATTGTTCACCAAAGATTCACAATAGCATTTTTCCCTTCGTGGGGAATAAAAATATCATGAGAACAATAATTCCACTTGTCATTCACGACAGTGGTAAATATATTTTTCCTTATTCAATAAATATAATTTTCCTGAATATGATTGAAATTGTAATCAACACGCCTTCAAATTAATTTCTTCAAAGAAATTTTTTATCGTGTATTTCGTTTGTTTTCTGGTAATTAAACAAAAGAAAAATTTACGTACAATAAAAATAAAATATACATTTTTGAACTAGATTTTATTCAAGGATATTTAAACTTTCGCACACAAACTCACTTGCACTCAGCCAGAAGCAGAGGTACAAACAAACACATGCATAACAGGGAGCATACACAATCGCACAGCTACAGCACCATCAGATGAGAACTGAAGCAAGAGTTTTCCCATAGAAGTGTTTACAAATACAGGCAGACACATGAAGATATCAGACTCACTACTACTTCCCAACAAACACCGGCTACAGTAAAATCTCTTATTGCTTGTGTTTGTTTGCCTGAGTGCGTTCGTATTCTGCATGCCCTGCCATTCCTGTGGAGTTTTTGTTGAAAATATAAAATTTATTCAAGGATGCTATAAAACTGGGTTTTTGTTTCTATTGTTTTGAAAGTTTTTGAATTTCATGATGTTAAGAGAGTATCAGGAAGGTGTGTGCTTCTTGCTGCTGGCCGTCTTTTGTTATTCAGTGATTTAAAATATAAAATGATTGTAGTCAAGGTGAAAGTCGGCAGAAGCAACAATTCTGTTGGGTGAATAAACTCAAATAACCGATTGTATAATGATTGTGCTTGTTTACTATATTGTATAAATTCATTCGAAATTTATCTTGAAATGTTTGTTGGTTTTAAGGATGAGCTTTTAAGTTGAAAGACCTCAAAATAAATGAGGAAATTTAGTATGTCTGCAGGAATGTATGTGTTAAGTGAAAAGGGTCAAGGATAATAAAATGATTATCACAATTGATTTCCAAGCAAAACAAATAATTGTCATATATCAATCGTTCTTGATAATTGTTAGTCATGGATACGGAATTAGACACAAAATAAAAGTTTTAAAACATTTTCTTTGAAAGTTTTGAAATAAAAAAAGAGAAGTAGTTAGCACCAGACTACCGTGTCTTGACAACTTTTTCTTTTATGTTTTGGAAAATGATGTTACGTTATTTTGCATTTGGGGTGACGATATAATTTCCAACAAAACCAAATCACCTAAATCGTGATCTTAAACAATGAAGCATTAAACACAATAACGACAGCAGGCTACAGACTACAACTTGTCAAATAGAGAATACATGTACGTATATGAGATTGATTATTTTTACTACTACAGGCAACACGGCTACTGGTTGTTGTCCATGCTGTTTTTGTGGTTGTAGTCAAATGAAACTCATTTCTATTTTGGTGAGCGACAACAAGTAGATGTAATGTTGCCAGTATAATATGAATAAAAAACTTAAAAATATATTATTTTTTTTACAAAAAGAAACACCAAACTATATTTCCAAGCTAATGAAATGATTTCTTGTCATATACTGTGGACTTTAAATATATTTTATTGGAACAGCACTATTTAAGAGTATGAAATATATGAAAGCGGCTACACTGGCGTGTGAAGAGAATTCTACTACAAACAATAACACATGATTATTGATTTGGTGGTGTCGTTCTAAAAATAATTAAGTAGCTGACTACGAGGCGACGATTGTAGCCAACGACTTTTGTAGTCGGTGTTCGTGTAGCCAACTGTCGTTATTGTGTTTAATGCTTATTGTGTTTAATGCCTGCGTTTTATTTAATAGTTTCTATTAAGTGCCGGCCTACTTTTAGGATGAAAAAAAGTCACTCTCATGTCTACAAGCGAATATTTATTTAAACAGAAATGTATTTTTGGCTTTCGCATTACACATACACATACACTTGATATATTAATTAAACTATACAAGAATATGCACTTATACTTACACAACTACAATTACCTCTTCTTTTTTTTCTTATTCCTTTACTAAAATATACAAATAATTTGATTGTAGCATTTTTACATGTTTAAAATAGTAAATCATAAATAATAAAATTGTACATGTGAAATATATTAATACAGCTAAATTATAATTATTATTATCTCTTTATAGCAGTTGGTTGATTTTGAATATTATAATAGAGAAGAAAAATGTTTATATGCCGCTTAAATAAAAACGTGATTTCGAAGACCAAAAACTTTTATAAATGACATCGATTTTTTATGATAATTCGTTAATATATTTTGCATAAATAACTTATTATGGACGGGGTTTTTTTTGTTCTTAACAATGAATGAATATTTCCATGGTGTTGTAAGAATATATGGGAATCAATAACTATGCGAGCGTTGGTAAAAATACCTTAAATAAATTTTATGAAATAATATTTATAAAAAGAGAAATATATTTATGAAAGAAAAAAAAAGAAATCTACTTAGCGATTCTCTAAAAAGTGGGGGTAAAAATGTTGCTAAAAAATAATTTAAAAACTACGCTTTTCTTTTAAGGCCGAGCATACACAAGGTGAAGAATATAATAATCCAAGCGGTCATTACCAGGAAACCATTGTAGACATTAACATTGGTAATGGTCCAACCTTTTTCCAAAATATTACGAGCCGATATGGAAGGCAAAGTGAAGGGAAAGTAAACCACCACATTTTGCAAAAATTTCGGCATGCCCTCCAAGGGCCACAATAAACCTGCAAATGAACAAGAAAAATGTATTCAAATATTTTTTCGAATACAAAGATAAATCAAAACACTCACCGCACAATATAATCATGGGATAAAAGGCCCCAGTGGCCACAAAATTCGCCTCCGTATGAGATTTGCAGTACACAGAGATCAGTAGACCTTAAAACATTTCAATTTAGTTATTCGTGTTGTTTAGTTATTTGTTATATGAAGTGCAAAAATATAAATTTACTTACCAAACAACATGCCACAAAATGAGGTCAATGTCAGTAAGAAGATCAACGTCGCCGTATCGCCTTTATTATACGTATCAAATACTATGCCGATGTACATGATCACTTCGAAACTTTGCACTACCATGATAATGAATTGGGTAAATAGATGAGCCCATAGCATTTGTGTGGCCGATACACCGGCCACTAACGTACGATCCCATACACCGTCCATGCGTTCTTCAATAAATACCGCTGCTGTCATTAAGGTGGCCAAAAAGAATACCATTCTAATAAAAATGTTTATGAAAAATAATAAAAATAAATAATTTCATTAATTGAATAATCAAATTTGGCTTCTTACGTCATCACTACACCGGGCGCCACATATTGCTGAAACTCCATTTCCACGGAGCCGTAAATGGGTTCTTTCATATGAACGGGTATGGCGCCCAAAGATACCGGCAGATTGCAATCCGTTAAGATTTCCTTAATGAAGCTGCTGTAATGATCACGCAACTTTCTTTCCACAAAATATGCAATTTGCCGATCTGTTTAGGAGAAATGAATTTATAAAATTTTTCATCTTATAATTTTCAGTTGGAAATTATTTTTTATTTCCTAATATTTTTAAGTTCAAAGTCTGTTTTTTTTAAAGTTAAATAACTGATATATTTTCATCACTGCTTTAAGTGGCTTCTTTAGAAAATTAAATAAAAAATATATAGAATATGCTGAAGAAGTTCCTCACAGGAGTGACGTAAACTCAATATTCTTTTTATAAAAAAAATCCTAGAAATTGTCCAGTCCTTCCCCGCTTTTTAAAATAAATTTAGGAATCACTTCGCTTCAGGCATTTTTTTCACAAGCGCTAATAAAAAAGTAAATAAAAAATGTTCTGTGAATGCGTTACTGTGTAATAAAGTAAACAAGTATTCGAATACATCCATTGAATTTATACAAATTTTGGCAAAAATAATTTTAAAATTTTCCAAAAAATCCGATATCAATTCATTCGGCATTTTGAATATAGTCTCAAACATTTTGTAATTTTTCACACTGAAAGTTAAATCCTGGTTAAGCACTGAAGCCATGAACATGTGATTTTCCGTTCACGGTGCAGTTTATTTTCTTCTACATTTTATAACACTTTATGGACAAACTGTTCTGCAGCTGTTTTTGCTTGTAATTTTAGTTGCAAATTAATAAATAAATCTTTCAAAATTCATTATTTTATATAAAATCATGTAAATTTTGAAAGCAACAAATGCAGATGTGGCAGTTTTTTCTGTGTATTTTTCGAATATTATCAGATGTTTCCAATATATAACTTGGCAGCACTCCATTTAGCACAGGCAAAAACAAGGTTGTTTTAAAAATGTACTTGAAATCAATTCAAAAATAGTTTAAGATGATTTTAACAAAATCTTATTGTATGGTAAAACCAACTTCAAATAGTGGGCTGTAACATTTGGGGGATTCACACTGTAGTCATAAAGTCACAAGTCCTAAAATAATAGCACGACATGTATGACTAGTGCGACCGACTCATTTTAACTTAGTCTGCTAAATGAATTTTTACGTATAAACTAAAACAGCTGCTGTCTAAATATGAGCTAAATAAACCTTTTTGGCGGCGGCAATTGGAAAAACTTTCAGCGGCTGCCAGTTGCACAAGTTAGATGACAGAAACTTTTCTCTAGTTTATATACAGATTTTGCGATTTAATTCTCTTTCACATATTTTTATTTTGTAAAACTGTGATTTAATGTACAGACATATAGGAGTGAATAATTTTTTAGCCGTTTTTAGTTGTGAATCATATATCGGATGTTTTTTATAGAGTGATACAACTTTGAGTTGGCATCACTGTTTTATTTGACCAACCATTTAACAGCTGATAGTTGCTTTTTGTTTAGTTTGCTTTGACATTTCATTATGGATCGCTTTACTCCAGAGCAACGCGTGCAAATTGTGGAAATTTTTAATCAAAATAATGGTGCTGTTCGTCAACTTTATCGTGCACTTCGTCCATTTTCGAAGAACAATAGATCGTTTTCGGACCACATTTACTGTTACTGATAATGTGCATCCCGTGAGATGCCGAACTGCCGCTGTACAGTAAAGCATTGAAGATGATCATAATCAACCAATTCGTCCTTCCACTTTATGGAAGATTTTACGCAAAGATCTTGGCTTAAAAGCTTTCAAGATTCAACTTGTGCACGAATCAACTTGTGTACGTCGATAAACCACAAACAATGGAACACCTGGAAATCGCAATGCTGGCTGCGAAAAGTTTGTGAAAATTAGTGTTCCAGACTGCGTCTTGTACGCGGCAGTCGTGGCGGCCACATTAATGTCATAAAAACCATGTCAGTGTTCCAAATTGGCACTTTTTTGGTTGTAACGCAACACTGCGTCAATATGATTCAGGAGGTGAGAGAAAACGCGATAATAATTTTAATAATTCTATTCGATTTTTTTGTGACACATATTTCGACCATGATCCAGTTATAGGGTTTAACACAAAGTTTTATATAAAATATTTCTCTATTTCGTTCCCAACCCACTCACTCACCCGTCATATCAATATGTACAGCCAACTCAGCATTATTGACGGCATAATCTTCAGCATAACGGCCATCTTCCATTAAAGATTGCATAGAGATGGAGAAATTATATGGAAAGAAAATATAACCCAAAATATCGGCGGCTCTAGAATCACGATGAGCATCTTCTACGTTATCATAGAAAACCTCAAAAGTGCAATAAATCAATAAATAAATTTACAAAATTTTAGAAAATAAAACTGAACAAAATACCTTTTTTATATAACCGTCATCTTCCAAACCGGTTACAAATCGGCACGATATATTGCTGAAATCGCAGCTGTCATTATGAGCCCTGACGGTTATTAAATCGGGATCATAACAAGTTTCCCATTGGCTGATCTCGTTACTGACAATTCCCAATTTAATGTTATTGGGAGTTTTTCCAATGGCCATATAAAAACAGGACAACTGTATTAACGGAAATAGCAACATGAATATAATGCCGCTAAAATAAAATCGAAGGGGTGTTTTTAAAAGTGTTATTAATTTATATTAAAAGAAAAAAGAAAAGCAAAATTAGTTGTTGCAAAGCTTGAAAAGGAAATGTAGAGTTTTAAGATCTGTTGCTACAACTTACCTGGGCTGGCGAAATAGTTGCACGAAATTCTTGGTCATCAACGCTTTTATCCGTCCTTTTGTAGTGAAAAAGAAACGCTTTTGATTGTCATTATCTTCCGGTGTTTGGATAATCTCTGCCGTTGCTTTTTCCATGTTTGTTTCCAAGTTGGCCAATTCTTTCGTTTGTGTCACACTCATGGCATCGATAACTTCTACGCCTGTACAAATAGCAGTTGAAGAGTGATGTTGATTGGAAGGCAGTTGCGCTAAAGAGGCTTCTATAGCATCATTATCACCTTGTTTTTGACTCAATATAAGAAAAGCGTCTTCTACCGAATTTACTTCGAATCTCAACATAATATTCGCCGGTGTATCTTCGGCCAGTAACACCCCGCGGCGCATCAAGCCGATCTGTGAAAGTGAAATTCACAAAATGTAGTGATTTCGGTGAAAGCGATTTCACAATTTACTTACACGGTTCGCCTGTTTGGCTTCTTCTATATAATGCGTCGTTATAATCACAGCCATTTTACTATTTCTGGTCGATTCTACCAAAAAATCCCAGATTCTGGTGTTATAAAATAAAAATAAATTTATTTATTATTTATTTAACCAAAATTATCAAATTGTTAATACATTTTGTTTTCTTGTTTTTTTCTCGTTTCAGGTAAACAAAATCAAAATATTTGCTTTTATTATTAGCGATCGTGTTATATGGAAGCCTTGTCTGTGTAAGTTCTTTGATAGTGTTTTCACACCTAAAACTTGAACGCAGGTAATTTTGCCTTCACACTGTGATTAATATTCAGGTTTCGACACTAAAGTTTTTTGTAATAAATTTGTCCAAAACAAATTAAATCTCTTAGAAACAGTTAAGCGAGGTTCTGTACATACAATCGATTAGCGCTTTTGTTTTACGTTTTTACACTCGCCTGAAGCGTGGTTGTGAGAGTCCTAATTTTAGTGCCTGTTCAACACAACAGCGAGAGCAGGCTACACGAACACCGACTACAAAAGTCGTTGGCTACAATTGTCGCCTCCTATTGAACAACACCACCAAATCAATAACCATGAGTTGTTGTTTGTAGTAGAATTCTCTTCATACGCCGGTGTAGCCGCTTTCATATATGTAATACTCTTAAATAGTGTTATTCCAATAAAATATATTTAAAGTCCACAATAAATGACGAGAAATCATTTCATTAGCTTGGAAATATAGTGTGTTGTTTCGTTTTGTAAAATAAAACATTATATTTTCAAGTCTACAATAATTGAATTTATTTATATTACACTCGCAACATTGCATCTACTCATTGTCGCTCACCAAAATAGAAAATAGTTTAATTTGGCTACAACCACAAAAACAGCATGGACAACAACCAGTAGCCCTGTTGCCTGTAGTAGTAAAAATAATGATTCTCATATACGCACATGTATTCTATTTTTGACAAGTTGTAGTCTGTAGCCTGCTGTCGTTATTGTGTTTAATGTCTTAAGTAAAATGATAAAAATCGTTTGTTACTGAAAATTAATAAAAATGTCCAAAATTATTTTTTTATTTTTATTTTCCAAGATTTAATTTAGAAACCTTTCTTAGTCATAGAAATTATCTAATTAGTTTTCTCGAAGTCTGGGATTTATTTTCACAATCACCGTTATTTAGGAATGCTGAAATTGGGGATTAATATTCCCTACTTTGGGTATTGACAAACCTCTGATTTCGGGATTGACTAAACCCTGCTTTGGTGGCTTACAATACCCTAATTGACGGGATTTACAAATGCCGGCATTTCGGACTTACAAAACCCGGAGAATTGCATTATTTTATGAAACTGAAGGAAGTAACGCAAATAATTGTTGTGTTTGTGTTATGTCGATATCTTTTCTAGAAAATAATGCAACATTTTTCACACTTTTTAACAGAAAATGGCAAAATTTTGTTATTTCAAAATGAGGAGTTTATTACAAATGAATCCAACATCCCACACGAAAAATAATTTCTATTTTAAAACTTTTCCAAACCGCCACCTTTTAGAAAATAAGTGCAAAAATGTTACATGTTTTCTAGAAAAGAAAACGCCATTAGTGTGCTGAAATAAAAATAGAATTAAACAGAAGCTCGGCTCATCACGATAACGAAATAAAATTTTAATATAATTAAATACAAATTTTTCCGGTTGACACTTTTGAAATCTTAGGGCGTTTTCTTTTCTAGAAAACGTGTAACATTTTTTTCACTTCTATGCAAGAAACTTGCAGTTAAGCGAAGTACAAAAACAAGAATTTATTTGCGTATAGGATAATTTCTTATAAAATCACAAATTCCAAATCACACAATTTTACCATTTTTCAACAAAAAGTGTAAAAAATGTTGCATTATTTTTTGTTCAGAACAGAAATCATTATGAATTTTTTTTACATATTTTTATGCTACTCACTTCTCTCTCAACATTGGATCCAAGCCTACAGTGGGCTCATCCAATATCAACAACTCCGGATCATGTATCATGGCACAAGCGAATGACACACGTCTCTGCTGTCCACCGCTGCACTTCTTTACCAATTGTTTGGCCGGAGGTAGTTGCAAGAGGTCTCGTAAAATTTTAAACTTTTCCCGAATCTTTTCGTCTCTCATGCCATAAATGCGGCCAAAATAATAAATCGTCTCCTTGACAGTCATCTCTTCGACCAACGCAATTTCCTGGAGAAACAATAGCAACAAAGTTTACTGCGAATGACAAAATATCGGAAGTAAGTGTTATTACCTGAGGCATATAGCCGATGCGTGAACCGGGTATACCACTGCCGGGTACTCCCGGCTTCAAACCCAATACACGCACCTCGCCACTATTGAATTCTCTTTGGCCCACCAAACAGGAAAGCAAAGTGGTTTTGCCACAGCCAGAGGCACCCAGTAAACCGTATCTGTGAAATTTAGAAAAAAAAGGGTAACAAAATTATTTGCTTCAGTGTAGGCTTTCGCTGAAATTTCTATGTTATTTTATTAATTCTCATCACATTCTTCTTAACAATAACAATCTTCTTTTTCTATTCAAAGTGTGATTCATTTCGATATCAGTTTGCATTTCCATAATTAGATTCATTTTATTCTACTCACATGGATCCTCGTTGTACGTTCATATTCAAATAGTTGAGTATAATTTTTGGTTTCGATTTGCTTCCATAATATTTGTAACCATTTCGCACTTCTACTGCTGCCGTCATTGTAAATTATGTTAAGGAAAAATAATAATTAAAAAAAAAATTAAACAAATAAATCGCCCGCGACTTCGTCTTAATTCTACAACGGTTTTTGACGGTTTGTGTCTGTCCGTTGGCCCCGCCGTTGTGGTGTTCTGCTTTTAAGCTTTTTAGCCTCCCAATTATTTTGGCTCCTTTCAGATTTATATAGTTTTTTTTTTTTTTTTGTTGGCTAGTGTTTTGCTAAAGTTTTACCCCGTTTGGTAACATGTGTGTTTTTGCTTTTGTCTCAAACTGTCCGTCCGCCGTTTTTTTGCTGTTACTGTTTCTATTTTAAGATCTCAGTCTGGTTTTTGTTTGACGTGTTGAATGTACAAAAAAACCTGCTAAGTTTTTTTTTGTCGCTGTTCTCTGCGCTCCTCGTTAATTTAGTATCTCCTCTTTTGCCAGGTAATTTTCGAGCAGCTCTGAAAAAAAATAATAATGATATTAATAAAATATTGAAATTCGTTATTGCTTTTTTAGATTTATAACTTATTTTTAGATTTATTGCTCAATATGGCCAACGAAAAAGGATTCAAATTTCAATTAAGTTTATATAACTTGAGTTTTCTTTCAATGTTAGTGGAGTAAATTTTTATTTTAATTAATTATTCAAGGCGGGCTGGAAGTTGTTTAAATCCAATGAAATCATGTCACCATAATAAGAATATTTATAAAAAAAATATTATCAAAATATTTTTATCTGAAAATTAGTTGCTGGTTTCCGTATTTGCTGTAGAAACTTCTCGCAGCGAAAGAGATGTTATTATTTTGTAAAATACAGGATAAGAAGAATTTAATTTCAAGAATTTAAATTAATTCTTATAAGCTGATTGTTCGAAAAGTGTTTTTTAATTGAAAAAGGCCTGATGAATATATCAAAGGTCTAGGAAAAGTCTATATCAGTTTTTATATATTCAACATACACAGCAGAGCACAACCGCTGTTTTCGAAAGCCACTACACTTTCATCATCCGTACTCTTGAGTATTTCTGTTTATTACCACTTATTGGGTGGCTCAATTGAATATGACAACAGTTTTTATTTTCACCAATTTTATAATGGAAAAGCGTGTCAGAACTGTACCGCTGGCAACACACTTCTGTTAAGTCTCAGTGTTGCCGCTTAATTATTTTTCTTTATGGCCTATTGTTCTGAATTTTAGAAAATTAATTTTTATTATGAAAAAGGGTACGAGAATTGTATCAAACCGATTGTAACACATTTTTATTAAGTCTCTGTATTGTCGTTTGATTATATTTCTTCGTGTCCTATTTATCTGAATTTTCTGCCTCATGTTTTTTAAGTGAAAGTGTGCGATTTACATATTCTTAAGTGCATTTAAAGGTATCGGAAAAATGTGTTCCGTAAGACATAAAATAAATATACCAAAGCACTATAGAAAGTCAACGTTAGTTTTATATATTTAACTTACACACCTGAGCAGTACAGCTGTTTTCAAAAGCCGCTACACTTTCCTTATCATATATATTAAGGGTGTTTTCATTTCTAGAAAACATGTAACATTTTTTCACTAATTTTTTAAAAAGTGTCGGTTTGGAAAAGCTTTAAATAAAACAGGCATTATTTTTCGTGACGGATGTTGGACGCCTTTCTAATAAATTCTATATTTTGAAAGGGCAAAATATTGCCATTTTCTATTAAAAAGTGCGAAAAATGTTGCATTATTTTCTAGCAAAGGAATCGACATGAGTCTCCCGTTTTTTTTTTAATTTTCTTCATGTTCTTTTGTTCTGCATTTTAGAAAATTAAATTTTATTATGAAAAAGCGTAGGAGAATTGTAGTAAACCGATTGTAACACATTTTTATTTACTCTCTGTGTTGCCGTTTGATTATTTTTCTTCATGTTCTGTTGTTCTGAATTTTTTGTACCCTGTTTTTTAAGTCAAACTTATTTGGTTTGAATTTTGACCTTTTATTTATAAGGGCTACAGATCACCCTATCAAAAATAGCACGACAAGTATAATTTTTAATATTTTTGCTGTGGAAAACTTGCCGCAAGTTACAGAAACCAGGCAAGTATCGGTTTAGTGAGACTCAGTTTCTATTTAAAATGTTTTTTTTTTCTTGTGTCGTCAGTCCCTTACAGACTTATTATGCAACTGTTTGTCAATGTGACATCAAGCCAATAGCAAAAACGGGAATCTCCTATGCTGCCATTGACAATTTCTGGCAACCTTTGGCTATATCAACGACTCGAGAGAGTAGTCACAGGCTGTCAAAAGTAATTGATTGTGTTGTCAGTGGTGAGTGTCCTATTTTTGATACTTTCTTGACAGAGAAATAAGTCTCAAATTCTTAGCACTTCTTATAGAAAATTCCAAAAACTTAATAATCCTCCCTCGTATTAAATATGATGTGCTAAATAAATTAATTTTCAATTAATTTAAACTTTTAATTAACTTGTTCATACGCCTGAAAATGGATACGAAAAATTCATTGTTATTTGCAGCTCATGTAGTGTGATTCCTGCATTATGTTTTCTCGTATTTGTTTTAGTTATTTACATATAATTTTCCATAAAATAAATAACAATTGCGCAATATAGTGTTAATATAAATGCATGCGATATTCGTGTAAACTTAGAAATAAAATAAAAATCTGTTTAATGAATTATTAAAACAATAATTAATTCATTGTGAAAAATGTATCAAAACTATTGTTTTACATAAAATTTGGTAGACATTAAAAAAGTTCGTTGATTTGTTGTTTTAGATATTTGGAAAGGAAATGCACAATTTTTCCAATTAAATATATTTGATATATTCATTTGTGATCACATTTGGTGCAATATTTTTATTTTTTATTTTCAAACGCAAATACTAGAGCTTTGAGTTGAATTCTTTTCAGAGAATCAGGGGTGTTGTGGGAAACTCAAAATGAAAAACAATGGGGGTGTTCACACAGTGTGCTACTGATTAATATTATCATAATGTTTTTATATTGTAGAAAATTAAAAAAAACTGTAATTTGTAAAAAGTAACATAAAAATTTAAGCATTCAACACGATAACGACAGCAGGCTACAGGCTACAACTTATTAAAAATAGAATACATGTGCGTGTGTGAGAATGATTATTTTTACTACCACAGGCAACATGGCTACTGGTTGTTGTCCCTGCTGTTTTTGTGGTTGTAGCCAAATTGAACTGAGGCATTAAACACAATAACGACAGCAGACTACAAACTACAACTTGTCAAAAATAGAATCCATGTGCGTGTGTGAGAATGATTATTTTTACTACCACAGGCAACATGGCTACTGGTTGTTGTCCCTGCTGTTTTTGTGGTTGTTGTCAAATGAAACTAATTTCCATTTTGGTGAGCGACAATGAGTAGATGTAATGTTGCCAGCATAATATAAATAAATTCAATTATTGTTAACTTGAAAATATGCTGTTTTATTATACAAAAAGAAACAACAAACTAAATTTTCAAGCTAACGAAATGATTTCTTGATTTCTGTGGACTTTAAATATATTTTATTGGAATAACACTAATTTAGAGTAAATATATGAAAGCGGCAACAACTCATGGTTATTGATTTGGTTGGTGTCGTTCTAAAAATAATTAAGTAGCTGACTACGAGGCGGCGATTGTAGAAAACGACTTTTGTAGCCGGTGGTCGTGTAGCCTGCTGTCGTTATTATGTTTAATGATTTGTTTATTAAAAAAGATCAGTAAATGCAGGGGTGAAAATTTGAAGTTAGGAAGTGAACCTGCGGTAAATTATGCAATGCCTAGAATTGAGATGTCATCCTTTAATATTTATTTAGTAAAAGTTTGGAAAATTTTAATTATAAAACGCTACACTCTTGTAGAAAGATTTTTAATGGTGAAAATTGGCTCTGGAAACCCCATTTTTAGCTTTAGCGAATTTTTTTCCAGCACATTTTTAAATTGATGAGTTGTATTTTGGAATGAAATTTCGAAGCAAACTAGCAAAAAGCCATTATCAGCTATTAAAAGCGTGCTAAAATAAAGCAGTGATGCCAACTCAAAGTTGTGACCTTCTAAAAGAAACACGCTGTACTAAAGAGAATATCTTTTTTTTTATATAGAGAAGATATTCGATAAATAAATGCTTAAAATATTTATTTCTTCTTTATTTTTTCAAAATGTTTTTCTTTAATTTTAATGATTTTTATATGAAAATAAATTTATTCAAAATTGACAACACTAACTGTTTTCGACATCGTTCTATGACTTTATTTTATTTAAACGAAATATAAAATTTTTGAATTTTATTCGAACGATATATGCACCCTGGGACAGCAGTCAGTAAATAACTGAATAGTGTTGTAACTTTTTAAACTGTTTTATCTTTATTTCCCTTTAGATTTTAAGTTATAAATTACACCGTAAATATTTCTATTACTGTTTCTATTTACAATGTTGCCTACTTTTTTTGTCCTTGAGCTTTTTTCCAATAATTAATGACTTTAAACAGATTAACAGGTTTCTGTTTGTTATTATTTTCCAATATGAGTCAACAGTTCTTTGAATTGTTAATTGTTGTTGTAATATCTTATACCTTTTTTAATTGTTGTTGACAGTTTTTTTCAAGTTTTTTTTATATATCAATTGCAGTGACAAATCCTGAGTTTGTGTATTTAATTTATTGTTATTGTTTGTTTATTATATGATGCCTTGCAATTCTTTTATTATATCAATGCAACTCTGCTGCACGGTTAAGATCATTTTGTGCAGAAATAATTTTGAATTTTATTTCCAGTACGTTCAAAAATGCGCAAAAAATCCGCTTCAGTCGGCTGCAAGTTTTATAAATAGTTGCTTATTTGTGTGGCATGTAAGACTTGACTCGTTTATTCTTTTTTATATCTATTGAAGTTTTTATTTATTTTATTATCAGTCTCTTTATAAAAATAACTTGTTTGATTTTTTTATTATTTTTTATTTATTTTTTACGAAATTCATGGCGTCCATTGATCTCGATCATGTATTTTTATGCATCGTTCTACATACGAATAGTTGTTTTTTGCATTAGAACATAAGCGTTGTATTCTAAAACTTGCTTTTCAAAATAGTGTTTGAAATTCTCAAATTGAATGTGATTGAACGTATAATTTTTGGGACCTCAAAATGGCAGATCTAGTGGCAAATGACCTTTTATTTTGCTTAACAAGAATAACTAGAAAATTTGCTGCAGTAATTTTGATGGTGAATTTATTTTGTTGGAATAGTAAAAAATGTTATTGAAATTTTCTGTTTTTTGGGAAAATGTTGCCTCATATTTTTAAGAGCAACTCTGAGAATAATGCAAATTTTATGATTGCAATAGAACATAAATACTGTGTTAAAGTTTCTTTAATTTATATAAAAATGTATGTGATTTTTTTCAGGAAAATATTTGTTTGAAGAAACCACACAAAGAATTGGCGAAATATTGAAAAGTAAATAATATTTTTATATAAATAAAAGGAATTGTAGAAATTCTTTTAAATATATAGAGTGTTTTTTATAGAGTGATATAAGTTTGAGTTGGCATCACTGCTTTATTTGACCACTGATTTAACAGCTGATAGTTGCTTTTTTTTAGTTTGCTTTGACATTTCATTTTTAATCAAAATAATGGTACTGTTCGTCAAACTTATCGTGCACTTCGTCCATTCAAACTTTTATTTTCCGATGAAGCCAATTTTTGGTGGAATGTTTACGTAAATAAACAGAATTGTAGCATTTGAAATGAGGAGAATCCACAAGCTTTTTGCGAAACACTATTACATATAAATTACTGTTTGCTGCGCTTTATGGGCTGGCGGAGTCATTGACCCATATGTCTTCAAAAACGATGATGGTCAGAATGTCACTGTTTGTGAAAATTGGTGTTCCAGATTGCGCCTTGTCCGCGCCAGCCATGGCGGCCACATGGTCGAAATCATAATTAAACATTAATGTCATAAAATTTGCTATCTAATAAAGACGGCTTCCTTGATATCAAAATTATATTACTATGTTTTATTATGATTTAAACTTGTATCACTCTATAAAAAACACCAGATATTTTTTCGAGAAAACATTTACAGGGGCCAAATTAGGGCATCTTTTATCAAATGAAATTTCAGTACTATTCAAATGCAGATTTCAATTGCTATCGAATGCCGCAATTTAAAACCAGTTATTTTTTTCTTATTCGCAAATTCTCTCCAAAAAAATGATCTTACATGTATGACCTTCAGTAGGGCATGCAGTGCAACATCCAGCTGCAATTGTTACCATAAGAATTCGCCCATAAACATTTCATTCATTTAAATTTAGTCCTTTCAAAAATAATCATATTGCTTTTTTAAGACAATTTAGTTTTTCGGTTTTACATTGACGTCTCTTTGTTTCTTTATGGGAACAACTAAAACCGTTAACAGTGTACTAAAAACCAGTTAATGGCAACCTTGGATGTTTAATAGTGGCAAATGCAACAACACATTTTAAGATTTTTATTTTACCAACTTAACTACAACCACTACTAAAATTAAACAACAATTACCCCAACAACAAAAATGTAGCATTAAATGTTGTAACAACCAACAGGTTGTCGTTTTTTGAGGTCTGAATGAAAAAAAATTAAAAAAAAAACTTTGGCACCATACATTTTATGCACTCAGCCCAACGCATTGTGTATTAAAGCGTTCGTTGTTGTTGGCGGCACAACCATTAAAATCAGCTGTAAATTATAAGTTAATGTGCTTTAATAAATCGTTTTCAACCGTAAATTCTATTGCAAGCGCGACAGAGCGATTTGCTGTCAATGTGTTTCAGTGTATGTCTGTTTGTTTGCTCTGTCAAAACTATTATTGATGGCGTTTTTTCTTAATATAATTTTTTAAATTTATTTACAACACAAAATTAGAAATATTAAAATCAATAAAAATTATCACAAACCTTAAAATAGTTTAAAAAAATTTTTCTTCTCTTCTTAACAAGTTTGACGAAAATACCGAAAATAGAGATGAAATTGTGAATCTTTTCACTCACATTCATGAGCACGCTCACGAGTTAATTGCTGTTGTTGCAGATCTGACAATTGTTGGAGCAGCATTTTATCTTTAACATTTAATATACATATAAGAGTTAGGACATGTTTCAAAATCAATTCTTTACTTTAGAAATAAATAATTTGATTTAAATAAATAAAAAAATTATTTGGATTGAATGTCCATTAATTTTAAATTTCTATAAAATAATTTACAAATTCAATTTTATTATGGAAAAGCATTAAATTAACGTTACAGTGGGTCTAGTATCAGAATTAACCCAAAGCTGTGGAATGCCATAGGAAATGGTGTGTTAGTTATTAGCAGCAGAACTTTAAAAGAGTTAAATATTTTGTTGTTGGCAAAAAGCAATAAAATGCAGTCATTTAAACTTAAGTAACAAACTTAATCTGCGTGATCTAACAGATATTACAAATCACTCACGATTAAAATTAAAAAAATTGTTGCCCCGAAATTTAATGCCACTTTATAAATTTTAGAAAAATGTGATGACCAGGAATAATTTAATTAAACAAAATACTATAAATTTGACAAGCTCTCAAAGTTCAATTCCAGTTCGAGTTTTGGAGATCTGAAGTTTAAACTCAGTTTAATGTAGTCTGGAACTCTGATCTCTCCAGCGAAGTGGGATTTCTTTGTTTTTATATAATAAAAGACCAACGTTTTAAGCTAAACTAAACAGTTGCATTAAAGTTTTGTACACAAACTTCTTAAGATTAACTAAACTCAGTTTAACTGGGATCTCAAAAACCCAGCCTTAATGTATTTTCTCAACCCGCTGCCTTTTTTGATGGAACACATTTTATATATGACATGATGAAATTAGGTTAATTATATTTATAATATGCATACATATTGTTGTTGTAAATTTGTTGTAAATTTTGTTTAGTTTGATTACATTTATTGTTAATAATTTTATGACTGTGTGTTGAAGCAAATTAACAGCGTGTATATTTTTGAAAGGTCACACGCCTTAAAGTAGTTTTCAATGATGATGAATAAGTTTGTTGAATGTTTTTATATATTTTTTATTTAGTTTTTTTGTTGTCATTTTAGTTTTATTACAAAAAATGCGTTGATTTGTTTTTCTATTGAACAAATAATGTTTAACAAAAACAAAACAAAAAACACCAGGCTGGTTACAGTGCTTCAAAAGGTTTTTGTGGAATGATGTTGTTGGTAACCAAAATCGAACTGTTCACAATTGAATTATTTATTTACTGCGTTTGTAGTGTTGACACGTAGAACTGCGTGCGTAAACGACTGCGTAATATAAAAATAAAAAATAATATTCTCTAAGTTTAACTAAAATTTAAGTCAGAGATAAATTTAAAAAAACGCGGATACACTTGTATTGATTTGAGTCCTTTTCTGACTGCATTGATCGCTAAACCTTTTTGTTATTAAACAAAAATTTTTTTATTTGCAGTGTAATTGTTAGTTAAACTGTAGTTTTTAGGATATATAAAAATTTTATTTACTTATTAATATTTTGTAATTTATTATCACTTCATGCACTTGTCCTTCCTGTTTTGTTGCTTTTCAGAAAATCATTGAAATTTTTTTAGTATTATTTCCACTTAACCGGGTTAAGAGCACATTTATTTAATTATTGCTAAACAAGTAACGTTTTACAATGTAAATACTTGTTTTAAAACGTTCAATAAATCATCATCATCATCATTATCTTGTTGATGTGGTCGGCTGTCCCAGAATCCGTACTGTCATTGTGAAGGTTTTTGTTTTTGTGGGTTTTTTCCCTCTTGAATTATATGAGTATGAATTTTATGAAAAAAAAAGATGTTTAAGAATATTTAAGCTCTTTTAAGGTTTTAGATAATTAAAGTTTTTGATTAATGCTTTAATCTATTTGAAATATATTAATTTTATTAATTAATTTAGATTCAATAAATATATATTTTTTTGTGTATCAAAAATTTGAAGACTTCACGCTCTAAATTTGGCCGAACCCCGTCTTTATCTCACTAATAGATTCTTTCTCTCTTGACTTTTTAAAGCTCTTCTTATGCCTGTATATTTAAAATTTCATATGGGTATTTCCATGATGTCAAACGTGACTATTGTACACTTATTATGAAACTAAAAAGAAGTTTAACCATAAAAGATTTTTAAAGCGAAAAGAAGCGCGACTTAAAGCACTGAAATAGCCCTCAATATTTAAATAATTTTTAAATGTATAAAGTTTTTTTTAAATAAATCTCTTCGAACTAAAATTCTTTTTATCGAATCGGAATGTGCTGCGTTTTACTATTTTTTGAAAATGAATATTATGGAAAATTATTTTTAAGAATAATAAAGCTATTTTAAGATCTTAGATAATTAAAGTTGTTAAATTTTAATCTATTAAAAATATTATTAATTAATTTAATTTCAAAAATAGTTTTTTGTACCAAATATATCATGATTTGTGCAAACGTGTGAAATTAAATAGTTTGAAAAAATCAAATTTGGCTGAAATCCATCCTAAATTTATTAATAAATTATTTGCCTCTCAATTTTCATATGGGCAGACCATGATGTCTAACGTGACTATTGTTCACCTGTTATAAAACGAAAAAGAAGTTTAACTATAACAGATTTTTATTGGCAAAAGAAGTGTAACTTAAAGCAATTAAACAGCCCTCTAATTGGTGATAAGTTCGATTTTTAAATATAAACATTAAACACAATAAGGTCAGCAGGCTACACGAACACCGACTACAAAAGTCGTTGGCTACAATCGTCGCCTCGTAGTCAGCAACTTAATTATTTTTAGAACGACACCACCAAATCAATAACCGTGTGTTGTTGTTTGTAGTAGAATTCTCTTCATACGCCAGTGTAGCCGCTTTCATATATTTAATACTCTTAAATAGTGTTATTTTATTAAAATATATTAAAAGTCCACAGTATATGACAAGAAATCATTCCATTAGCTTGGAAATATAGTTTGTTGTTACTTTTTGTATAATTAAACAGCATATTTTCAAGTATACAATAATTGAACTTATTTATGTGATACTGGCAACATTGCATGTACTCATTGTCGCTCACCAAAATAGAAATTAGTTTAATTTGGCTACAACCACAAAAACAGCATGGACAGCAACCAGTAGCCCTGTTGCCTGTAGTAGTAAAAATAATCATTCTCACGAAAGCACATGTATTCTATTTTTGACAAGTTGTAGTCTGTAGCCTGCTGTCGTTATTGTGTTTACTATACTGAAACTAAAAATTTGTTTACGGATCGAAATGCGCCACAGTTTTCTATTTCATGCAGTTTAAAATATTATATTTGCTCTTAATTGCTTATGTATGATGTGGGCCATCATTTTTTTTTTTTTTTTTCGAAAACGAGAAGAACAGCGTCGAACATATTCTGTAAGACAATCGCGGCCATAGTGACTGCAATTGTTTTGTTTGTGTGAACATATTTTTCATGTGTGAACCTTTGGATTTAATACACTGTAATTAAGGCCAGCTCTTGTCCAGTTTTCGACTATCATAAGCAGTGTCTTTTAGTTGCTTTTTCTATTTGAAAGACTTGACATCAAACCAAAATCAATTTAACTTGAAGTTTTGAAGAAAAATCTGTTTCAACTAATTTTTTCCCCCTTTCACATTTCGCATCTCAATGGATTAATTAATTTTCAGATATGATTACCAATGAGTTTTCCTTTTCTTAATCAGAAAATCAGAAGAAAAAAAACAAAAATTGCTATTGCAACATGCATACACACACACTCACACACTGATGTCGTCATTATGTGGTTTAAAGTTTATGCATGACTAGTTACAACTCTTTTTTTTCTGCTTTTTCTTTTACTTTTGCTATTTGTTAATAAATAATAATAATAATAATAATAATAATAATAAAAAACTACTGCCGCTCATGCTTTGAAATAAGAAAATTTGAAAGAAAACAAAAATAAAAGTGGGTTTTTGCATGACTTTTCTTTCCTCTTCATTGCGAGTAAAACAAAGACACAACGAAAGAAAGAAAGAAAAACAAGAAATAAAACTGGGTATTTGGTATAGTTTTTTTTTCCTTTGACTTTTTGTAACACTTCCTCTAAAATTGGTTAAATGCACTACAAACTACAATAAAATGTATTAATAAAAGTAAAAAAAAGAAAGAAAGAAAAAAATACCACTGCAATTTATTTATATTTGAGCAATAAAAAGTTGCTGCGGTATGTGGCAGAAGGTAGTGGAGTAAGTTTGTATTACATGTTGCACGTTGATTTAGCAAGTCAATATAAACAAAACAAATACATAAAAACCAGTACATACACATACACATTATTTTATTTAAGACTCTGACGTTGCAACTACAAAAGAGTCGGGCGTAATATTTTAAGAGACTTTGCAACAGGTTCCACAGAAATTCCAGATTTCTTTTGCTCTTTTCATTTCTTAACTGCGTCATAGTGGTGGCCATTTACTATTGATTATATAATAATACGATTGAAAAGGAGCTTTAATTTAAGCATTAAAATTGTAATTATTGTAAATTGTTTATAGGAAAAAATTTAATAAATATATTTAATTTCGATATCTATAATTTTGTTTCTTCAAAAGTGTTTCGTAAGTTGAAACTTAATGGCCAAAAGAATCTCATGGTGTTTGTAAATCAAAATAACGCTGAGGTACCGAGCAAATTCTAGTAATCGGAATCATCTGATTCTTTTCATATAGAAAAGCTTGTTAAACAGATATTCTTTAAGAGATATTCTGGGATAAATAATTGAAACAGCGATTCATTTTTACCTGCCGCTCACTTAATATATCAAAAAGGTTTCATTTGGATTAATATTGTAAAAGTAATTTTAAAATAATATTCTAAAAATTCCAAATTTTTTTTATTTCGCTGCAAGTGCAAATTTTTGCAGGGACTGATAAATTTCCATTTGTTCTTAATCCAAATCGCTGTTACCATTGGCTTCTCATAAATAATACAAATCGCTTTTAAAAAAATCTATAATAAATACCCTGTTTTCTATATGCATTTGCAATTAGAAAGAAAAACTAATTGATCAACTTTAATAAATACTGCATAAATACAACAATTGTAAGTGTTTTAATTGCAACGAATGGATAATGATTTTGAAATAAAAAAAACTTAATAGCAGACTGGCTAATAAAAACTTTTATAATCAATTTCTATTGCTTAAAGTGATCTAAATATTTTCATTACATGCCCGATAAATCGTAGTAATAATAAAATAAGATAATTATTGAGTGCATTTTTAATATGCATTTTTAATTATTATGAAAAGTATAAAAATGTTAGCAACGTTAGTGTTTTGCTAAAGTTTATTCCAAACAAAAATTTTATTATTAATCTCAAATCTCTATCATAATAGATGAGTAGCAAACTATTGTACGTTCTATCCTATGAAAATTCTACAAATTTTTTGTTCTAATTTTATTATGAAAAAAGGTACGAGCCTCTGCTATAAGTCTCTGCTGTATTGCCGTTTGATTACTTTCATTCATGTCCTATTTATATGATCTTTTTGATTCATGTTTCTTATTGCATACTTCTTTGGTTTAAATTTTCTTAAATGCATTAAACATGTCCGAAAAATATTTTTAATTTAGGCAGACATGATGAATATTTCACAGCAAAAGGAAACAATTAGCCTATAAAATTACTTTTTACTCATATTAAAAAAAAAAAAATAATATGAGTAAAAATGTATTGTACGTTCTATCCCATAAAAGTATAACAATACTAAAAATTATAGATTTTATAATATAAAAGTGGTGACACAATATACACATGAGCACTGATGATGAAAGTGCTGCGACTTTCGAAAACAGCTGTTCTGCTCTGCTGTGTAAGTTGAATAAAACTGATGTTGACTTTCCTTTGTGCCTTGGAATATTTATCATCATGTCTTTCTGAGATTTAAATTAAGTCTGAACAATTAGCCTATGAATCTGAATTCGATTTAAGTTAACAATATAACATAAAAAATTTCATATTATATAAAAAAGAATTTGTAATAGAAAAATTTATCTAAAATTTCTTTCTAATTGATGAGTAGAAAAGTATTGTATGTTCTATAGCATGTACTAAATCTCATTATTTGTCATTGCAGCGTCTGCCTAATTTCTGCTTAAATTTAACTAAACTATTGTAAATATTGGACACCACTTAAGTTATATTATAAGTCCAACAATTTTTATTTATAAAAGGAATATAAATTATTCATCGCAGTTTTTTCTTATATTCAATTAAAATTTAAATGGAAACAAATAGTTGTTATTATAATTGATAGATTTAGTTTCTTTTAAATAAAAACTGTATTCATTAACTTCACAAGTGCATTAATTATATCGAATAGAGAATGATTTAGGAATTAAAAAATTCTCTAGTTCTCAAAGTGGTACAGTTTTGCATGTGAACTTAAGCATTAAACACAATAATTACAGCAGGCTACACGAACGACGACTTGCCTCGTAGTCAGCTACTTAATTGCTTTCAAAACAACACCACCATATCAATAACCATGAGTTGTTGCTCTCTTCATACGCCAGTGTAGCCACTTTCATATATTTAATACTCTTAAATAGTTTTATTCCAATAAAATATATTTAAATTCCACAATAAATGACAAGAAATCATTTCATTAGCTTGGAAATATATTTTGTTGTTTCTACTTGTAAAATAAAACAGTATATTTTCAAGTTTACAATAATTGAATTTATTTATATTAAACTGGCAACATTGCATTTACTCATTGTCGTTCACCAAAATAAAAATTAGTCTCTTTTGACTACAACCACAAAAACAGCAAGGACAACAACCAGTAGTTGTCTGTAGTAGTAAAAATAATCATTCTCACGTACGCACATGTATTCTATTTTTGACAAGTTGTAGTCTGTAGCCTGCTGTCGTTATTGTGTTTAATGCCTTACATTGCAAAACCTTTACCTGGTAACACATTGATTATGATGATTATTGCTTAAACTTGGCAACCAGTAGAAAGAGAGAGAGAGAGAGAGAGAGAGAGAGCAAGCGCCAGCGAAAGAGAACTGTTCAATTGTAATTAATTTCTTTATTAACTGACTTCAAATAAATTGGAATTAAAAAATTTTTCTTTTCATAAAAATCTTTTGTTTAAATGCTGTAACTCTGCATGGGCGCAGCACTGCCCACTTTAAAGGTTTTCAAAATAATTAAAAATGTTGCATCTTTAAGCCAGAAAAAGTAACGACTACCTCGAATAAATTTAAATTTTCCGCATGTAATTATTACTTGCCTCACGTGAGGAGCAGCTCTTCCTCCCTCGGCCTCAACCCATCAAATTTCCCCTCAATTTGTATACCGCCTTCAAATTATCTAACAGCAAATTTAAAGCCTTTTACTAGTGTAGTTTTCTAAATAGTAGATTAGGGTCAATTAGTTTGTATGCAATTCCATAAATATTTTGTCGAACTTCGAGTATCGTCTCTTTAAATGATATTGAGTTATGAAATATAAAGGGAAAGTAACTACAAATTAATTCCCACTTTTGGTTTCGAAAATCCCATAGTGTCAATGTTAATTTGGAAAATATTAAAAAATTTATACTCTCAATTAATGTCGCATTTCAAAATTTACATTTCATTGAGGTTAATCAATTCAATTTGCAGTTGAAATAATCAAAATCGTTTGCTAGTTTTTTCTGAGTGTAATAAACAACAAAATTATATCAATAAATCTTTTCTTTTTTTTAATTTGTCTACTGTGGAAACGATAAATCTTTTTAGTTTAGTTGCAATGACAAAGTCCTTCAGTTGAGTGTAAGAAACGTGTGCGGTATTAAATAGTAATTATTTCTCTAGAATTTAAAAAAAATTAAAATTAATTCTAATAAATTATTCACTATTTCTTGACGTCAAATCGCATGATCTATTCAACGTTTTTATTAAGAAAGAAATAATTGTTCTTTAATAAAACAATTTATAATCATTTTTAATTTCCCCTGAAAACTAAAAAATCGCAGGTTAAATGATTCTGATCTTGTATCTTTAATTGAATGAAATTCGAGAGTACTTTTTGCAATTTTGCTTGATAACTTATTGAGGAATCTTTTCATTTCCTCAATATGTGCGCTGCTACACATGGTGCCGTAACATGTAATTGAAATAGAAATGAAAAATTGTTTTTTTGATTTGAATTTAAATACGTTAATTGCTTTGAAGTGTTTTAAATTGATCTCATGCTTTTTAAATAATTGCTTAAGTCTGGAAATTAAGATCAAGTTTGGGTTAAAGTAAACGCTTCTTTAATTTGTATTAATACAGTGTTTGGCACTGATAATTATTTATAAAGACGATTGACAAGCTTTTACGAAAGTATTTTATTCAAAATCGAAACAGTTTTAGTTTTAAATTATTCATAAAATGAAAAAGTAATTAAAATACAAGAACGCCATTATAACTCACTCAGCCCAGACAAAGTTGTTTGGGGCATAAATCAAGCGAGACATTCTGTTTTAATCGGTGCATTAAAACGAATTATATTGACAATTAATGGCGGAAACTTAATTATATATAATATCTCCTGAAGCTTTAAAATATAATAACAGCAAATAATTCTGTAATAACTTTTTGTTTTGCCTTTTATTTATATTATTTTGTGCAGCAAATTTCTTCTGCTTTCCCATCTTCATCATTTACTCTACTCCTACCTGGTGTTTTTGCAAAATTAAAATTAAAAAAATCCAAGCAAAATGTTCATATCATTTACGCCATTTAAAATACCAGTTGCCTAATTCATTAACACTTGTCTTTCTGCCCATCCATCTGACTACAGGCAGCAAATTTCGCAAGAAAAAAATTTACATTAACCAGTCATTTTTGTATTTATAATATTTTCTTCAAACTATTCATTTGTTCAAAGAACTCAATATGTAACTCTTTGAACGAATATTTACTTAATCGCAAAACTTGAAACGAACTTTAAAATTATATATAATATTTATATATTTTGCACACAAATTGTCTGAATGTGAAACCACGTTTGAATTGTGAATAATCTTCTATCAATCTCTAATAGAATCAATAAATATTAGCTGATATTTTTATATATATTTTGGTTGCCAAAAGAAGCAAACAATTTTGTTTTTTTATTAACTGATTTTTAAAGATACAGTAAGCGACAAAAAAGGACCCTATAGTTTTAAATTAAAAAAAAATTTGTTAAGAAAACAAAAACGTTAAAAAATTTAAAAAATAATATAAAAATAATTTAATATTAATAAAAAAAAAATCACACTGAAAACATCTAACAGAAAAAATAGTGTTAAAAATAATGCCGGAAATAATAAAATAATAACAAACAATTATATAATAAATAAGATAAAAAGTATAAACAACTAATATAAGCAATATTAATAATAAGTATAAAAGAATAAAAAAATAATGTAAAAAATTACTTAAAAAACTCAAAAAAAATATATTAAAAAATGAAATATAAAAATATAAATATAAAAAATTTAAAACAAAATAATTTGAAATTAAATATTAATGAAAAAATACGCAAAAATAAGTTAAAAATGAATTGATAAATAAAAATTAATTTTAAAAATAATATAAAAAAGGAAAAAATAATATAAAAAATATATATAAAAAAAATATATATAAAAAAAATATATATAAAAAATTGTGCAAAAAATCATACGTTAATTTATTCCATTAAATATTAAAAAACAAACAAGAAAATAAAAAAACCAATTCAAAGAATATGAAAAATTAAAAATATAAAAACTATAAAAGTTACAAAAAATTTCAAAAGCATTAAATATTTTAAAAAAAGAAGAAAAAACAAAAAAAATTCCATAAATATAATAAATTTAAATAATTAGAAATATTAAAGCTACAAAAGTTATAATAAATGTAAAAACGCAAAAAATATAAAAACATATAAAATTATAAAAAAATACAAAATTATTAAAATATACAAAAAAAAACAAAAACAAAAATACCTAAATTTTTTCCATTAAATATTCAAAAAAAAAGAAAACTAAAAAAATATAAAAAAATTAAAAAATTTGAAATATACAAGTTGTAAAAAATATAAAATTATTAAAAATATGAAATATAAAAAAGCAAAAACACATATCAAAAATGTAAAAATATTCAAAAATATAAAATCATGCAAGTTATAAAAAAAATGTTTATATAGCAAAATGCTAAAAATGCTATAAATATAAATATAAAATAAGAAAAATTAAAAATATAAAAAATATTAAAAATACAAAAATAAAAATTATAAAAAATTAAAAAAATATATTAAAAATATAAACAATATTTAAAAATTAAAAAATATTAAAAATAAAAAATAAAAAAAAAAATAAAAAATAATTGTTAAATATATAAAAAATGTAAAATATATAAAAAAAATAAAAAAGTTAAATAATATGAAGAATATTAAAAATAAAGAAGTACAAAAACAAAAAATATAAAATTAAAAAATATTAAAAATTGAAATAACATCAAAAAAAAATTACAACAAAATATAAATAAAAAACGCAAAATCACTTGCAAAAATATAAAATAAATTTACGAAAATCACAGTGTGAGCAGAACTCGTCTCAGCTGTCGCAAAAGCGTGTTGCTTTAACTGCAAATTGAAAAGCTTTAAGAGTCACTTTAAGCGGTTGAGTTCAAAATTGATTTTCAGCTTCTGAAACTACTCGAGTTCGTTGACTCCAGACTAATTTGCGTTTTATTAATTTATTTATTAATATTATTTTTTGCCGACTGGTTTAATGAGATTTTTATTTAAATTCCTGTAACATTTTGCTCAACATGTTTCCAATATAATTCTAATTCCGTAGGGAATTTTTAAGATTTTGAGGCAGTTAAAATATATTTAAATTAAATTTTTGAAAACGTGTGCATAATCAAACAACTACAATTCCAGGCAGTGACGTGTTGAAATACTCTTTTATTTATTTCCAAAATTGAAGCCGGGAGCGTAGTCAAGTCGATACCTGGTCAATGGCCCAGGTATCGACAGAATGGTTTCACACTGACATGGTTTTGCAAATTGATAACTCCTTGTGAAATGCGTACTTGTTTATTGCCTGATTTTTGTCTGTGCTAAATTAAGTGCTGCCAAGTTGTGCATGGAAGGATCTGTCAATGTTCAAAGAATGAACACAATTTGCATGATTTTTTATGAAATTATGTGATGATTTTCAAGACTTTATTCTCTTTAAATATTTTGAAAATTTCCAAAAAAAATTTCAAATTAAAATAGAATTTCTATTTTAGAACTCAGTGAAAAATTTCTTATTTTTGTATGCCAACAAATAAACAGCTGTAGTACAGTTTGTGAATTAAGTGTTATACAGAAAATAAGAAAAGAAGAACAAGAATTCATCTATTTTTGTGATAGATTTAAATTATTGTGCTTAAAGCATTAAGCACAATAACGACAGCAGACTACAGACTACAACTTGTCAAAAATAGAATACACGTGCGTGTGTGAGAATGATTATTTTTACTACTACAGGCAACAGGGCTACTGGTTGTTGTCCCTGCTGTTTTTGTGGTTGTAGTCAAATGAAACTAATTTCTATTTTGTTGAGCGACAATGAGTAGATGCAATGTTGCCAGTTTCATATAAATAAATTCAATTAATGTAAACTGGAAAATATATTGTTTTATTTTACATAAAGAAACAACAAACTATATTTCCAAGCAAATAAAATGATTTCGTGTTATATATTGCGGACTTTAAATATATTTTATTGAAATAACACTACTTAAGAATATTAAATATATTAAAGCGGCTACACTGGCGTTTGAAGAGAATTCTACTACAAACAACATTTCATGGTTATTGATTTGGTGGTGTCGTTCTAAAAATAATTAAGTAGCTGACTACGAGGCGACGATTGTAGCCAACGACTTTTGTAGTCGGTGTTCGTGTAGCGTGCTGTCGTTATTGTGTCTAAGGCTTTAACACATTAATTTTATAAAATTTTATTTTAAAAATTTCAGTTTATTCGAAAATTATATTCGATTTTTACGGTCACAACTAAAAAGCATTTAATAGTTTAAAAAAGATTAAAAAGAACAAAAAATAACTGCGCAGAATTTATTTTAAAATTTGAAAAAAAAGAACAACAAATACAAACAACAAATTTCAACTAATGTTTCATCGCAAACGATTAATAAAACTGTCTGAAATTTAAGTAAAAAATTACCCCTCATGCTGTTACTGCTCTCTCACACATGATCTTGACAATTTATAATGTGTCTATCTAAATTAAATGATCGCAATTATATTTAAAGCTAATTGTTAAGCAAATAAAAAAATCATTTCGCAAAGAATTAGCAATTAATTTTGTTTGAGTGTATTTAATGGCGGTTACGCAAAAATTAAATAAACAAAAACCTGCATTAAAGAAACACACAGAAAACACTTTTAAAAATATGGAAATTATAACTGAATAAGCATATACGAGACCTGCAGCAACTTAAACAATTACAACAACAGCAACGGCGAAATAATAAAAGAAACAAATTACTCAAGTTGGTTAATTTTCAAATCAAACATACACAATGACGAGTCAAGTTTTTTTTTTCTTAATTTGCGTTATATCTCGAATATAAAACAAAAAGAGTTAAAAACAACAACAATAGAAATACGAAGCAACAAAGTGTTAAATTTAAAACAAATTTAAAAACCAGCAAAATGTTAAAAAAATTACAATTAATAGCAAAAACGAAAATATAAAAACAACAACGAAAAGAAAAATCTGTTTACTCGCCTGAAAGTCAAGCCGACGCGTCCATGCTAAAACAAAAGACTTGCGAAACGAACTTGAGTTAATTAAACAATTTCGAACTCAATTTCGTTAATTTAGAGTTGTTGTAAACTTGAATATTTCAAGTTAAAAGTAACAGACAAAATTCTTAAAAGCAAAAAATAATAATTCATACCAAATATTTTTGATTGATTGATTTATTCAGCGTCTCGTTGTTGTTATTGAAAATGTAACATTTTAAAAATGAACGTAAATAAATTAATTTTGCACAAATTTTTCTAATAGATATTTTGGCCTTTAATTCTTTTAATTTTAGTAAAAATATTGGGCTCGAGGGCTTTTTTAAATATGAAATAATAACTTTAAAAACTTTTTTTTAATATTTCGATGTCTTCTGGATATTTTCTCAAGGTTGATGATAATTGCTAATAATTTATCAACAACAACAACAAAATTTTAAAGTTATAGTATCTTAACTGTTTTTGTTGTTTTATTTTTTATATAAAATTTTACATTACTTTATATTAATTAATAAACAATAACAACATTTTAAAATAATTAACATTTTCATCTTGAATATAAAATTTCGTACTACTTTATAAAAATTCATAAACAATGAAAAAATTTAAATTTTTATATATAAAAATTTCCTTTTTTGATTTTATAAAAAATAAAACAAAAAAATATTTACTATTTTATAGTTTTGACTTTTTGTTATTGTTTTGTTATTAATTTATTACGAGAAAAAGATAATGTTGAAGAAGACATCCAGAGGGCATCGAAATATTGAAATATAAATATATAACAGTTTTTTAAAGTTGTTAATTAAATAAAAGAGAAAATATTTTTATTTATTTAAATTTGACATCAAAAAATTATACTTAAACTCCAAAATTGGGTTTTCTACAGGAAAAAATGTTTCAATTTATTTTAAAGTTTTTCAATTCTGGAAAAATTATATTGAAAATGTTTAGATCTTTATAAAACAACACATTTTTACTAAAAACAAGAAGAAAACAAAAACTTGTTGTTGCATAGAACAGTCGGCAATCTTATGATTTTTTTCACACTGAAAGTTAAAACCATAAACATGTAATTTTGCGTTTAAACTGCACATTTAATAAATACAATTCTTAACAAACCGGTTGTCCAATAAATTTAAGCATTAAACACAATAACGACAGCAGGCTACACGAACACCAACTACAAAAGCTGTTGGCTACAATCGTCGCCTCGTAGTTAGCTACTTAATTATTTTTAGAACGACACCACCAAATCAAAAACCATAAGTTGTTGTTTGTATTAGAATTCTCTTCGAACGCCAGTGTAGCCGCTTTCATATACTTCATACTCTTAAATAGTATTATTCCAATAAAATATATCACAAGAAATCATTTCATTAGCTTGGAAATATAGTTTGGTGTTTCTTTTTGTAAAAAAAAAATAATATATTTTTAAGTTTTTTATTCATATTATACTGGCAACATTGCATCTACTCGTTGTCGCTCACCAAAATAGAAATTATTCTCATTTGACTACAACCACAAAAACAGCAGGGACAACAACCAGTAGCCGTGTTGCCTGTGGTAGTAAAAGTAATCATTCGTATATACGCACAGTATTCTATTTTTGACAAGTTGTAGTTTGTAGTCTGCTGCCCTTATTGGGTTTAATGCTTTAAGCAAAAGATGGTCATAATTTGGAAAGAACATATGAAAAAACTTGGGAAGATAGAGAATTTTTCTTATGACATCTTTTTTGTTAAACCGACGACGTAGGACTATGCTGTGATGGCCTGCTTATTAAATGACAGTTGAAATTTTTGTCGTCCACAGACGACGGGCAGTGCTATGCCTTCATTATTAAAACAGCCCGACAACAAAACAACACAATCATGAAATAGTGCAGATCCCTAAAATTCGATACCATATTCGGGAGTGACTCCCTGCGTTAACTACTTCAGCCAACGGCAGCCTCAAATAAAAGAAAAAAATTAACCAGGAAGGCCACTATTTTCAAAGTTTCATTCGTTTTGTTGCTCAAAATAATAAATTGCTGAAAAAGTTGCTGCACAAATTTCATAACAACTTGACAACAATTGGTGCAATTTTGTTATAAAACTTTTGATTTGGCCGATATATATCTATATAATGACCCATATAAAATAAGATACATATTTTCTTAAATATGTTACCCAGTGGCGTAGTGACACCGAAAGCAGTACTCTTCCGTTCTGCTGGTCGGACAATAATGAATTTCAATTGAAACCGAAATAGTGGAAAGAAAACATGTCAAAGATTAACAGCCGCTTTGTGGTATAACAAAAAACTTGGTCGGTGTAATTAGTGCAGCTGATTAAATCGGACTGGGCCTTAACGAGTTTTTCCATACAATTTTCCATTGAAAGCTCCTACAGCTCATGTGTGTGTGTGTGTGTGTGTGTGTGATATGCTTTAGCAATTTTAAATTTTTTATAATTTTAATTTAAAAGAACAAAGAAAATAACAATAAAAAAGAAAAAAAAACACTGACCAAACAAGTCAACTACGAGTACATGGAATCATTAGCCCCATCAAATTCCGTTCTTACATATGTGGCTTTTTAGTATTGATTCGGCCAATTTGCATTTTAATATATTTTTCTTTTCCTTTTGGCAATTTTTAAAATTTTTTTTTTAATAATTCTTTTTTATATTCAGTTGTTTACGATCTGTTTGCTGAATTTATTACGCGTTTGGCTAATTTCAAATCAAACTCCAACACGTTTATGGAATTATCAATTCTGGTTTTTTTTCTATTATTAATTAATTTTTTTTTATTTTACAACAAAAATAGAAGGTGATTTTGAAGAGTCTTGTAATCGAACTTCAATGTTTTGAAAACAATTTACTTCAAGTTCGTTTTTTGAGTCTTGTTTTAGTACTTCCACATGCCGCTCTTCATATAGATTTTCTTTTATAATAGAAATGGATTTAATTCATATATTTTTTGCGATTACTCATGATCGTGAGCAACTTTTGATCATCAATTACACGATCTTGTGTATAATGTACTTAATGATGAAACCATATGATCGGAATTGATATTAAAAAGGAAACATTTTGAGGTAAAAATTCCCTTGGGAATTTGGGGAATTATAATTAAAATAAATTATAGTCTGGAAACTACAAGGACTACAGTTTTGAATACTTTAGCAATATAAATAGCAGCCTAAGGCATTAAACACAATAACGACAGCAGGCTACAGACTACAACTTGTCAAAAATAGAATACATGTGCTTTCGTGAGAATGATTATTTTTACTACTACAGGCAACAGGGCTACTGGTTGTTGTCCCTGCTGCTTTTGTAGTTGTAGTCATATTAAACTAATTTCTATTTTGGTGAGCGACAATGAGTAGATGCAATGTTGTCAGTATCATATAAATTATTCTAGACTTGAAAATATATTGTTTTATTATAAGAAAAAGAAACAACACATTTCCAAGCAAATAAAATGATTTCTTGTTATATATTGTTGACTTTAAATATATTTTATTGAAATAAGAGTATTTAAGAGTATTAAATACATGAAAGCGGCTACACTGGCGTAAGAAGAGAATTCTACTACAAACAACAACTCATAGTTATTGATTTGGTGGTGTCGTTCTAAAAATAATTAAGTAGCTGACTGCGAGGCAACGATTGTAGCCAGCGTCGTTTGTAGTCGGTGTTCGTGTGCCTGCTGTTGTTATTGTGTTTAATGCTTAACAGAATAATAAAATAAATTTAAAGTTGTATCAGGACTAAAAACAACTCCCTTTGACTTCTTAACGCGATAAATGAATGCGATGTTGAATACTACGAGCAATCATAAGCACGATCCTATATAAAAATTAATTATTACAAATGTTGTCGCCTAGATTCGCTACCAAATTGTACTCAATCTGGCGCCGAATTACCGTATTCGATATGGATCGAAATTTTAATAAAAATTATATAAAAATTTCAATCGATATCGGCTGCCATTTGCCCCCTGATTGGCTTTTTTCGAAAGATCTTTTTTAATTTTCAAATTTCCATATGTTCTGAAGAAATTTTCAATAAAGTAGCAAAGCTAAAAAACAGAATCCTGCAGCTTTTTATAGCACACGAAAATGTATCGCTTGTCTCACCAGTCACACAATTTTAGTATTCGTATATCTCCTGTTACGAATTTAATCGTTCTGATTTTTAATGAAATCGCAAGCAAGCGCTGTAAATGTTGCAGCAACAAAAATTGGTGACTTGAAACGAAAGATGAGAATCTTAAGTGTCACACGCGTCACATTATTTCATATTGAAGTTGCAACGAAATTTAAGTACCACAAAATTAAATTTTAGTATGAATATCTTCAATATAAAAACTGTTCGGCAAAGTCGGCGAAAAATATATTGGAAGAGAATGTCACAGCGGCCACAAATGCCGCCTCTTCAAATTTCTTAAAAAAATAATTAATAAAGAATAATAACAATGAGAACTGAATCCTTGCCAAGGACATTTGTAAAACATATATTTAGAATTAAAATGTCTCACTGGTTACATAATAATATTGTTTTATTATTTGTCATTTCTTTAGATTAATTCTCACTGCCTGTCCCACGATGTCACTCGACATCGTTTCGTTTTCGTTTTTTAATATATTTTTGTCAACAGAAGGATATTAAGTGACAGGATATCAGGGACAGGGAGTTAATTCTTGAAACTATTTTTTTATTATTTATTATTTGTGCGAAGCAAAACTTATTCTTTTGAACGGGGCATTTAGAATAAAAATTTCGCACTGGTCCTATATAAGTTAAAGTTTCATAAAAACATGTTTATAATGTTTTTAATTGTCATTCGTACAAATGAAAACTCACTGCTTGATCCACGATATTTAAATAAAAACAAAATTTTAAAAAATTTATTATCCTTAAATTTGTTTTTATGTCGACAGAACGATATCAAGTGACTTGGTAAAACAGAGAGTTGATCCTTGGAAAAGGACATTTGAAAACAGAATCTATTGTGGAATTAGAATGTCGCATCCGTCACATATCAATATCACCTGTTATGATATTCCTAATAAAAACGTTTTTATAAATTATTTTTTATATAAATTAAAACCCTATTTTAAATCTATTTTTGTTTCAAATATATTTTTGTTTGTCGAACTTAAAAAAAAAGAAAAAATCAATTGTGGAACTAAAAAGCACATTTCAATTATATAATATTTCAAAGCACTTCCTATTTAAAGAACTCCAGCTTTAAAGAAAAAATTGGATTCAATATTAAATTTAATATCTAAAAATTAGTTTTGCCAGCAACTGTTTGATTATATCCAGACTACACTCGTTGTACTCTGGCCTTTGAAATAAATAATTTTTAGTATTTCCATATAATTAATTATAATTAATATAATTAATTATGAAATTTAAAATTGATATTTTTATTAGCAATAAAAATTTTCTTAATTCTTAAGTGAATACTATTTCAGAATATAATATTTTAAAAGCTTTTATTTTAGAAATCTAAACAAAGAGAATTATCCTTTAATCCTTAACGACTTGAAAATGTTCTTAAAGAATTATAATTGATTTGATTTTATTTATTATGAAAATAAACTTCCGCATATGCAAACAATTTTTGTACTCCAATTTTCAAATATTTACTTCCTTTTGTTGCATGTTTCCAAAATTATATCGAAACAATATCACGCTTCACTTTTTTTTCATATTAACAAAAGTAACACTCAACTTCCTTTTTTTGAATATAATTTTCGTTGACTTTTTTTATGGGCACATAATAAAAAATATTTTCTTGGATTTTGCCAAATTCCTTAAACTATTTTATTTGAATATATTTTGTATTTAAAAAAAAAATTATATTTGTTTCTTTTTTATATATTTTTTTTATACTTTTCTTTGCAACTCGTACCACAATAAACCAGATGATTAATATAAACTTTACTCCACTACCAAAACAGAAATTAGCGGCTTTCGCACCGTTTATAACAAAATACTCAACTGACGCGCTCAAACAAAATAATCAAACTGAATTTAGCTTTTCAACAAACTTGGCTTAAAAGCTTCCATGAGCAAAGGAAAAGAAAAATAAAGAAACTGCTGGTAATAAAATTCAAAACTTAAAATACACAGTCTTAAACAAAAACAATTTCGTTTGTAATTTCGTAAAGCACACACTCAAAAGCCAGACAGACATGCTTTTACACGATCCATCAGCACTCAGTGTTGTGTTATATATGGTCAAGAGTTTTAAAGCTCGTTGAGAGCGTAGTCAACAGAGTATAGCAGTGGTCAACAAAAAGTTGCTGGGAAATAATATTTAAAATGTGAATATTGTTCAGAGACTTGTAACCGCAGTTTGTTAATCTCTCCCTCTCTCTCTCTCTCTCTCTCTACTGAGCATAACTCATATATTGCTGACTAAAGATCATCATTAAAGATCGCTTGTTAGTGATAAATTTACTGTTGCTCTGGCAGCAGTTCTTTTAAAGTCCAAAGAACTTCAAAGTGTTTTGCAAATAATTCAGAAATATTTCTAATGTCGCCAAATGTCATAGATGTTAGAAAGCTCAACGAACCACAGGTATTATAATATTTCTATGTCATAATAATTTTATTACAATATATTTAATTGCATAAAAGTTATTTTTTATTGGCCATAACGAGTGCTTGTTTGATATGCTTTGGCCCGTGAAAACTTATTAAGAATGTGAACAACTTAAAAATATTTTTAAAATTAAATTAAAAAAAAAAAAATTTATTGACTCCATGATTTAATAAAACTTAAAATAACAGAATGAGAACAGCTCAAACACCAGGTTACGATAGTTTTGCGGTTAAATTTAGGAGGGAGTTACTAGAATGGCCTTCAGGGTCAACCATCGGGTCTATCCTATAAAACACTTCCATTTGAAATCGTCCCATTTAAGTCCACTGTCATATTTTTCAGACTTTTTTTTTAAGTTTTTCTATTATTTATAGTCTCAAATGCGATATCTGAAAGAGGACTGACTATCGTATCTGCTTTTAAAAACGTCTTAAGCATCATTATTTATTTTAGAAATTTGTGATATATAATCGATGTGATGTACAGAACCTGCCCATCAGTTACTGAAAGTTACTTTACTTGAGGAAACTTTGAAATTAAATGTAACCAAAAGAGTCAAATAATTAACAGCTTGTGTTCAAAATAATAAATATTTCCTAATAAATTTTTGTCTTAATAGAAATATGAAGTGTAAGGCATTAAACACAATAACGACAGCAGACTACAGGCTACAACTTGTCAAAAATAGTATGTCAGAATGATTATTTTTACTACTACAGGCAACACTGCTACGTGTTGTTGTGCCTGCTGTTTTTGTGGTTGTAGTCAAATGAAACTAATTTCTATTTTCGTGAGCGACAATGAGTAGATGCAATGTTGCCAGTTTCATATAAATAAATTCAATTATTGTAGACTTTATTATTATACAAAAAAAAAAAACAACAAACTATATTTCCAAGCTAATAAAATGATTTCTTATCATTTATTGTTGCCCTTAAATATACTTTATTGGAATAACAGTATTTAAGAGTATTAAATATATGAAAGCGGCTACACTGGCGTATGAAGAGTATTCTACTACAAACAACAACACATGGTTATTGATTTGGTGGTGTCGTTTTAAAAATAATTAAGTAGCTGACTACGAGGCGACGAATGTAGCCAACGACTTTTGTAGTCGGTGTTCGTGTAGCCTGCTGTCGTTATTGTGTTTAATGCTTAACTTTAAAGTATTTTAAAATTTACTTTTTCACCACACGAAAAATTGGCTTAAAACTTTAGAACTCTTGTTTTGTGCAATTATAATATTGAAATATTCATGGAAATATCAAACCAAAAACTCCACCCTTCCATCATTTTATTGACATAAAAAGTTTCCCAAAAGTTTGCATGTTTAATTAACTTCTTTATTCATCTCGTTTGATTTTTATTGCATATTTCATGAGGCTGTTTGTTTATTTTAATTTTGTAAATAATCAAACATGACCTTGAGAAATATAAATATATTATTGTAACTCTTACAAATTATCTTTAAATATTCAGACGCATCGCTGCAACCAGCCAAGTTTTGGCTGTATGAATGAATAGTCGTATCGCCATCAAAATCGTTTGCAACTAAAAGTGATTTTGTCCATTTTTAAACTCGCTAACCATTCGAGCTTGTTCATCAATCTCTTCATTTTCAAATGCGTCTAAATCATGCGAAAGTGAATTAAAAATACCCATGAGTATTTGGCTGGCTGAACATTCACTGGGTTGATTGTTCAACTTGAGTTGCATGAATTAGCATGGCGATTCGAGGGCGGTAGGGGAATTAATTAAAAAAGCGGCGAATGAAATTACGTTCTTAAATGCATAAATTGTTAGGTAACCAGGGGGCAAATTACGGCATTCGATACGATTCGAAATTTTAAAATATAAACTCTATTGAAATATTTAGTAATTTCGGTCGATAACGAGTGCTGTAATTTGCCGCCATTTGACGGATGTAAACCGTGTTGCCAGAGTTGTTTATAAGAATTTGTAAATAAAAAAAAATATTCTCAATATAATAACACAAATAAATGCTTAATTTACAGTTGTATTATATATTTCCAAGTTAACATTGGAAAACACTGAAAATACTACTATGGATCTTCCGAGACAACTGAGCTCTAGACTTGTGTCTTATTCCAGAAATATTTGTACACTTGAAATTTTTTAAAACTTAATTTCACACTTATTTACACTTAGTATTCGGCATGGAAAATTTTATTAATCCTGCGATTAAATATTGTATATTATGAATATAGATTTCTATATGTTTCTTTTTGTTCCTTTCTTGAAAAAAATACACAAAAAACTGCCCTTCAACATTGAAAGTAGCAGGCACTTTTCTATACACGTCATTCGAACTTCAGTGCTAAAAATATTTGGCACCTGTTTCATGAAGCACGAACAGTCTTAAAGGACACAACTTTAACCCTTTTGATCCCATCTTGTGAAACGCTTTATTTAGAGTTGGTTATCAGAATCATGAAATTTTCAGAAAAATTTTAAATAATTTTCTAGTGTAATGGAACAACTCCATATGAACTTCTTGCCTTATTCATAAAAACTATTGCTTGTCGAAAACACTTGAATTCAATTTTAATGCTGTTGCATCTGTTTTTTCCAAATTTTGCAAATAATTCAGAGTGAACATTTAACTACTCACTTTACCGAACATTTTTAATAAAATAATTTAAGATGTAACAGTTATAAGTTTTATATTAGAAATCATATATTATTTATTATATCCTGACTTTTATTTGTGGTTTAAAAGATAACCACCTTATTCATAAAAATTATGAGAGTCTTATAACAGCGTAATAAAAGAAAATTTCATATAAAATTTTCTCTATTACACTCCTATAAGCCTCTCATAATTTTTTGTGAATAGGGGTGTAAGAGTTTTATTTTATTCTCAGAAAACTACAATAATTTTTTAAATTTATTTATTTCTTATTTACTTTCATATAACAATTATCTAAATGAATTCTGTGAAATAAGCAGTTAATAAACATATAAATAACATAAAAATATGTTTTGTTTATTAAAAGGCTTATTCACTTAAATTATTTAAGGCTTATAACCTGCTTATAAGACAGAAAACTTGTCTTTATTGTAAATAAGACATTTAATATCTGAAATATATTTTATTTTGTTATGAATTTCGTATAGAAAATGTGTCTTATAATCAGCTTAGAAACAGCTTATAAGCATATTTATTTTTCTTTTTGTGAATAAGGCATTTAATAGCTGAAATATATATTTTTATGTCATGGATTTCGTACAGAAAATTTGTGTTATAATCAGCTTATAAGCATCTTATAAGCATATTTTTTTATTTTTTTGTGAATAAGGCACTTAACAGCTGAATAAATATGAATTTTTTATATAAAATGTGTCTTATAATAAGCTTATAAACGGCTTATAAGCATATATATTAATTTTTTTTTTTTGTGAATAAGGCATTTAATACCTAAAATATATTTTTTTGTCATGAATTTCGTGCAGAAAATTTGTCTTATAAAGAACTTATAAGCATGAATTATTTTTGCGAATAAAGTCTTAAAACGTTAGTAGTTTATATTGTGTTTTAAATGCTTCTAGGACATTGTCTCTTGGTTTATATTAATTTAGAATGAAGTGGCTTCAGAGCCAGCAGCCAATATCTTTTAAATATAACCAATGAAATTTGTCGTCTTAGAGTTACCATTGAGGCGTTTACGTAAAATAATTCAATGACTTTTATGATTAAGAAAATATGCTGGTTATATTTTATATAATTTTAGAATCAGCCTCGTTATAATTACCACATAAAACGAAAATAACTCTAAAGTTTTGTACCTCAAACTGTTTAAGCTCAAAGTAAAGCAAACTAATGATAAACGGCCAATCTCTTGTAAGTGATATTAACCCATAAAAAAGCGAGACTGAAATGCTTGTTATTGCGCTGATAAAACAAACATCGGCTGGAACTTAAATACCTAAGCAGCAACATCAGGCGAGTTGACTAAAGAAATGACTGTAGTAACTGAGTAAACGTTTAATGACAGTCAGACTGGCTGACTCTTGTGTGTAAGTAAGTAAGCAAGAGTGTGTGTGTCAGTAGGATTTTTATGAGATTTAAACTTTAGCGGCATCATCAGCTTATTTATGCACTTGATTCAGGCTTTAAAAGTTTTAGTTTTTTTTTTTTTTTGTTATAATTTCTTGCGCATGTTTTCAGCCGCAGCATTACAACGATTGAGTTCAAAGTTATTTAAAGTTTTACTATGGTCTTATTTCAAATTCGTTAAGCCCTTTTAAAAATTTCGCCTGTTTGGCTGCTACAACCAGAGGAAAACTGTCGAAATTAGCCTGATTTAGAAGACATCATGAGCTCAAAACGTTTTACTGGTTATTGAAACATTTTTAGTTGTTTTTCTGTCTTGTTTTCGTTTCGGTTGTTTTTTATGACGATGAACTTAGAGTGGTGTTGTTTAAATTTTATATATATATATTATTTTTACTAACTTTGTTTTATTTGTTTTTTTATTTAAAATCTTTCTTTTTTCTTAATATTTTAAGCGTATAATTTTGTAATTATAATATTATGTTGCAATTATTTCGCAAAACCACATCATAGATACAGTTCATTTTGAAATCTTTGTTATTTAAAAGGCGTAAAAAACCATAAACTCAATGTAAATTTCAAGTTAATTAAACAGATACAATCTCGTTTAACAAATATTTGTTAATTTAATACTTTAAAAACTGCGATGGAAGGAACAAAATATTTGTTTATCTAATTTTGGTTTTACATGACACAAACAAAACAATTGTTTTTCTTTTTTTTGTACAAATTTTAACTAGAAAAATAAAAGAAAACAAATAAAATTTATTTGTTAATAAACACAATAAAAAGTTGTCACATGCGTTATGGAGAAGGCAAATAATTTTGTTTTTACATCAGCGTGTCTTCAAAAGCTGAGATCATCTTTATTTTTCTATTGAGAGCCTTTATTTTTATATAAAATCAATAGGAAGACTTCTAGGATGCTTTTTCTATAACTTTAAAAATGCCTTATTTTACATGCCGATGTCCGGGAATTTATGAGGGAATTTCAGTTTTGGAATCCCTGCTAAAAAAAAAACTTCCTTTTTGTGAAACGCCTGTAAAAAAAATTTTGGTAAATTTAAATGTCTCTCAAATATTTATTTATTAATTCATTTTTGTTCAGAAGCCTTCAAAGTAGTGCCGGGGCATTTCCTGAAAGTATTTTTGATACGGCCTTTGGCGATCGTAAATTTTTGTTTTCTCAATGGATGCCTTCAGTTGCAACAGATGAATACTGTGACTGAAGCTGGTTTAAGATGTTTTCTTTTGATCAAGAAATTAGAAATTTTTTATTTAAAATTAATGCATATTGAAACGCTTCAAGCTTTAAATATGACATATAAAAAAAATTGCAGACTTGAGCCAACCGTTAAACCGACCTCCTCTGCAACTGTTCTACTGGTGATTCCACAATTCTCCATATCGAAAATACCTCCAGGAGTTTGAAAAATTAAGGATTCAAAATAGAAATTAATGATCAATTAAATTTTCTTGGAAAAATTTTTTATTTCACCGCCACGAATCTTGAAAATATTCAAAAACCGAAAGTTATTAGTTTTAGCCCGTTTTAAAAATATCGAGTTCTCACGTTTTGAGGTCTTAGAAAGCTTCTCTGAGTAATTCTGAGAACCCGTCACTATGTCTGTATGCATGTGTGTGTTTGTGTGTGTGTATGTAAGTATATGACTTGGAGCTGCTTGACGGATTTCCACCACACTGATGGCGTTCTAAAGGGTTCTACGGAACTTAGATTTCCTGTGAATTTCGACCGATTCGATTTCTAGAAATTTTAAAAAACGTAACATTTTTCAAAGTTTTTTTTTTAAATAACTTTTCAAGGACTTTGCCGATCGATTTCAGAAACTTATCAGCTCTCAAGATATAAAAACAACCTTGGCCACTACCCTTCGGGTCCAAATGTGATCAAAATATCAAATCCGTTAGTGTTCCCGAACCTTTTAAAAAACCTGGAAAACTCCTCGATCTCGGCTACTCACGTGGGAATGAGCTTCATCGGAAAATAAAATTTTGAATGGACGAAGTGCGCGATAAGTTTGACGAACAGAACCATTATTTTGGTTACAAATGTCCACAATTGTGAATAATTCACAATTTATAGCAGTTCGAAAAAACGAATCAATTTATTAAACTCTCATTAGACTTTTGAGTTCGAAGACCTAAAAATCGTAGATGCTGCTCTACAAACAAGCCACGTTTTGATAGTTTTCGGATAAAATTAGTGGGAACTTGCGGGGATGGTCTTTAAAGTCAACAGTTTATAAAATATTTTTTAACAGATATTTCACAAAATAAATATTTTTCAACTGATATTTCATATCGGGGTTTCTTTTCATAACTCTCGGTCATCGGGATGTAAAATATGGAATTTTTCAATTATAAAAAAAACATCGTAGAAGGCTTCATGTTGATGTAGTCGGGGCATCCAGGACAAGTCTCGTGATGCATATTTTCCTGGCAAAAAGTTTGTTTAACTCACGGGTACAATCGCCGCATTGCACTGAAAACATTTCAAATTCCATGAATGAACTCCATTTTTGACGCAACAATTAAGACAATTATTTTTTTCCGAACTTGCAAAACACTTTTGGCTTTTACGACTTTCAAAAAGGAGCGATATTATTGCCTCTATGAGACGAAATAGTTTTCAAGTTAATATTATTAAATTTTACAGAATATCTGCTCCAAATATTAAACGCTGAACATGTACATGATACTGTCAATCATTGTGAGGAGTGATCACTAACTGCGAATTTCAGACCTTCTACAGTCTTGTAACAATTAACGCAACGACACTCTAATGCATTTTATAATATCGGGTGTTTTTTTTTTTATAGAGTGATAAAACTTTGAGTTGGCACCGCTGCTTTATTTGACCACCCATTTAACAGCTGATAGTTGCTTTTTGTTTAGTTTGCTTTGACATTTCATTATGGATCGACTTACAGCAGAGCAGCGCGTGCAAATTGTGGAAAGTTTTAATCAAAATAATGGTTCTGTTCGTCAAACTTATCGCGCACTTCGTCCATTCAAAATTTTATTTGCCGTCGAAGCCCATTTTTTAAAGAAGAATCCGCAAGCTTTTGTCCAAACACCATTATATCCACAGAAAATTACTGTTTAATGCGCTTTATGGGTTAGCGGAGTCATTGGCCCATATGTCTTCAAAACGATGATGGTCAGAATGTTACTGTCAATGGTGAACGGTATAGGAACATGATTCGAAGTTTTTTCGTACCTCAATTAGGTCGCATTAATCTTGCTGATATGTGGTTCCAACAGGACGGAGCCACATGCCACACAGCGAGCGCTACAATTGATTTACTCAAGGAAACTTTGGACGAAAAAATAATTTGACGAAATGGCCCCAAGATCGTGTGATTTAACCCCATTGGCTTATTTTCTTTGGGGTTATGTAAAGTCACTTGTGTACGTCGATAAACCACAAACAATTGAACACCTGGAAATCAACATTCGAAGAGTTATCGGCGAGATAAGGCCGCAAGTGCTGCGAAAATTTTGTGAAAACTGGTGTTCCAGATTGCGCTTTGTACGCGCCAGCCGTGGCGGCCACTTGCCCGAAATCATATTTAAACATTAATGTCATAAAATTGTCTATCCAATAAAGACCGTTTCATTGATATCAAAAATATATTATTATGTTTTATTATGATATAAACTTGTATCACTTTATAAAAAACACCCGATGTTTATTAACTTCTTGAAGTTTTCCCAAACTAACGTAACCACTGAGCACATGTAAGAATATTTTGATTCGGAAACGTGTTGATGGTATAAAACGATTGCACACATATTCAATAGGCCGTGTCATAGACTCCAATAGTATGGGAATCTTTCTAACATTTTAAATACTTCTCTGAATTAGAAGTTTCTTGAATAGTTATTAGTGGTTGCGTTTTTTTTTTTTTTGGGCAAATATATAATAAGTGTGAAAGAACTTGTAGATACTTTTTTTAATTCAAATCAAATCCACATTTTGATATAGTGTTATTGATCTTCAAAAGTAGCACTTACGACCTTTTATAGTTTAGGTGACGACACACATTCACTTGTATACATTTTGAAAAATCATTTGGTATATATTTTGAATACACTTATTTTGCTGCATTTATTGGAAAATTTCAAATTTGTTTTATATATGTTTTCGTGTTTATTTTTTTTTTTTTTTTTTTTTTTTTTTTTTTGTTAAATAGGTCATTAACGCTTTGTTTTTGTTTAAATGCTAATAAGCTAAAACCCACTGTGCAACATACTTAACAATTTTTTGACTGACCGACCTTGATGTTAAAACAGTTTTTTGTCTCTTTTTTTTTCTTTCAATGCATGTGTGTTGTATTTTTAAGTTTAATAGTTGATAGTTTTTTTTATTATGATTTTCAATAAAAGACTTCAACTCGAGGGCTTTTGGTGGACGATTGAGCGAGCGGTCGTTGTACGATAAACGTCTTAGTTTTGGTTTGAAAAAAAAAGATATTGCATAATTTCTCTGTCTTTATGATGGTGTGTTTCGTTTTATTTTCATTCGTTTTATAAACAAATAAAAAAGAAAAAAGATATGTGGAGTGAGTAAATTTTTGGATTTTGTTAAACTGCTAAAACAGCTTTCGCACATGCTCAGCGATTACAATTTGTGCGAAAAGTTGTCTATAATTTGTTGTTGTTGTTGTTTGCTTATAAATTTAAAGCTTTTTGAGCATTAACAAATTGCTTAAATACTTATAAATGCCATTTACATTCTATGATTTTTTTTTTTTTTGCTTTGACGAGTGTTTATTTTACAAATTTGATTTTTGTTCAGGGCACGTGCGTGGCTTTTAGATTCTAAAATAATCAACAGCATAAGGAAACCAACAATAATATCCAGTTAACAATATTGAACGCCTGTACTTATTTGGTTAAACTGAGAAGCTTTTTGGAAATTACGTTTATTAAATTAATTTGATTATATATACGTTTATTAAATTAATTAATAATTACATGTTTAATATTCCGCTATAAAACATACGCTGTTAACTCATAAATATTAAATTATTTATTTAATTATAATTATGGGATTAACCATAAATTTCCAAGAATTATTTAAACAATTAACGAAGCTTGTGTACAAGATTTATTTATTTATTTATTATTATTATATTTTTAGTTAAGAGGAACTTTTCATATTCACTTTTAATTTAGAACTCGTTTATTCATAAAATTTGTCTTCCTTATATACTAGAATCTTAAACTATCCTAAACTATTACATTGATCATAAACTATTACAATTATCCAGTGGTTGTTCGTAAATACAGACAGCCAATGATCATTCTAAATATAGACATAAATCCTAAACAAACATACAGTGAAGTCTAGACAATAGTTAACATTGGTTAGTGTATGCTCATGTGTGAACACTGGCTGTGTTTACGAACAACAAATACTGGAAAATCCCAAAGGACAAAGAAACATTTAGTTTTGCAAAACTGAACAATCTGAACGCATCTTTCAAACAAAGAAACTATAGAAAAGAATAGAATCTTATATTAATCTAGGTAGAGCAACACCTGCTGGAAGATAATTTGAGGACATTATTAGTACAGCTGGTCGTGTTAGATGATGAAAACCGAGTTGTGTGTTAAAACCCAATAATCCTACAGGCGCCGGAATGTCCGGAATTTTGTAGATTTCCATTTCGCTATCACTTTTAATATGGGCAATTGATGGTACGGAATGAGACCTATTAATTACCCGAAAGACATAGCTAGCTTCAGAATGATGCGAATTATGGGCCCATAGATTCACTTCGTCTGACTGGAGGTGGCAATCGTCTTGAAATTTTAAAATACCTGCACCTTGAATCGTGATAGGGTGCAGCTTATTATGACATATTACCTCTGCTCGTGTTTCTTCCTTAACAGAAAATATCCAAGAGTTCGATGCGTGCATTTGTTGCCAACAATTTTGAAATCCTCTCATTTCAATTTCACAGCTACTTGGAATTTCTTTCGCCTTTAGAAAAAGTTGAACTTCACAACTGGTTGCCTCTTTAGTGTTGTAAATAGGATGAATTTGTTGACATAGCCGAATAAACTAAAAGTTGGGTTAATTAATCGAGCGATTAACTGATTATAATAAAATCCCTATTATTGAAGATCTTAATTCTCACTTCTCTCTGTCTCTCTTTCTCTTTCTCTCTCCTACAAATTTCTAAAATCATTGTAAATAAAGTTGAAGTAGGACCATGACATACATATTACTGATGGCCGACCGAACGTACTTTTTCGGAGACTTTCGGACATATTTTAAATTTTACTCTTTTGAAAATATTTAATTAAAGCAAAATTAAATAGAACGAATTCATAAAGAAACATTCATAATTGAAAATAATTAATATCACATTTGCCGACATAAATTTAACCCAGATTTTTTGCATCATTTTATAAGTCCAGGCTTACTCGAGAAAATGTTTGCTACTCATCCTTTTTATTTGATATAGAAAAAGGGTAGGGGTATTTGTTAAGGAGCTTCTTGTGATCGGGAAGCTCGTTTTGGTGTGTCATTCGTAATTATTATTATATGACATTTTTCTTGATTCTCTGTGAATTTTAAAAGCAACAGAGTTTATTAAAAAAAGTATTTAAATTAAAACAATATAAAATAGAATACAAATATTATATATTTTTACATAATTTTTATATTATTTTGTTTAATATTATTTTATATTTTTCACTTTGGATCAGTAATAAAATAAATTGTACAAAAACAACATAAAATAAACTGTCAAAAATTTAGGAATTCAGAAGTTACAGATAACGAAAATATATTGAATAGGTGGAATTGAAAATAATATGTAAATTAAAATTTTCCTCTTATAAACCTGGACTAACAACTTCTCAAATTACAGCGAAATTAATAAAACCAAAATTTCCTCATATAAACCTGGACTAACTGGACTTCTGAAATTACAGTGAAATTTGTATAATCAAAATTTCCTCGTATAAACCTGATTAAAATTTCATCGTATAAACCTGGATTAACGACTTCTGAAATTACAATGAAATTTGTAACACTTTTTTTTGCTATCATTTTATATATCCATATAAGTATTGTGTTCCAACTATTTCAAATAAACTTTAATGATTATAAATTGTAATATAATAAAAAAAAAGTTCAGTGTTCGGAGATTTCGCCAAACAACATTTGTTCTGAACTCCGAAGCATAAAAATCGGTCAGCGCTGATGTATACCAGAGTACAAGCAAAAGAATTAAGAACATAATCGTTTCAAGCTGATATTAATAAGATTATCGTTTTACTTTATTATTACTTGAATACAAATTCAAAGAAACCTTTAATAAAATTAAATGCAAAATGTTTCACAAAGAGAATTAAAAAAATATTGTGTGCCAAATGAAAACTCATCCAATACTCGCACGAAATGCAACATTCTTGAAACATTGTGCAGGGTATAAACGATTCTTCTATTACTCGTTTATATTAAAATAGGCAATACACAAACTTAAATTAATGCAAAAGTGAACTTTTTAAGAGTTAATTTTGCTAAAAGATCAGCAAAAAAGCTCCCTGTTGTATTCTCAAACCACAGCGGTGAATTTGTAAGTATTGCAACATTTGCCGGCAACAATGTTTATGAACAAAAAATGCTCTCAGTTAAGCTGATTTATATGATATTTATATGAACTTTATAATTTATATAAATTAATAATAATTGATATAATTAGAAAGGAAAGGAACTTTTGACGGGATTTTTTACTCAACTGCTAGTTTTTAAGCCGGTATAATTAAATACATTCCTATTTGCATTAAATAATATACAATTATTGGAAAATGTTTATTTCTTATTATTGTTATTATTATTATTATTATTATTATTATTATTATTATTATTATTATTATTATTATTATTATTATTATTATTATTATTATTATTCAAAGGTATGATTTTAAATGATTAAATTGTGAATCCATAAATAAGTATTGATGTCATATAGATGTCAATTGCTATTCTCAAATTATAAGACTGCTTAGCATAAGCAAAATTATTGTTTTAAGTTCTTAAATATTTGCATCGTTAAATTTCAAGAATCCTTTTTTTTTATTTCATTAAGAAACACCCCAAGAAAATTTGCATTAAAGCATCCTCTCTTTTGCTTATACATTCCTGTAGAGCAGAATTATGTTAACAAAGCAGAAACCACAGAAAACACCCTCTAACATGCAGTTGCAACTGCCTGCAATTTCGAAATTTGCTCTCGCTTTGCCATAGATTGTGTGGGTGTGTGTGTTGTGTTGCATGCATTAACTGCTTTTTTTTCAAGTTGCCTCTGTGTATGCTTTTGTCCATTGCAGTCATTATAGTTTACATGTGTTGCAGCTACAGATGATTACTGCAAAATTTTGTGTTGCCGAAGAGCGGCATATTCCCCCCCCCCCCAAAAAAAAAAAAAAACTGTTGTAACAACAAATGCAAGTTAAAGATGATAATGAAGTTGTATCAAATTGTAGGTTTCAAACGTATTTGCTGGGGGGATGACGCTTGTGTGTGTTCCTCGCAAAGCGTAGCAGTGTGACACAATAAACCACAACGTTTTTGTGTGTATCTGCACGAAATTGTAATTTTTGATGGTGGCCAAAATGTGCAACGAATGCAAATAAAATGTGCTCAAATGCAAATGGGGGCTTCCATGAAATAATTTTTCCATTTATATATATGTTGACTGAATTATATATTTATTTATTTTATTTTCTTTTTTTCATTTCAGGTAAGCAAAACTAAAAAAAAATAAATGCAGGTATTTATAAAAAAAATGTTGTGCGTGTAAATTATTTGATCAAAATTTTGATTCCACATAATGGACCGGGGATTTAATGTCCGATAGTGCTGTGACAACGAAAGCTTAAACACTGCAGATTTCATAAATTCAGATTTTAACACACAGTTTGTCCAATAAATTTAAGCACTATAAATTAAATCTCTCATAGAAATCGTTGCATGTATTGTTGTATTGCAGCTATTTTTGTTTGTATAAAAAAGTAATTGCGATTTGAAATAGGAATTGTTTTAAATATTGGATGTGGATTTTTTGTTTGTTTAGAATATGTAACTTGGCAGCACTCCCCTTAGCACAGACAGAAGTAGGCAAAAATAATTGAATTGACTTTAGCAAAATCATTTTGTATGGTAAAACCATCTGTGTGAAGTTGAAAGCATTAAACACAATAACGACAGCAGGCTACAGACTACAACTTGTCAAAAATAGAATACATGGGCGTATATGAGAATGTTTATTTTTACTACTGCAAGCAACACGGCTACTGGTTGTTGTCCCTGCTGTTTTTGTGGTTGTAGTCAAATGAAACTAATTTCTATTTTGGTCAGCGACAATGAGCAAATGAAATGTTGCAAGTGTAATATAAATAAATTAAATTATTGTAAACTTGATATATTGTTTTATTTTGCAAAAAGAAACAACAAACTATATTTCCAAGCTAATGAAATGATATCTTGTCATTTATTATTGACTTTAAATATATTTTAATGAAATAGCACTATTTACGAGTATTAAATAAAGCGGCTACACTGGCATATGAAGGTAATTCTACTACAAACAAGAACACATGGTTATTGATTTGGTTTTGTCGTTTTAAAAATACTTAAGTAGCTGAGTACGAGGCAACTATTGTAGCCAACAGTTTTTGTAGTCGGTGTTCGTGTATCCTGCTGTCGTTATTGTGTTTAATGCTAAATTCATAAATGTATAACCCTAGACACAAACCAGGTACGTTAACATACCTCAGTTAACATGCTAAAAGACCACTGTTAATCATGTAATATCTAAGTGTATTTATTTTCAATGGAATAGTGGCCACATTTTTGGACCAACCTTGGAAAAAATTAACGGAACATGCAACCAGATCTTTAGCTTTCTTAATAAATTATTACTTTGGTGTAGCTATGACGATAACTTGTGATTTCTTGTGTACAAAAGATTTTTAAATTTCAGAGAGGGTAAACCAAGATCCTAAAAAACAGGAATAAGTGGAAGACTAAATTTTGTTTTGTTTTGTGGGTCTTATGGTCCTGTGTAACGTGGAATAACCATAACCTTTATTATATGCATTGGTCAAAATTAATTCCGGTGTCAAAAATAGTTTTAAATTGGCTATAGCAAAGTATTTTGTATGGTAAAAGAAGGTTTTAAAAGCTGGTTTGAACGTTTAAACCTGAATTGAATAAAACCATGTTGTGAAAGCACTGTTAACAAGTTTTTAGAAAAATAATATTCTGTTAAAAATATAGTAATAACAATAACAATAATAATAATAATGATAATAATAATAATAATAATGATAATAATAAAAACTAAAAAATATACTAACAATTTTGTTTAATTAATCAATTAAATTGAAAATTTTCAATAAAATGCTCTAAAATTAAGTTTTTGAAAAATCAAATTAATTATTAAACTATAAATAATACACCAATTCATCACTAACAGAATTTTTAATAAAAAAAACATTTCCATTTATTAAACCTGCAATAATATTTTCAATTAATTGAACTTTTACTACAAATAACTGCCGTTTTTATATACCTGCAGTTAAAGCAAAACATGTACATAAACTTGACCTTTGGTAAGAATTAAAACGAAATTAAAATTAGATTCTCTCAAGTTAGAAAATGTGGTCTTTTAGGTTAAACAACCACACAAATTGCACAAGAACAACGTGCAGCAAGTTTTAATATATAAATTATTTCCATGTCTGTTTCCGTATCTACTTACAAGTATGTGCGAGTATATTATGTAAAAGTGGAGAGTATCACCTTAACCTGCAATAACCTCATACTGTAAGACATACACGAGCATGTCTGGCTGAGAAAGTTTACACAGAAAGACTTGGATGAACAGGCATGGCAAGTAAAGATTTTAAATTCAAATGTAATTTTTGGCCTTGAAGCATAAGAATACCAGGATAATACATGTTTGGTCATAGTATTTATTTTCAAAAAAGTTTTAATCACTTTTGTGTCTAGCAGCAGTTTAGATTTTTTTAAATGCGACATGCGTTTTTCAGAATATATAGCCGATTGTTATTGAAAATTATGTTACACGAAATCGGCTCAACAACTCTCTTTTTATGTCGTAGGACCTCCACGAAATTTCTTTAATCGCTTGGTATTAAAAAATCACAACACTGCGAAATTTTCCATCTCTGGTGTTCAGTTACTCACACAAGCAACAAAATCATCAGTTGAAGTAAAATATTCTCTCTCTTAATTTAATGCAAAATACAAATTCTCTCACCAAATAGCGGAGATAGAAATCATGTTTTATTTATGCCAATAAAATAAACATCAGAAATGTTTTGAATAAATTTTGTGTTAAATCCAGGTGTTTAAATGAAAACTTGTGAACATCAACGAATTTATAATTGGATATCGTGTTGTAGGAAAATCAACCGGAAAAATTATGACTGGGAGAATACTTCCTTGGTCAAAGAACAAAAATGGTATAAAAAACGATGAATATTACGTGGCCTTGTTTTGAGAAAAGTCTTTTAAATCTTCCCATACATACGAATAATTTTTATTAATAACTTAATTTTTTTTTTAATTTTTTCTTCAATTCATGAAAGTTTTTGAAAATTTACAGTGGAAAATTTTTAAGGAAAAATTTTTGGAAATTTTGTGTATAAGATATTGAAAATAAAATTCGTGATAATGAAAATTTTGCAAATGTAACTCCGCCCCATTTATTTTATTATGGAAAGTCATGAAAATGAAATACTTTATAATTTCAAAATATATAAATTCTGATAAATTTTTTTAAACCCATGTTGTAATCAATATATTTTAAAAATTTCAAAATTTTGAATTAGTGTTTCTTCAAAAACAATTTTAAATATATTCTAAATCTTGTCTTTAAAATATTGAAAAAAAAAAATTCGATATAATTGTCTAACTTTTTTTCAATGCATGTGGCAACACTTATTTGTTGGTACATGCAGACACAACAACAAAGTACGATAAATATATTTAAATAATCTCGCTTTGTTTTATAATAAAATCTATAGACAAAGATAAACGGCATGAAATCGTTGCAGAATGAAATGAATGCTCTACTGACAACATCCAGTAACTTGTTGTTTCAACTCTTGCCAGCAAATTCAGTTTCCACTCCTTCTCTCTCCTCTTCGCAATTTTCAAGGTTAAAAACCGCATTTGTCTGCATAAAATAACAAGACATATAAAACGGAAGATAATATTGCAGACACACAAACACAACTACAGTCACATTTTAAATGCATTTATTAATAAAAAGAAATGGGGTTTTATCCCGATGGGGATGTGTGCATGTTGTTTTTGTAAGTGGGGTGTACTTTTCAACTTGACTTCTTGTCTGGCATTGCAAGTTTGCACAAGCAAATTTAACATCTTTAACCTAATGCTCTACTTTGCTAGTGAAAGACCTACAGGAAGGAAACAGCAAAGCAGATCAGACAAAGTTTAATTAAAATGCATTTACACATGCAAATAATATTCACATAGAAAATGATTAAGAATTTAAGAATAATAATTAAGTTGAATAGGAATATAAGAAATAATGAGGTATTTTGCTATTATAAATTTTTTAAAATTTTAGTTTTGTTTATTATACTTATTAAAAAATTCTGTTGTACAAATTTTAAATCTAGAAAGTTTTCAAACATTAAAGCTTTAAACACAATAACGACAGCAGGCTACACGCGCACCGACTACAAAAGTCGTTGGCTACAATCGTCGCCTTTTAGTCAGCTACTTAATTATTTTTAGAACGACACCACCAAAACAATAACTATGTGTTGTTGTTTGTAGTAGAATTCTCTTCATACGCCAGTGTAGCCGCTTTCATATATTTAATACTCTTAAGTAGTGTTACTCCAATAAAATATATTTAAAGTCCACAATATATGACAAGAAATCATTTTATAAGCTTGGAAATTTAGTTTGTTGTTTCTCTTTTTATAATAAACAGTATATTTTCAAGTTTACAATAATTGAATTTATTTGTATTATTCTGGCAACACTGCATCTGCTCATTGTCGCTCATTAAAATAGAAATTAGTTTCATTTGACTACAATCACAAAAACAGCAGGGACAACAACCCGTAGCCGTGTTGTCTGTAGTAGTAAAATTAATCATTCCTATATACGCTCATTATATTTTTGACAAGTTGTAGTCTGTAGCCTGCTGTCGTTATTATGTTTAACGCTTAAGTTATTAAGTACTAAAAGAAAAATGAATGAAATGAAGTTCAATATAAAACATTAAAGTTACTAATTCGAGCAAAATTATCTTTGCCAGCATTAAATAAAGCTTGACCTATTGAAATAATTACTTGACAGTTATTTGAAAACAAAATAATTGAACAATTTCAACTGAATGGCCAGACGATTTTTCTGTTAGTAATTGATTTTAAAAATGTTTTCTGTCTCTCTATCAACACTCAATTTAATTTATTCTAAACTTGGCAAATGTTTTTGTCAGTGTTTTATAATATTTCATTTGAACTTGAACTTCTCCAATGAAAATGAGAAAAAAATAACTCGTTTTCAACTCTATTTCTATTCTTTCAACTGCTCGTATGAATTAAAGTAAAAATTTGCTTGATTGTAATAGAATACAAATTTTAATTAGATTAATTCGAGGTTTTTGTAATGAATACTAGTAGATGCTGGTGGCAGTTATTTGTTTCCAATCAGTTGATTACAAAACGCTAGAAAGCTCAAACATCTCAAATCTATTCAACGGAAAAGAAAATTTCAACATTAAAAATTTAAATATATTAAAAACGGCTACAAATTAAAAATAAAAACCCGTATTTTCAGAATGAACAATAAATCGTGTTTGCCTCTAATTCTATTTGTTCTATATTTCCAACTGCCCTCAAATTCTGTAGGGCAACAAACAGCTGCCACAAAATACTTTCTTCATAAAACTCAAATTCGCATAAAACCCTTCTCCTTGCAAACTACCCGCAATGGACAATTGATCACCTCTAATCTGGAACAATTTCGTGATTTGCTGGCTTCATTTAAATACGTTCAAACACAAAATTATTACCGGGACTACAAAAACAACTACAAATATATGGTCGCCAGTGGTAAAGTGCAGCAACAAATAAGTGCTGATGAACCATTCCCTTGTGGCACAAATAATAGTCGTTCCTCGGAACCACCCACCAGCGTTCATAGATTAAGACCGGGTGATATTGATATTATAGGAGCCATGGGAGACTCCTTAACCGCTGGAACGGCCATGATGTCGAACACTATGTTACAATATTTAATAGAGTTCCGTGGACAAACGACGTTGGGAGGAGGTTTGAAAGATTGGCGTACATTTCTAACACTGCCCAACATATTAAAAGTATTCAATCCCGATTTATATGGTTATGCAGTGGCCAACACTTTGGCGAAATTTCGTGGGGCCCGTTTCAATGTTGCCGAACCGTTTGCCATATCACAAGATATGCCCTACATGGCCGAGGTTTTGGTCAAACGCATGCAAACAGATGCCAAAGTGAATATGGCAAAGCACTGGAAAATGATTTCAATTCTAATCGGACCCAATGATGTTTGCAATAGTATGTGTGACTATGACAAAATCGAAGACTTCTTGGAAAATTTACGTAAAAATTTACACAGAACTGTAACAATCCTGCGAGACAATATTAAACGTTTGATGGTAAATATTATACTTTTACCAGAAATCGACTATTTTCTACGTTTTATGAGAAATATTCCCGCCATTTGCAATGTTTCACACAAAATAAGTTGCAGTTGTCTGATATCAAATTCTTTAAACTCCACACAATTGAAGGGGAATCATGAAGTAATAAAACGTGTACAACAAATCGGTATCGAGGTTGCTTCTCTTGCCGAATTTCAATTAGACGAATTTGCTGTCGTACCACGAGCAGTTGCAATTGACAGCACTTTGAGATTGTTAAAAGATGGCAGCACTGATTTGAAATATTTTGCCATCGACTGCTTCCATTTCAGTCAATATGGCAACGCGGCTTTTTCGACCATGTTGTGGAATCAAATGCTGCAGGTTAAAACCGAAGCACCTGCCATATTTCTGAAGCCATTTGAAACATTTGCCTGCCCCAGTGAAGATAAGCCCTACATCAGCACTTTAGGAAATAGTTAAGTAATAACAGGAGAATGTTGTTTAATGTCCGCTTTTTTTAATAAAAAATTAAATGTAATTATTTCGAACAATTTAATTTCGTTGAAGTAGTAAAAAGCAATAGAAAAGAAACAGATTTGCGCTTTTTCAGGATTATAAATTTAGGATCTTATTGGCTTTTTTTGAAATCTCTTCTTACTGGGTATTGGAGCCCCAGTAGCAACCTGGATCTGTATTAGAATTTAGTAAATAAATTGTAAAGTCAAAAATTTGTAAAGTCAGAGAATTTTTGCATAGTTTTTGAGGATTTTTTTTTGTTTTAAAATTTGCTTTTGCTTTAAAAATGTTTGCTTAAATTTTTTTTTATAATGGAAAATAATAAAAAAAAAAATTCTTTATTTTTCTTTATAAAATAAAGAGAAACTATTCTGAATTTCTATAGCAAATTGAGGATTTCCACTGTAAACTATTTTATTTCACTAAATAAATATCTTCTCGTTTAAAATGTTGCGGAGAAAGTATAAAAAATTTTGTGCTAAAAAGTTTAAAAAAAATTGTTGCTTCAATTACACATTTATTGTCTGGTATATTATTTTCATTAATCTGGCATCACTTACTCTTTACTACACACAAATAAACCGTCATGCATACATACGAATATATTCAATTTGTTTTCCTTTTTATTATATTATAGAAATCTATAGACAAAATTTAAATACCATGAGGAATCGTAGAAGAACGCCAATGCTCTCTTCGCTGCTGGTGTTGGTAACTGAAAATATCTATTTACTTGTGGTAGAAACTTTTGCCAGTAGCCTCAATTTTCACTTCCTCTTTCTCTCTCTTTTTCTCGTTCTTCTGTGAATATTCAAGGTTACAAACCGCATTTGTCTGCATAAAATATCAAGACATATAAGGAGGAAGACCATTTTGTAGAAGTGTATGTACATTTTAAATGCATTTTTTTTGTTAAAGAAAAGGTGGGGGTCTGTTTCCCATGGAGGATGTCTGCTTGTTGGTTATGTCGGCTGGCTCTTGTGGGGTGTATTTTTTAACTTGACTTGTCTGGTGTTGCAAGTTTGCACAAGTACATTTAAAATCTTTAACCTAATGCTCTACTTTGCTGGTGAAAGATAAATAACGAAGAAGAAAAACAAAAAGCGGAGCAGACGAAAGTTTAATTAAAATGTGTTCAACACACACACACACATACACATTTGATGCATTTAATATGCACTTAAAAGAGTTATTCAAGAGTTTAAGAACATCAATTAAGTTAAATAAATAGAAATATAGTTTTCGTTAGTAAACGTTTTTATAAAACCTTTACTGTCATACATTTTATTACACAAATTGGAAGTGTTATTCAAAAAAGCCGTGTTACACTCGAAATGTTCGGATCAGCTTCATATTACCTTCTTGTTTGGATGAAGAGAGGACTAAAGTCGTGTTCTCTGGAGTCTAGTGACTTGACTTTCTACCACATTTACGTCTCTCTGGTGACAGGATATTTAAACATTTCGGCTTTAAGAACAGCCTTACAAAATTAGAAATAATTGGAGGATTTATAATATTTGGAAACTAAAAGTTATAATTTTTAAAGTGGAAGAGAAAATCTGTGATAAACTGCACGTGTCCTCCAACTCGAGTTTAACAAAAGATCTTCACCAAAATGTTTAGAAATGAATAACAATTGTTATTTTAATAATTCATTATATAAATTCGAATAATTTATAAATTCATTCAAGTTTGCAAATGAATTTTCCTTCTCAACTAATGATACTAAATTTAGAGTTAAATTCCAACTATTAATTAGGATTTCGTGGCACTGAGGTGAGTAATAATTCTCGTATTCTTTTCACACTCATGATTTGCAAAATAAGTCGAGCCTATTTTGTCTCATTCTATGTGAATAAAATGTTGTTAAATTTTAACTATTAATCACATTAGGATCTCTTCGCTTTGGGTTAATGATAATTCTCGTATTCTCTTCACAGTTGTGATTTGCAAAATATGATAAACATATTGCGTGTCATTTTATGCCAAATAGATGTTATAAACTTTAGTTTATCTAAAATCAATTTGTTAAACTTTAACTATTAATCACATTAGAAGCTCTTGGCTTTGTATGAATCATAATTCTCGTATTCTTTTAGCAGTCATGATGTGCAAAATATGACCAACATATTGTGTCTCATTCTATCCCAATAAAATGTTGTAAACTTTATTGTTTTTTTTAAATCAATTTGTATTGAAACCCAATAAATAATTTATGTATATAATTTTTAATTAAAATACAGTCTTGTTTTAATACTTAACTATTTCCTAAAGTGCTGATGTAGGGCTTATCTTCGCTGGGACAGGCAAATCTTTCAAATGGCCTCAGAATTGTAGCAGGTGGTTCGGATTTAATCTGCAACATTTCATTCCACAACATGGTCGAAAAAGCCGCGTTGCCATATTGACTGAAATGGAAGCAGTCGATGGCTAAATATCTCATATCAGTCCTGCCATCTTTTGACAATCTCAAAGTGCTGTTTATTCCTACTGCACGTGGCACCACAGCAAACTCTTCCAATTGAAATTCGGCAAGGGAAGCAACTTCGAAATCAATTTGTTGCAATCGTTTTATGATTTCATGATTCGCCTTCACTTGTGTTGAATTTATAGAATTTCCAACAAGACAACCGCAACCGATTTTGTGTATAGCATTGCAATAGGCGGGAATATTTCTCATAAAACGTAGAAAATAGTCGATTTCTGGCAAAAGTATAATATTTACCATCAAACGTTTAATATTGTCTCGCAGAATTGTTAACGTCCTGTGTAAATTTTTGCGATAATTTGCCAAAAAATCTTCTATTTTGTTATAATAACACATACTATTACAAACATCATTGGCTCCAATTAGAATTGAAATCATTTTCCAGTGCTTTGCCATATTCACTTTGGCATCAGTTTGTATGCGTTTGACCAAAACCTCGGCCATGTAGGGCATATCTTGTGTTATGGCAAACGGTTCGGCAACATTGAAACGGGCCCCACGAAATTTCGCCAAAGTGTTGGCCACTGCATAACCATATAAATCGGAATTGAATACTTTTAATATGTTGGGCAGTGTTAGAAATGTACGCCAATCTTTCAAACCTCCTCCCAACGTCGTTTGTCCTCGGAACTCTATTAAAAATTGTAAGATCGTTTTCGACATCATGGCCGTTCCAGCGGTTAAAGAATCTCCCATGGCTCCTATAATATCAATATCACCCGGTCTTAATCTATGAACGCTGGTGGGTGGTTCCGAGGAACGACTATTATTTGTGCCACAAGGGAATGGTTCATCAGCACTTATTTGTTGTTGCACTTTACCACTGGCGATCATATATTTGTAGTTGTTTTTGTAGTCCCGGTAATAATTTTGTGTTTGAACGTATTTAAATGAAGCCAGCAAATCACGAAATTGTTCCAGATTAGAGGTGATCAATTGTCCATTACGGGTGGTTTTTAAAGAGAAGGGTTTTGTTTGAATATTTAATTTATCCAGAAAGTATTTTGTTGCAGCAGTTTGCTGGCCATTGGATTTCGATGGTATTTGAGAAAAAATCAGTAGCAAGTTAAGTGATAAATTTCTTAAACTATTCATTGTAAATGAAATAAAATAAAATTGTAAATTAGGTTTAAACTTTAGTTTGATATGTTCCGTTTAAATATGCTTTTCCGTTGCATACACTTGAACTATTTCAAGCTTCTGCTGGCTCGTAATCAACTAAGTCGATGGATAAATCGCTACTCGAATTAATCTGACAAAAATTGTTATTCTAATAGAAACAATTAAAATTGATTTATAAGGGCAATCGAATAGTTACAAAGAAAAAACAATAATAATAATTTTTATCGATTCTATGAAAGAAGCTTAAGTTGAAATGTTGTGTTATTATTTCAATAAATTAAGATTTATTGATAGTCTCCTGGTAACTTTATATGATGAGTATTAAATTGAGGAACAGAAAGCTGTCTTTCTTAGAGTGTATTTTTGTTTAAAAGAATTGAAACTGAATTAAATTAATTGATGACCAAGTAATTGATGTGGGATTAAAAATGAATTCGGATCACTGTAACTTCCCGCTAATTTTAACCGGAAAGATATTGTAACCTGGTTTTTTTTTTTATTCTATGCTTTTGAGTTGTTCAAGCTAAACAACTATTATTTTAATAATCAAATCAACCGATTGATGCCGTTTTCGATTACCAGAAAAGAATCGAGAACACTAACTGACCCGAGTTTTTTTCCGAAACAAAATACTTTTTTGGACTATATTCGTTCACGATATCCCACTTACGGATTGACCGATTTTCAGTGATAAACGTGGTTTTTAAATGTCAGCATCTGATTTGTGGAATCGATCGGTGAAGCCGTTTAAAAGTTAATCTAAAAAAACACTGAAAAATGCTTCTTTCTTAAGTTGTTTTAAGATATCTTGAAATCTACCACTTCGATTCTGTTCAAATTCACAGGAAATCAAAGTTCGGGAAAGCCGAGTTAAGTTATAAGCCTGTCAGATATTTACCCACATATCTAGACCTAAACTGATCATCGTTAAATAGTGTAAAGTTTGGCCCAAACCGGCCATGAACCATCTCTTATAGCGTTTTCTTTTCTAAAAAAACATGCAAAATTTTTTCACCTCTTTTCTAAAAAGTGCCAGTTTTGAGAAGTTTTAAAACAGGAGTTATTTTTCGTGAGGAATGTAGGACTCATTTCTGATATATTTTTTGTTCTCAAATAACAGAATGTTGCCATTTTCTATTAAAAAGTGTAAAAAATGTTGCATTTTTTCTAGAAAAGAAATCAACGTTAGTTTTACTTTAATTTTATTTATTTAAAATAAAATTAAATTTAACGTTTGAAAACCAATCAAAAATATAGACTTTGAAATGTTTAGAAAACAGAACAAAAAAAAACTTTTTCGATATGAATCTATTTTATTTTTCTATTTTTAAACGCGGTTTTATTAGTTTCACCTGCATGTCTGTTTGTATCCAACTCTCCTTTTGCATTGTGCTTCCATGCGCATACTTAAGATTATTAATAATGTTGGTCATGTTGTGCTCTTACAAAGTTGTTGGTGTGCTTGATGTTCTTATCTTCTCATAAGGTGTAAGTATTTTTACACGCTTTCGAATACTATTGAATTAAAAAGTAAAAAGTACAAATAAAAAGAAAATGATAAAAAGCTTTTTTAGCAAATCGTATTATAACGTTAAAAATTAGTTTCAAAATATGCTTAAAAAAATAATGAACCAAATTACAATTATTTATTATTGTGAAAGAATTCGTGGAAGCCTTTTACCCCTAAACTATCAGCTTGTTAAAGTGTTGCAAATAATCACAGTTTTTCGATATAGATTCTTAAAATAATTTGCATAATTGGACTTGAAACAAAAATTGCTATAAATTCAAATTGTTATAACAGAAAAATACTGGAATCGCTTCTAACATTTCTTGTCTATAGTTTTTATATTCCTGTTGCTGAAAAAATATATATTTTTGCAATCATATTAAATTTTTATTTCCTATTCATCATATATCGCATAAAATGCCTTGTCTGCCAACAAAAGTATCTACATATCCTTCATGCACACGTGTGTGTGTTTGCAGTTAGCAGATAGATGTTTGTTGGATTAATTCAAAACAAAAGAAAAAAAGAAATCCAACTCTTAAAATGGAAAAAATTCAATGAAATGTGGTAATGGAAAAATCTGAAAATTGAAATTTGTATCCTCTAAAAGAAAAAAGGATGAGAAAAAAATAGAAGATTGGAAGAAGAGAAAAAAGTGGATGTAGTCCATCCACCTTTAGCACTTCAGTGTTTTTGTTATATTGTTATTGCACTTGTATATCATACAAAAATGTTCCACCTCTCACTTCTATTCATGCCTTCTCCTTTTTCAAAAAAAAAGGTAAACCCCAAATACGATGGCAATAACAACTTTCAGAGGAACATATGCTGCTTCAAACTTGTCAAAATACTAAATACAATATGACAGTTGTGCTTTAAATAAAATAATATTTTTATATAAAATTCGATTTTTAATACCATGATCAAGTTAATGCAGCTTAAATATGGCTGAAGTAGTAAGACCCAAGACTGCGGTGTTGTAGGTCTCGAGTTTGGCTGAAGTAGTAAGAACCAAGACTGCGATGTCGTAGGTCCCGAGTTTGGCTGAAGTAGTAAGACACAAGACTGCGGTGTCGTAGGTCCCGAGTTTGGCTGAAGTAGTAAGACACAAGACTGCGGTGTCGTAGGTCCCGAGTTTGGCTGAAGTAGTAAACACAAGACTACGATGTCGTAGGTCCCGAGTTTGACTGCTGAAGTAGTAAACACAAGACTGCGATGTCGTAGGTGCCGAGTTCCACTCCGCACTGAGTCATGAATATGGCGTTCAATTTTTGTGAACTGCATTTTTCGCAGAATTGTGTTGGCTTGTCTCAATGACGTAGGCCGCTGGACAGTACCAACAGTAATTAACACCGTCATGTACCAATGAGCACCCTGCTTCGTGTGTATCTCTGGTGAAGAAATAGCCGGCGAAGTAAGAGTAAAAATAGCTACAAAAAAGTTTCTATCTTCTGATCTATTTTCATCTGTCCTTTTAACACTATCCCCTCTTCTCCTAGTTACAGCGCAATGCGCCGCATATTTAGAGGTCATCCCCTGAGTGTTAATCCTATTTATAAAAAAAGAGGTCAGGACTACATTAAATAATCATATAATCCAGACTTGCGAAAAATGATTGATCTTATGCATAAAAAATGTTTCATGCTTATAAGCTGCTTATTACACAAATTTCATATAGAAAATTTGTCTTATAAGCAGCTTATAAGCAACAACTATTTTTTGTGAATAAGGCCTTATAAATTTAGTTTCTTATTATCATTCTTATAAGAACTGTTATTACAGCAGTTTTCTCTACGGCCCTATTCATAAAAATATGTTTGTGCTTATAAGCTGTTTATAAGACAAAGTCTTTAAAAATATATTTTCTTGTAATGGGCTTTTCACTTAACATAACCTGTTGCAAACCCATCGCTGAAATTAGCATATCCCTGTTATTATGATAGTGTATTTAAAAAAAGTTTGAAAGAGTATGAAATTTAATTTTTTTTTCTTCAACTGACGATGATGCTGATTTTGTTCTGATTTGTGATGAAAATTTTTAGCAAAAATATTTGTTGGATTTGTTTGAATGTCTGTGTATGCACATTTTTATGTACGAATCGTATATGAGACCGAATGTTTGTTATTCGAGAGTGTTTGCATTTAAATTTTATCTAAAAAAAAAGAAGAAAAAAATAGCGGATGTAGAAACTCTTACCTCTGTTACATGATCTCGTTTGTAAAAATTGTCCCTGTGATTTAATATTTTTTTGTAATTTGCTTTACTTTGAAATTTAAATCTGCGTTTGAAAAATGCAAAAGAAATTTAAAAGCTCTAACCGTGGGATACTCAAGTTACCTACACAATTGATTAATTTATCTGAGAATATCTCTGCTAGAATCAGTTGTAAATATTCCATAATTGGATTTCAAGGACAGATAGAGATTCGCAGATTTAAAGGTTTTGACAGTCTTAATATGTTTCATACAGTCTGAATATGATTGTAGTAGAACAAAGAAGTGGAGAGCTTTAAAGTCATGGCCTTAAAAGTCCCTCTTATTGATAATTTATACTTTCATGTTAAAATATTGATTGACAAAATGTTTCGAACATGTAAATTTAACAAACATTTTCAATTTGTTTGTTAGAAATGTTTTCTTTGCGATTAATTATTTGATTTGATTGATTTGATTTTATTGTAAAAGGCTTATTTGAAAAAAAAAAACTGCAATCTCTTGACCCATTTTATTCGAATAATTAAACGATTAATTAACCGAATAATAATTTGATAAAATTGAATAGGCATCACTAATAGTGAAAAAGTAATATTTTATGTTAATTTTTTATAGAAACATTTTATTCGAATAATCGCATTATATGTAAATCGAATATTTGACAATAAATAAATTGAATATTGAAGTTGAGAGAATAATTAAATTTTTCAATAATAATTTGGTTTATATCTATAATACTGTAGTATATAATTTAACTAAAACTAATAGATACTAGTGATACCAAAAATTGTATTCGATTAATTAATTGGTTAATTAATCGATTAATTAATTATTTAATTGCTTGAACGTTGAATTATCAGGTAAAATTTATACTACCATTAATGCTTTTAGTGATAGCTAATATTGTTAATCGGTTAAATATTCGATTAACTAATCGCTTAGTTATTCGAATAAAATGTTTTTCATATAAAATCCACATATAAAATTATTATCACTAATGCTATTAGTGATGCCTAATATTTTAATTATATTGTTGAATTACTGCTCGATTAGCTAGTCGGTTAATTAATCGATTAATTAGTTAGTTAATTATCTGAACGTTTTATTTTCAAGTAAAATTTATACTATCACTTAATGTCATTAATGCTGTTGGCATTAACTAAAATTGTTAAGCGATTAAATATTCGATTTACTTATAGTTTAATTATTCGAATAAAATGTTTTCAAGTAAAATCAAAATAAAAATATATTGTTACAAAATCTTTTAGTGTTGTCTAATATTGCTAATAAATAAATTAATCGATTCATTATTCGTCTAATTAATCGATTCATTATTCGGTTAATTATTTCTTTCGTTATTCGAAAAAAATCGGTTAAACGACCGAATTTAAATAGTTTAACTATTAATCGAATATAGTTAGTAGGATATTTATCGAACTGTCAATTGTCTAGTTAGCCGATTAACGGAGTATCTTTCTTGATACGAATAACAATTGACGCAATCAGGTACTACAAAGCACTTGCCCTCGTCTGTATTGTTTAGCAGATCCTTAATATAATTAATCAGTTTCATTAATATATTGATATATAGTTATTGATGTTATTGCAAATGAAAATATCAATAAAAATAATCGATTGTTTGCCATTGAAAGTCCTTCACAAGTCTGGATAAAGTTGATCCACTTATGCCTGGCATTGGAAGAATTTTCACAAGTTTTTCCTTTTGAAACTTCTGTCCAAATAGTTTGAAAACTTCTTCTTGTACTAAAATGGCGCACATGAATTTGAATAACGCTTAGCCTTGGAGTTATATCTGTGGTATTTAAATTTTTATATCTTCTTTTTACACCCAAGGAATCAGACCTTAAAAGCGATTTCCTTTATTAAAAGAAGCCATCACATGCAAAATAGTTAAAATAAAAAAAAAAATTTTTTTTTATATTTTCACTATCAGACTCACAAAATATGTGCATGTAAATATTTATCCTGATATCAAGTAAAACGCTGCTCTTGTTTTCTACTTCCAGTTAAAAGCTCTTTCATTTATTTGCTTTATTTTCCAATTTCACACACTTGCAATGGGACACTTCCTGCAGTGCTCGCCTGCCAGTCACTCCAACTCCCATTTTGTGGGGGGGTTTTTTAATCATTCTGTTTAACAAGCGCGTAAAAATGCACCCTTTTAACTTTATTATTTGTCTAGTGTTAAAGGAGAGAGAGAAAAAATTGTTTTAAATCAGTTTTTTTTTTTTTTTTTTGCTTTAAATCTTTATATGGTTGGGTTAATGTAGTTTTTATTAAAAACACCGCCCTTTTTTCGGACACTTCTTTTTTAAAATAAATTTATGTGTTTGTATTTCTCCACCATGCGCATTCCTTGTGCCACTTGTTAACAAACAAAAAAATCCATTCATTTTTTCGGCATATCATTGCATTTTTAATATGGGGTATTTTGCGCAATTGTTGTTGTTGTTATTTGAAGCAGCTTTAAAAACCTGGATGAAAAACAAAACAAAGCAAAAATGGAAAATATAAATGTAAAATTATTTTTGACGAGGCATGTGTTTGCATGTGTGGCGAATTTACGCTGCCTCTTACTTTCGTTGCCGTACTGTCCCATGTAAAAGATTTTTTTGTTTTTATGGAATTTGGGAATGGTGGAATGAATGGGTTGGGGGGGGGTGGTGGGTTGGTGAAATGGATGAGCCATAAGCGTATTTAAAATGATGCAGATACATAATTATGTATGCAATCATATGCGAAGTTGGGACTTATTTTGTCCCATTGTTGTTTTTGTTAACACACAAACATACATAAAAGCATATGCATGACTGTGTGCGTGTGTTTATTTTTTATCCTACGAAATTGTATTTTTTCGTATCTCTGTGTCCGGTAGCGGAAAATTCTTTTTTTTTTATGCATATTTAAATATAATTTTTGTTGAGCTGGATTTTTATTTTAAATCTCTATGATGAATTGAAGCCTCTTCTCTGCTTGATGTGGAGGATGAACATTTTTGGGGCGTTTTATATACACATATATTTTTCCGGGGTACCATCCTTATCACGAGTTATAGAAATAAAAACAGAAATATTTATTTCATTTTGTCTCCATCCGTTTTGCATTATGTGCACTTTTTAATTTATATTTAATTCGTTTTTTTTATTAATTAATAAATTGTAAAAATTGTAGCTTGCCCGTAAAGTTTTGCTTAATTTCATCTTGGAAACCCTTGGAATTTTTATTTTTAATTAAAATGATTTGGATTGTTTAACACAGCATTTTACAACATATTTTAATATAATAAATTAATTCGTTTATTAGTAAATTAATACTTTTTGTGTCTTCTTTTATTTTCAGGTGAGTGAGATAAATATCAACCATAAGTGATGTAATAATTTCTTAAAAATTAGCTTCTAAAAAAGGAAAAAGAAATTAATAAAAAGGCAAGTCAAAGTTGTTCTTATCAAATATTTCCTTTAATTCAAGAAGTTATTTCTTTTGTACAATTGCTTGTAGTACCAAAACAATTTATGAGTGTCTGTAAAACAAAAACAATTTATAAGAATTTCTTATCCGTTAGTTAATGTATCTATACGAAAGTAAGAAATATTGCGATATTGAATAGTGGGAGACTACGGAAGAAAAAAAAATTAGAATACTTTGCAGTTTTTAAATGCGTAGTCCGATTGTAGTACACTTGCCTACAAGATATGTTAAATATTTCCATTATCTTTTTGATCGAGTCTTAGCATTTTAACAAAAACTCCCTTCGTACTCATCACATATAGAAATGTTCCCTCAGTTAACAGGTTCTTAACCAGGCTTTGAATCATTCTTCGGTTAGCATTTATTCCCTACTATTAGCGCTCAAAATCATTTACTGCACCAGAGCGACATATAATGTAAAGCAGACTAAGTTAAATATCAATTTAAATATTCTGTTTCTCATACTAAGCAAGAGCTAACTCGTTGCTAGCTATTTCTAACCATCATGTTACTAGACTTTGCTGCAACAGAATCCTTTTAAATAAGTAACTTTTATAAAGAGCATATGGAAAAAGGTTTCTTTTTGAAAAAGTACTTTTTTTAAAGTACTTTTTAAAAAAAATACCTTCTTAAAACAGCACCCTATTAAAAAAGTACTTTATTAAAAAAGCACCCTATTAAAAAAGTACTTTATGAAAAAAGCGCCCTATTGAAAAAGTACTTTATGGAAAAAGTACCCTATTTAAAAAGTACTTTGATAAAAAGGTACCTTGATAAAAAGGTATCTTGATAAAAAGGTAACTTGTTGAATAGTAGTTTTCTTAAATACCTAGTTAAAAAGTACCTTTTGAAGAAGTACCAATAAAAAAAAACATTCGCTTTAGCAAAGTATATTTAAAAAAATTGGTTTATTTTAATAAAAGCAGCTTTTTAAAAATGAACCCTTTTAAAAAAGCCTTCATAGAGTACGTACCTTGTTGAAAATGTACTTGTGTAAAAAGTACTCCTCTAAAAGTACATTTAAAAAAAAGTACATTGTTAAAGTAAAAAGGACCTACTGACGAATGTGCCTATTTTAAAAAGCTCCGCTTTAGCAAATTTTTTTTTAAATTATCTTAAAGTATCTTTTTAAAACTATATCTATTTAAATAAATTTTAAAAAGTGTCTATATGAAAAAGTGCCTTGTTGAGAATGTACTTGTGCAAAAAAGTACTTCTATAAAAATATATCTTTTTAAAAACATACTCCATACTACAAAGGTCTTCAAAAACATAACTATTCAAAATTATACTCTTTTTAAATTTAAACAAATTTACTCAAAAAAATCTCTTTAAAAAAAGTAACTTGTTAAAAAAGTACCAATTCATGAATGTGCCCATATAAAAAGTAACTATTTATTACCTTTTAAAATAATAATTATTTTAAAACGCTGCTTTTTAAAGAAGTACATATGTAAAGTAGTAACTTTTTAAAAAAGCATCTTGTTAAAAAAGTACCAATTGCAGAATGTACCTATATAAAAAAAGTAATTATTCAAAATATGACCTCTTGAAAAGAGTAATTATTCCAAATATGACCTCTTGAAAAAAGTAATTATTTAAAACAGCTGCTTTTTAAAAAAGTGCCTTTTAAAAAGTACCTTATTAAAAAGTACCTTGTGAAAAAAGTACCAAGAATGTAACTATATAAAAAAGTAATTACTAAAAATAGGACGGACCTCTTGAAAAAGTAGTTATTTCATAAAGCTGCTTTTTAAAGAAGTGCCTTTTAAAAAGTACCTTGTTAAAAAAGTACCAAGGACGTAACCATATAAAAAAGTAATTATTCAAAATATGACCTCTTGAAAAAAGTAAGTATTTAAAATAGGACCTCTTGAAAAAGTTGTTATTTTAAAAGATGCTCCTTAAAGAAGTGCCATTTAAAAAAGTACTTTTTTAAAAGTATCTTGGAGAAAAGTACCTATTGAAGAATGTACCCCTGTAAAAAGTATTGATTTAAAATAAGAGCTCTTGAAAAAAGTAGTTATTTAAAAAAGCTGATCTTTAAAGAAGTATATTTTTAAAGAAGCACCTGTTTTAAAAAACTACCTTGGAAAACAATTACCTTTTTAAAAAGTACCTTGTAAAATAGGATCTTCTTAAAAACCAAAAATGCTAAATCAACAAGTTATTGCGCTAAATAAAAAAATTTATTGGCTTAATTGATATAAAAATGAATTTTTTTAATTGAATTAAACTATAAAAATTGAAATAAAAAATTAATTAAAATTAATTGTGATAAATGAAAAAAATCTAAATTAAAGCAAGAAATTGATTAAAATAAAAAATTATTTGAAATAACAATTTAATTAAACGAACTGAAATATTAACTCAATATAAAAATTGATTTTTAATTAATGGAATGAAGTAAAAGACATAAATTAAACAATCAGTTGAACAAAATTAAAACTAAAAACTGAATAAATTAAAAACCTTTTGAATTATAATTAATTTAATAAATTGAAAACGAGTTAAAGATGTTGTGAACAATTATTCAGTTTTTAGTTTAAAATATTTTTTTTTTTTTTTTGAGTTGTGTCAACAAATTTTTTTCATAATTTTTATAACATTTTCTGTTTGGAAAATTTTAAAAAATTACTACCACAATGTAATTCAGTCCTATTCTCGAAATCATTTTCATGGATTTAAGGTCGATATATTTCGTTGTAGAAAAAACTTAAAATACAAAAAGCAAACTTTCAGGTTTTTAAATTCCGTATAAAGAGAATTTCGCGATTTATTTTTCGATGTTGTTTTTGTTTTAAATTTTTTTCTAGCCCGTACAACCAACGCTACTAAAGTAAAAGTTGTTAAAATACATCTTTTTGCTGCGTGAAAGTGAGTAGATATCGTTGCCCTCTGCTACAAAATCCTTTGGATGGGGTTTATTAAACTTCCTCCAAACATCACTTCCTTTCCAAAAAAAAAAAAAAAAAAAAAAAAAAAAAAAACCTTTTAGCCAAAAGTACTACTTCTAGTGCTAGACAAATGTTGTTAACTAGCAAAATGCATAAAAAGTCTTGCTACACTTTTAGCTCCCCCCTTTTTTTCTACAAACAACAGAAACAACAGCAATAAAAAGCAAGAAAACAATTTTAAAACTAGAGGTTGTGAAACATTTGACACACAGTCAGTCGCTGATCAGATGGTGTGCATAGAAAAATATCGCGAATTTTTAGCTTCAAATTCTTATATTGCAAACAAAAAAAAGCTCCTTTTGCCAAGCTTTGCTTTTTATAAAGGCAATTTTTGAATTGAACTTTGCAGCTCAACTTAAAATTTAAAAACAAAGTAAAAAAAAAGTTGATGTGACGACTGACTATTTTGCTCATAATGGCAATGGAATGTGGCATTATTGGCAGCAGTCAAATGTTTGTACTTTGAGCTCATGGTAGTGGGGTCTCTTGGCATTAATGGTGGTTAAAAAAGTATTAGAAAAAAAACATCTGCCAAAAACAAAGCAAATTTTTTTATTCGTGCCTCATACTACAAATATGACAGATTGGTTTAATGTTTAATAAAATGGGTTAGTAACGACGAACGCGACTTGGCTACGATTGCAATGGAGTTTATTCTTCTTTCGATGAAAATAATTATAAAAGGTTCTATGCGCCCTTTTAAACGCCCTTCAGTTTGAAGTCGGTTTCTTTTCTAGAAAAGAATGCAATGTTTTTTACACTTTTTAACAGAAAATGGCAACATTTTGTCTTTTGGAATTAAAGAATTGATTAGAAAATCATTTCTGTTTTAAAACTCCTCAAAACTGCCACTTTTTAGAAAGGAAATGAAAAAATTGAATCCTAAAAGTATGGTTGAGAAAAAAGTATTTTCTGAAAGCGAGAAAATTTTTTTTGTGACAAAACAAATGTTTTTAGAAAAGTACTTAGCTTGAAAGTACCATTTTAAAAGTACCACATCTAAAAAGTAGCTCTTTTAAAAAGTACCTTCTTAAGAAAAAAAAAAATTCTGATAAAAAACTATTTGAATGAGAAAGCAAAAGTGTTTAGAAAAGTACTTAGTTTGAAAGTGGCTATTTAAAAGTACCTCATTTAAAAAGTATCTCTTTAAAAGTACTTTTTTTAAAAAGTACTTATTTAAAGAAGTAAATTTTTTCCGAAAAATTAAATCCAAAAAGTGTCTTTAAGAAAAATTATTTGAATGACAAAACAAAAATTTTTAGAAGAGCACTTAGCTTGAAAGTACCTTTTCAAAAGTACCTCATTTAAAAAGTATGTTTTTAAAAGTACCCCTTTTTAAAGAAATAAATTTTTCCCGAAAAATGGAATCCTAAAAGTATCTTTAAGAAAAAAATATTTTCTGAAAGCAAGAAAATTATTTAAATGAAAAAACAAAATTTTTAGAAAACTACTTAGTTTGAAAGTACCATTCTAAAAGTACCTCATTTATAAAATGCCTTTTTAAAGAAGTAAATTTTTCCCGAAAAATGGAATCCTAAAAATATCTTTAAGAAAAAAGTACTTTCTGAAAACAAAAAAATTATTTGAATGACAAAACAAAAATTTGAGAAAAGTACTTAGTATGAAAGTACATTTTTACAAGTACCTTTTTCAAGAAAAAGATTTTAAAAGTGTATTTTAAAACGGAAGAGTTTCTTAAGAATCTTCTTATGAAACTTATGAAATCATGTCGACTATTTTTCAAAGAAGTTCCATGTTCTGGAAGTACATAAAAAAAATAAAATGTTATTAGAAAGGTACAGTTTAAAAAGAACATTGAAAAGGTACTTTTAAAACAAAATTTAAAAAAAAATCTTTAAAAAATTTTGAATGCAACTTAAACAAAATTTCAAGTGGTTACCATTTCAAACACGTAATTCTGAATAATTTTCGTTTAAAACAATATCTCTATTGGTCCTTTTTTGTCATAAAAAGTACTCCGTCCTGAAGACCGACAGTAAAGAGGTAGCACGAATTTGATGTACATATAGGACATGCAGTAAAAATTTCATTAAAAATGTATGGTGGTGTTGACGCAATCTTTGGCGATACCGCCATTTGCCGCGATATTACCTCTGCCCGCCTCCTGCTCCTCCTCCTCCTCTGACTTCCTTTTTGTACAACATGGAACTTTCGTACATGTTTTGGCTCGCGCATAAATGTTTAATGGAAATGTATTTGACGGCTGGTTTCTACAATTGTTCTCTAGTTGTTGTAGCAATACAAACATGTTATTGTTGTAGTTTACTGTGCATGTATGTACGAGTATTTCTTTCTACCACCACTTTGTTTCAAGTAACTCTCATATTTTTTGCTCAATTGTTTTTTATTTTGCTTGATGTTGTTTGTTCTTATTGTCATGTTACATATTTTTCCTTTTTTTTACAATTTTGTTTGTTCTTAAAATAAGAATGAGTTACAATCTATTGATTCATTCATTCTTTCATTCCATCGACAACTTGTACCAACAACATGGTTAAGCGAAATTGTCAATATTGCTAACACAACAGCAACAACAAAAATCGAAACATGATTGTGAAAATTGTTGAAAGGAAGAACTTGAAAATTAAAATGTTATACACGTAACGTGCTAGTCGTGGTAGTGGCGGTACGACTACAAATCCATGTTCCCGTGTGTAGTTGTGCTTTCATAACAGCTGTCATACAATTAAAAAATCATGAGGTTATTAATTGCAAAACGAAGTCTAGTTAGTTGCGCAACTGCCTTCGTTGTTGTATTTATCAATGATTTAGAAAAGTTTTATAAAACAAAGTTTATATTCGTTGTAATAATTTCTAAGAATAATTTTCTGCTGAAAGTCCAAGATTTTATTCTTCAATTAAATAAAATTCAGTAATTTTCTGTCGATGTAATGGTGTTCCGATAAAAGCTTGTGGATTCTCCTCACTCCAAATGCGACAATTCTGCTTATTGACGTACCCATTCCACCAAAAATTGGCTTCATCGGAAAATAAAATTTTGAATGGACGAAGTGCACGATAAGTTTGACGAACAGTACCATTATTTTGATTAAAAATGAAATGTCAAAGCAAACTAAACTACAAGCAACTATCAGCTGTTAAATGGGTGGTCAAATAAAGCAGTGATGCCAACTCAATGTTTTATCACTCTATAAAAAACACCCGATATTTATATATTCATATATTTCTATTGTGTCCCTTTCACAGTGGGCACCCTCGTATATAATACAATATTATCTGCATATAACACAATCTTCGAAGCAGCTCTGATACACAGTTTCAGGATTTGCTCTTGAGTTCTCTCAGCGGTCATGACTCTTTAATCTTGGGAGTAGGATAAAACAATAAGGGGTAAAATTTTTAGTAAATATGGTGGCTGTTATTTTAGGTAAAAGGCAGTCGTTTTCTTTTCTCTTCCTAAATTCACTCATAAGCTTTCTATATTTTTTTTTATTTAGTGTACTTGGCTGCCACATCCTTTAACCAAAATTTTCGCAAACTCTTTAATCCTTTATTTCCAACGCCAAAAAAACGCCAACTCATAACTTTTAAGGCTCTTACCAACAGATAGTGTATAAGATTAACGTCAGTACCTACCAATATAGCCTACCTGACGGTGGTCTGCACTCCGCGTGATTAATGTTCACCACCACCCCTGCCGCCCTCAGGGGTCACCTGTATGGCCCTTGTGTGTCCTCAAGGTTGCAATGTTATTCATTTAGTACCGCCATATATATTAAGATCATACATTTTGCTAAAGTGTTCGGGCCTATCTTAAACCCTTGTTGCTTCGAGAAAAGCATGCCATCAGCACTAAGAGAAAGCAAAGGTCAAAGTCATAAGACTTGTCCCTGCTGACAGTCCCAGCACCAACAACACACCACCACTTCCATAACGTCTGCTGATTCGTAGCAGCCCATAGAGGCCACCATCAGCTGGGTCGAAGTCCCAGCATAGTATGAATATGCCAAAACATCAACCTTTCCCAGTGACTTTTGGGGTATCAAACTACAGCCACCACGTGGACTCACTGAAGAGACCTCAACCAAACATCTGGCCACAGAATCAGTTAGACAAAGGGGAGCAACGAGGTCCGTCACACGCCATCAATTAGATGAACGTGCGTTGAACAGAGCTTCGCCAGTGAAGCAGATGTTTCACACACGCCCAGCCAAAAGTTTCCGTGTATGGCAACATCATCTGTGGGGCTTAACCAGATCCCGTGGTACCAGTGTAAGGAAACTGGTTACGCCTCGCTGGTCAAACCAATGTAGGTTTGTCTGCTATTGATTTTTGATCCTTTGTAATGGTGGGACCCAGGTATCCTTCCACCTGTATTTCTTAACTTTTCCCCAGAACAAGTCGTTACGACTGACCAAGTTGCCTGTTGTGCCTCCCGGGGGGCTCTCACCAACAATATAATCCTGCTAAATAACTGAAGTTGTAAACTTGTGTTCAAAACAAGTGCAACAACATAAAAAAACGCGTAGATTTGAAAAGTCGCTTTTTAATTTGAACCTACCTCGCATAACTGCATGTAGTATTCCAATTGATGATTTGCTGTAAAAGCCAAAGCAAAGCGGCGAAGCTTAGAAATAGTTAAACTGCAAAAGATAAGGCTGTAAATTGTTTACTTAATTGAGAATTATTATTTAAATTAAAAAAATTATAGTTGAATTATTAATTTATCTCCGATCATTTGGAAAAATAGAAAACAAAAATCTTCATTCTCTCTTTCCTTTTTACAAGAGTGCCGCAGTGCGTGTACTTGAGTTTTTTAATACGATTTCTTTTAATATCCGTTTGTCTAAAGCTTTGACTGGGGATTTCACAAGTGGAATTTGTATATTTTCCCTTTTCTTTATTTATTTGAGTTTGCAAAAAAAAGGGAAATATAAATTTTTGTTGTTCTGTTAGATGCAGTGATTTCTTGTTACTCCAACACACACGCAACTTCATATTTATTTAAAAAAAAGGAAGAAAAAAAATGTTGATGGACTAGGAAATAAAAATGAAATTGTGTTGACGTTTGTCATAAAATGTATTTTCAGCAAAAATCCAATTTTTTGTTGTTTTATTTAAATATTTTTCGGTCCATCCTGTTTTTGGATATTAAAAAGTTCTTGGCGAAGAAGGGTTTGTTTTGCCAGCAATGAAATTGTAATGAAGTTTATTTTGTGGGTATTTAAATTTTTTATATTTTTTTTATTTTATTTTTATTATGAAGCGTATCCATTGTATGGGACAGTTGGATATCTGGGAAGCAAATAATCCTGTTAATGTTAATAATATAAAAAAAGTGAAAGTAGAAAAAATACCAACCGTAATTTTCCGCTAATGTTGTTTTTCATAAAGCTAATGTGTGTATTTAATTTATGAAATTTTTATCATTCTAATCAGTAGATCAGACTTTTCTCTCATTTTCTATAAAATGCAGTCGAGACTTCTTGTGTGGATACGTTTATGTCGGTTGTCAGGAAGAGTTTTTTATTTTTTCGTTTTCTTTTACTCTATTACAATTTTCAAGTGCGTTTTTGTGTCCCGTATTAATAAACAAAAATTTGATTAATAAATCATAACGAAATATGCTTTTTGTGGTTGTTTTTTTTTTTTTGGTTATAAAACTTTGTTGTGAAGGATTAAAAATTCCACTTGGTTTAATTTTGTGTATTGAAACTGAATGGATATATTTTTTGCCAGGGAATATTATATCCAATTAAAAAGCTGGAAGGGATATCTCTCTCTCCCACTCTCTATCAGCCTTAAAAAAGTCTTCCTAGATATTTGTGAAAAGTCTTGTGAAATTTAAGATCTTTAATAAAGCTCTTTGGTTTCTCTGCTAAGACTTGCTATATCCCCTGGTAGATTTTGTACTTATTTTAAAGAGTCTTTCATTAGGCCCTATTTATCTTTGAGTTTGAATAAAAGAAGGCGTGTGCAAAATATTATAAAAGTCTTTTATTGAAAGTCCACTATGTGCCCAATATAACTCCATTAAAAAGCCTAAAATGTCTCTCATGTAAAACCATTTCAGACAGTCCAACGAAGTGCTGAAACCACCCATTATTCTCATTTAAATGCTACTAAGTTGCTCATAGTTTTTAAATAAATTCCTGAAATCATAAAAACTTTTATTCAACTATTATATAAATTAAAAACGACACTTTTGTCGCAACTGTACTTAAATCTCACACCAATTTCGTGCTCCCGCAGCAGCTACTAACGTGAAACCTGCTTAATTAAGTTTCCGTTTTATATATTGATAATCGAAAAAACATAAAAATATTTATAAATAAATAAAGAAATAAATGCTTGCAAGCCACATCAATACAACTGCACAAAAATTACACTAATAAAACACAATTTTGAAACAGATTTTTAATGCATCACCAGCTAATAGAGAATAAGAGCCCGAGTTTAATAATAATTTTCAATGACTAACAGCCGAACATATGCAGGGAGATCCATGGAAAAGTATAAAAACATTCAGACACACAATCGACATTCATTGCTGTGTGTGTGTGTGTGTGTGTGTGTGTGTTTGTTTTTGTTGCACAATATTTAGCATTTAAATTGTGTCCTCTGACCAGTTTATTTTTCGTTTAAAGTTTTGCTCTGCAATTTCTCCACACTTGCAGCGTATGCGCACTCAAACTCTAGTTTTAATGAAATTTTGAACCCAACTTGGCCCACTTACCAAACAAACAAAAAGTAAAATCGAAATACATATAATATCTGCGACCAAATGGAAAATATGCAAAAAAAAAAAAAATTATTGGCAGTGTGAGGAAATTTCGAGTTCAAAATTGTCAAACAATCATGCAAACGTGTGCATGTGTGTGTAAATACACAGTATTCGGTCACACCAATATGTACAAATAAAAAAATAAAAAAAATAAAAATGACTATTTGCGCGTCCATACAAAAATATTCGTATATAAATCTGCATACGTAAATTGCATATATATCGGCGCTGTTTGGTAGGTTGTGTTTGTCTCTATAAAAAGACCACAAAAAATATTATATTTGAGAAAAAAAAGTATCTGTATGTATTATTTTTTCGCGAAATATTGGCTATAAACAGCACAGTTTTGCTTAATTTAAGTGGTTTTTTATGTGCATCCTGTCGTAAATCTACAATTTCGTTTATAAATCTATACTGAGTGACGAAATTGAACTTAACACTTTCTTTCTGTACACTGCGGTCCAAAATAACCGAAGGGATTTGAGCTCATTATAACTTTTTATTTAAGACACACACAGAATTAATTAATTTTTATTGTTGATATACAATTCATTAACACGTTGGCTGCCACGTCGCACATTTTCGTGCGACACCTAAATGTTACCTTGAGGTCACGTCGCACATTTTCGTACATTTCAATATGGAATTTTACATTGAATTTGGATTCTCTGGCTTGTGGTAAATATTATGTTGTTATCCCATGGCCGCTGGGTATTTTTAATGGCCATGTCACACGAAAATGTGCGACACAGAAATAAAGTTTATAACTGCAAAACTAGGAACCAAAATAAAGTCCCGAGTAGTCAAAACTTATTTTTAGGCACTAAGAAACAAAAAAGAAGAAAAATAAGTTTGTTGGCCTCAGGTGACCAAAATTGTTAAATGACATTGCTACTGAACGATCAAAATTCTAAAAGGGCTTTGGCAGCCAATGCGTTAATAAAGAATAATTTTGCGATTAAATTCAGTGAACGGGGAGGCCAATTAAAACGGCTTGTATACGAAATAATTCGTTTGTTAAACATGTAGCCTACAAAGAGCCCCTATGTCGCTTGTAGTGTGCATTGTGGTTTCATTCCATTGGAACCATACCGCAGGTCGTATAATATATTTCAATATTGTCTAATATCTAACAACTGTGAAGGAAACGGCGAAATAGTGCTCATTTAAAAAAAATCGCATCAATAAGGATCGACGAAACACCGCACCAAAGTTTTTTATTATATAAATTTTTTTATTGTTATTATATATTTTATTATTTATTTAGTGTTTAAGCATACAATTTAATTGCATTTATGCCACAACTTTATTAAACTTCATTAACCATAGGCATTTTTAATTAGCTAATTGCTCAATTAGCACTTAATTGTCTATAAAATTGAGCAAATCCGACAACTCACTGATTAAAGTTACCCGAAACTTAAGCATTAAACACAATAACGACAGCACGCTACACGAACACCCACTGCAAAAGCTGTTGGCTACAATCGTCGCCTCGTAGTCAGCTACTTAATTATTTTTAAAACGACACCACCAAATCAATAACCATGTGTTGTTGTTTGTAGTAGAATTTACTTCATACGCCAGTGTAGCCGCTTTCATATATTTAATGCTCTTAAATAGTGTTATTCAAATAAAATATATTTAAAGTGCGCAATATATGACAAGAAATCATTTCATTAGCTTGCAAATATAGTTTTTCTTTCTTTTTGTATAATAAAAAAATTTATTTTCAAGTTTAATATATTTGGATTTATTTATATTATACTGGCAACATTGCATTTACTCATTGTCGCTCACCAAAATAGAAATTAGTTTCATTTGACTGCAACCACAAAAACAGCATGGGCAACAACCAGTAGCCGTATTGCCAGCGGTAGTAAAAATAATCATTCTCATATACACACATGTATTCTATTTTTGACAAGTTATAGTCTGTAGTCTGCTGTCGTTATTGTGTTTAATGCTTTACGTACTAAAATGTAAAAAGAGAAACAAGAAATAAAAAATTTCGAATCAAGTTTTTTAATATTAATTACAAAATAAAAAAATTTTCAAATACAAAAAAAATCTCAGTCTTGAACTACTTCATTCATTATTAATGTCAAAATTCAGATAAAAAGTGCTCCCAGTTTTGAACTCATGTCATCATGGACATAAAAATTTAAGTTTATTAATATTATATATATTAATAATTTTACAATAAAAAAATGACAAAAGAGTAAACCCAGCTTTGAACCTGAATCCTCATGAATATAAAACTTGAAGTCTGAAAGTTAAAAAACAACAATGAAAAAGAAATTAAATTAATTCTCAGATTTGTGCTCAAGTACACATGAATATAAAAATATAAGGTTATTAAAATAATATTTACTATTAATCGCAAAATTAAGAAAAATAATAAAAGAAAATTCCCGGTTTTTAACTCAGGTCCTTATAAATAAAAAAAATAATATTATATTAATAATTACTTTTCAATAAAAAAATAATAATAATATTAAGTTCTGGGATTTGAACTTGGGTCCTTATGAATACGAAAATTTAGGTTTTTATTTTCATTAATCTTGGGTCAACCTGTACTTTCAAAGCAACACCTGGTTTTGCCATACAAAGAGACTTTATTAATTTAAAATCACATTTGAATGGCTTTTAAGTAGGTTTTATGAAATGTAACCCTGATTTTGTCCGTGCTAAGTTGAGTGCTGCCAAGTTATAAATTGGAAAATCTGATTATGTCTGAAGAATGCCCAGAAAAATCCACACAATTTGCATGAATTTTATATGAAGTAGTGTGATTTTCAAGAATTTCGAAGTATTTTCATAATTTTAAGATAATCATTTGCAAAATATAACAGAATTTCTATTTTCGAATTCATTGGAAATGTTTTTATTTTTGTATACAAACAAAAACAGCTGTAGTACAGTTTGTGAATTAAGTGTTGTAAAAGGGGAAGAAAAATTGAACAACAAGTGTTGTAAAAATTTCTTTGAGAAATTTTTATGTACTGTGCTTAAATTTATTGGACAAACTGTGTGTTAGAATATGAATTTATTAAACTCTTCAACTTTAATTATGTGCTGTTTCTTTTTTCACAAAATCTTACTAAAAACTTCAAAGTGATCAATTGAATTTATTAAAGCTGTAGTGTGAACGCAAAATCACATGTTTATGATTTTAACTTTAAACTTAAAACGAATTGGACGATTTTACTATTTCTTAAAAATTTGCTTGCAAGAGTTTTTTTTTATAAAAAATTCTTTTATGACTTTAATCATAAATTAACGAATCATTAGTTGTAATAAATAGTAGTCGATTTCTTGATTTTATTTTTTTATGTTGTAGTGCTCTTTAATGGACAAAACAATTCCTAGCATTTAGCCAATTATGTTGAGTCCCATTCCGTTAATGGCGGGACGTTCAATAAATTTTAAAATGCCATTAAAATGGAAATATATTGAATGCTGCTGTCTGGGATTTTGATTTTTTCGCTTCAGCAACAGAACAAAATAATTCAATAATTTGTTTTTTATAAAGTTGCCCATTCCAAATTTTTATTATATTTGATAGCGATTTTTTTTTTATAATTTAAGCGACATCAGGAGTATGAGAGCGACAGCTATGAGTGGCATGAACATTAAAAAGCCTTCACTACAGAATAAAAAATTCCGCTTATAAAAAAGTGCTGTTTATGTATGCGTGTATACAATTTATCCATAATTGCACTGCATTCACATACAAATTCACGTGAAATATTTGCATATTTGCAACATATTTGATCAGTTAAAACATTTATTTTATATAAAAAATTATATATACATGCCTGCATATATATATATATATATATATATATATATATATATATATATATATATATTTTATATAAAACGTTGAATACAACACTCATAAACTCATGTTAAAATATTTTAACACTGTTCTGTTTAATCATGCCACAATGGGTATCCTGTTTTTTGGGTTGGGTTGCCTGGAAAATTCTCCTTTCCACAGACCAGACTTTTCATTTATTGTTTATCATATTGGAAATGAAAATGCACACATTCAGTGTTACTTTTGTTTTTTCTTCTGTTAAAAACTGTCAATATTTGTGTGTTCGCTTTTTTCTATAATTTTCTGTATGTTAAACAACTTCGTAGTCATGTTTAAATACATGAAGCGAATTCCGAAAAAAGGTAAAATAATAGTCGCATCAATACTGTACATGTAAATGCTTAATTTATATTTGTAAATATTTCATGTTCAATTAAAATCAAAAGGAAAAAAAATTATAATAGTCTGTGCAAAAAAAAGGGGTGTGACATAAATACAAAAAACAAAGTGAAAAATAAATAATAAATAAATAAATTCATTGAGGTATGATAAATTGCGATTTGTGATTGTATGTGTTTCCAATAGTGGTGAGCGTAAATGCTTTTATTATTTATTTTAATTTACTGAATGCTAAAAAATAAAGGCATGGGATATATAAAATAAATTTGTTAGAGTTCGAAATATTGTATGGAAATTCGACTGGTTAAATTTAAAAAAAAATTCTATTTTAAACACTTATCAGACTGCCCGCGTCACCTTGATTTATTAACCGCATAGTTTCACGTTGCGGGCTCGTGAGTTGTTCTCCAAGATCTAGCGATTTAAAGCCGCTAGATTAAATTCTATGGAGAAGTGTGCTACACCGATAAGATCGCGACCATTTTTTTTTTCTTTTTGTTCTGAGTCCTTTTTCCCAAAATGTTAAAAAAAAATTCGAAATGACCAATTAAGGGGTTTTAGCTAGTTCCTATCACTGAGGGTAATGCAGATCCTCAGGGAACCTTTAACAATTTTTTTTCTTGTTTGCTTTAGAAAAGGGGGGTTGGACTCTTGCATATGCAGTGAATTGTGTCAAAACTGGAAAGTAGGGGAGAATTTTAATACAACAGAAGAAGACGGAGTAAAAGATAGTAACTTTCTGCCTCGCCAGCAAACTTCTTCAACTTCCTGCTACGAAAATTTTAAATTTTCAAAAATCGGAAAGTTATTGGTTTCAATCCGTTTTGAAAACAAAAATGAGTTCTCATCAGTGCCTCGTTTCTGTAACTGATACGAGAAGTTCTCACACCGAAAATCTAAATAATTATGGTTGTCATACTTTTTATTGTAGGGTTATCCATAGAATAATATATTTATTATTATAAAAAAAATTTTTGACTCATCCTGTGTTTCACAGAGTGGCGACAATATTTTCGATGCGAGAAGTTCTCACTTCAGTTACAGAAACGAGGCACTGATTTCGACGTTTTGAGGTCTTAGGAAGCTTCCTTGCGTGTGTGTGCGTGTGTGCTATATACTATGCTATAAGACTTATAGCTCTGGAAAGCGTTGGCCGATTTCAATTGATGGCATTCTGAAGAGTTCTACTGAACTCAGATTTCCTGTGAATTAGAACCGATTCGAAACGGTAGATTTCAGGGAATTTTGAAAAATCTTAGAAAAGACAGCATTTTGAAAGGGGTTTTTTAAATAACTTCTAAACGACTTTAGGCATTAAACACAATAACGACAGCAGGCTACACGAACACCGACTACAAAAGTCATTGGTTACAATCGTTGCCTCGTAGTCAGCTACTTAATTATTTTTAAAACGACACTACTAAATCAATAACCGTGTGTTGTTGTTTGTTGTAGAATTCTCTTAATACGCCAGTGTAGCCGCTTTCATATATTTAATGCTCTTAAATAGTGTTACTCCAATAAAATATATTTAAAGTCCTTAATATATGACGAGAAATCATTTCATTTCATTTGTAGTTTCTTTTTTTATAATAAACAGTATATTTTCAAGTTTACAATAATTGAATTGATTTATATTATACTGACAACATTGCATTTACTCATTGTCGCTCACCAAAATAGAAATTAGTTTCATTCGACTACAACAACAAAAATATCAGGGACAACAACCCGTAGCCGTGTTGCCTGTACTAGTAAAAATAATCATTCTCACATACGCCCATGTAATCTAGTTTTGACAAGCTGTAGCCTGTAGTCTGCTGTCGTTATTGTGTTTAATTCTTTACCGATTGACTCCACAAACTCACCCTTGAAGAAAGTTGTAAAGAAATCCATAATTTGATGAGATCTTCATTCTTTTGTAATTTAATTTTATTTATTTTTTTTAACAATTGATCTGATCATTATTGTTATAAATATTTATTGTTATAAATATATATGTTTATAAAAATATATTTTTATAAATATATAAATAATATAAAAAGATTTGTATGGAAATTTAGATGAAAATATTCATTTAATTTAATTTCATAGACTAATTGTTCGAAAATTTTTTAAAATTCAGAAAGACATGATAAGTATTCCAAAAATAAGGGAACATCAGCTCATAAATATTTCACTTACTTCTATTGAAATATAATATTTCTTATTAATATATCTTCTACATTCTGTTTATTTAAATTTTACAATCAAATCAGATCAAACGTCATTTATTGACTACAATTAAGCAAAAAGTAAACGGACATATTTCATATGTTTTTTTCTTCATCTCATGGATATTTTCTCTTTTTGTATTTCTGAGAGAACACTTTTTGCTTGAAAATGTTTTGTTTTGGTTAACAAACTCTCCAACCGCTTGAAAATCAACAGACAAACAAACTGTCAACTGGACATCAAACGGAACCTACAGACGGATGTTAAATGACATTACGAAAGCGAAATAAAAACATGTCTGCGAAGTAGAAAAAGCAAAAAGCACAACCATTATGGGACCGTGCTAAAAATGTAAACAAAGAAAAACAACAACAACAACAATAATAATAAAAACAAAAAACCCAACGATTTCACAGTTATTGACAATCATATGTTGCGTTTAAGTGTTCAACACTAAAACCTGCTAAAACGCTGTGGTGTATGAAGGGAATTAAACTATTGCCAGGATCGCCTGCAAGACTGCTGAAAACGTTTGTTGTACCACAAACTCAAACTTCTCTTTTATGAATAAATAAATGCCTACAAAAAATATGAAAAATTCCGCCAAGGATAAAAGGAATTTAGTTTATGATGATACTCTCACTTACTTTCGTCCCTGAAAACAAAAACAAAAACAAAGAAAATTATCAAAATACATCACAATTTAAAATTTACAGACAAAAAACAACGGCAAAGCAAATAGAAACTATAAACTCCAGTTAGAAACTCTGTTAACCGCGGGAAGAGGGAAAATGGCAACGCAGTCAAGGTTTTGTAAATCCAGGAGTTGGCACAAAGTCTGAAGTGTTTCATGTACAACTATAGAGAGGACGACCCAGCAGCCGGATGTTAAGTGTGAGTTGTAGACAGTCACATCTTAGAAAAATAAATTGGGCTTCCTTTTCTTTGTTTGTTGTTGTTTAAGTGTAAAAGACTTTCTAGTGTATTTCTTTTTTTTTTAACAAATAACGCCTTAATTTTGTTTCTATCTTTTTCCAATGTCGTGTTTTTTACCACGTCAAAGATCAAGGATGGAAAAATGGTTTCCATTTTGTGAAAATTGAGTACCAATTTTTTAACATATTGAAAATAAAAAAAAAGTTTAAAAAGAAGTTTCAAGAAAAATGCGACATTTTCTTTTCTTAAAAAATGCTACATTTCTTACACTTTTTAATAAAAAATCGCAACATTTTGTCATTTGAACATAAAGAATTTATTACAAATAAATCCAACATTTCTTACGAAAAATTATTTAAGTTTTAAAACTTCTCTAAACCGCCCATTTTTAGAAAAGAACTAAAAATATGTTACATATTTGCCAGAAAAGAAATCTTAAGGCAAAAGGAATATAATATTTGCCCAACTCTGAAGCCAAACCCGAACTTTTCGTCATGCCTTATAAATTTCTAACAGAGTTTTTGTCGAAATAAAATTTGATTGTTGATGTTTTGGTAACGACTTTCGTAATTAAAAAGACGCATTTAATAATTTTATATATATCATATTCATTTCAAGTATATAATTTGAGAGAGAAAAAATATCGGTGTTTGATGGAAAGTGAGAGCACAGAACTCGAATGTTCGGACGTACACTAGTTATTAGTTAAAATCAAATTATTTAAGAATAATAGCCGTATGAAATTAAAACACCAAACTTTTGCCGACAATATTAAATGCCGAATCCGCATATTCGGCCAGATGTTACATACAAACTTTATGCAAGAATAGTAGCCACATTAAAATGAAACACCGGAAGTCGAACGAAACAGTTATTGTCAAACCCGAATGCTCGGTCGTACGATAGATGTAAATATTACAATTTTTACCGAAGCCGAATGTTCTACCGAATATTATACTTTAATATTGAAGAACAGCATCCACATGAATATGAAACAACGAACTTTCAGCCGAATATATAAATATAAATAGTTTTTAGTGAACCCGAACTTTCGGCCGAATACTAGTTATAAATATTGTTGAAGCATAGCAGCCAGAAATACCGGAATTCGGCTGAAAGCAGTTTTTGCCAAAAAAGAATTTTCTACCAAAAACTATATACAAAAGACATTACATTTAAATTATGATCAGGAATTGTAGCTACTTTTAAATGATACACTAAACTTTGACTGAAAACAATTATTACCTAACCCGAATGTTTGACCGAATATTAGATTTTAATATTCAAGAACAGCAGCCACATGAAAATGAAACACCGAACTTTCAGCCGCATATTAGATTTCAATATTCAACAACAGCAGTCACATTGACATAAAACACCGGAATTCGGCCGAAAGTAGTTATTTCGAACTGGAATATCCGGCAGGACACTAAATATAAAAGATATTCAAAAATAGCAACCGCAATAAAATAAAACATATATTCGCAATCTTGAGTATTCGACCGAACTCGGAATATAAATTGTTAACAGCCATATTAAAAAAAAACTTTTACTAATTACTAAACTCTGAATATTAAAAAGAAAAGAAAGCTGAAAAGGCTTTAAATGTATAAATCACTTCACGCAGGAAAGCAAAAACAATTTTGTAAATAATCTTTCGTATAAACAATTTGTAAACCGAAGAATTCTACAGAAAAAAAGATGTTATTTTCCCTACAAAATTAAGAGAGGAACACAAATGGAGTAACAGAGAGTAAAGAAAGTAAAATCATTGAATTTTGTTGTACAACTTTTATCTTGAATCTTGTTGTTTCGTTTTCTTCAAAATTTAAAAAAATTTTAAATATTCAAGGTGATGTTAATTACAAAATTAGGACAAAAAGGATTCATTTGAACTGAAATATTTTGATGTCAATTCGTGATAATTATTTAAGATAAAATATTTAATTTATTTCTTATTAAAGAAATAACTTATTTATTTGATTAACTGTTTAATTTTAACGAAATGCTACAATTTTGCACTTTAAAGAAAAAAACTGCGCGCAACGAGAATCACTTGGATCTATTTTAAAAAATCCTTGTGGGCTAGAGAAATGCCTTCACTCCCTGGTTAATTAAAAGCAACCCTTTCACAATTATATGTTACCACTGCCAAAGTCTCTCGTCAAACATTTCGAAAAGAAGTAGAAAAAAACTATTAATTTATTAATAAAACATGAACTGCCTGCATAAAATATGAAGTGGATGCCCGAGTGAGTCAACAACGCCGCTAATTGCATTTTCCCTAGAATAACTAACAATCGATCGATATATTGAAAACCGTCGTTCATGGCTGCAGCCCTTAGCTGCCCAACTTAGAAAGTTTTATAATTCTTGGCCATCGTTTTAAAATCATTTTAGTTTAAATTATTTCTTTTCTATGGCTGGGTTTTGGTGTTTTTCCCTATTTTTTTTTACTATTTTTTTTTTATTAATAGAACACAAATTAATACATTTACGGTATCAGGAGTATGTGTGTTTGTGAGTGAGTGTTTGTGCAAACGGACCGTAATTGTAAACAGAGCAACTGGAAATTAAAATAGGGGAAAATTACGCTAAAATTTTGATATTGTACACAAACATACACACACACACACACAGTAACTGCTAATACGTTTCTGTTCTAAATGCACTAGAAAACACTCTTCCCTACTCCTTTTCATTTCCGTGCGCTATTGTGCAAAAATAGTAGTTAGTTTTTGTTGTTGTAAACAAGCATATGCACATCCGGTTGACCACCTACGTTTACAATTTTCTATACAACTGTGTGCGTGAGCTTTTGTGTATGTGTGTGTGTGTGTGTGTGTGCAATTGTGTTTAGTTTCATTAAGGGAACTTTAAAACATGTTTTGTATTTCAATTGTGCCACACACAAGTACGCACTACAATACGCAGCCCCTCATACAATTCCAACATCAAATTTGCGATACACCATCGTGCTACGCACTTTTTGTATGTATTTAACAAAATCATATGTAAATATGTATTTCACTACGTTCAGTGAGTAGGGCTGAGCACATATTTCTAGGAAGCAGTTGCTCTCAATTGCGTTCTACAATTTATAATTTCCACCACTTGGCCAGTTTAAGGCCGATTTGAAACATTTTGATGGAATATGATCGGGAACTTTTTTGAACAATATTTAATATAACTGAATTACGTCTAAATATAACCAACTATTCATAAAAAATATTAAATTATTATTAAATTTCAAATTTCTTTTCAAAATTTATCAAAAAAAAGTCTTAACAAACTAAAATATCTCTTTTCTTTTTCATTCGCCGGACCATATTTAGCGTTTTTGGATTTTTTATTTCCTTAAGTGGATTTTGAAAGTGTTTTTGATTTATTATAAGAGAACTTTTCCTAAAAATTATTTATTTGAAGTTTTATAGATTAAATATCTCCACTAAAAACTCTTAGTTAAATCTAAGAAATTTTAAATATTAAGAATTCGTCTCAAACTCAATTCTTTACTAAAGCCCCGGTCACATATGGGCCGAAAAAAAAACAACGTAACCACTAAATAAAAATTAAACACATTTTCTTTCTAAAGAAAGTTTATTAAAGTCTAGGCCACCGACTATTCGTTTAATATGCAATTGTTTTACTTAAGAAAAACGTATATAAATAAAAATATATTTCTTCGGTGTTTAGTGGTTACGCTCTTTTAGGCAAATATTTGCCAAGTGTGACCATACTTAAAACTAAAATTTAAATTTAAAAAAATTTAAATAAAAAGTTTGTTATATGCAAAATTTCATTCTTATTAAAAAAAAATTTGAATATAAAACAAATAAAAGTAATTTTTTAATCCGCAGATTTGAACTTAAGTCCGTGTAATAATTTTCTAATAACGCCGCGTTTAGACGTGCAAGTTTTCGCATGCATTTTCTGTGTAGATATTAACAAGGTTAATTTCGTAACAACAACCGCATGTCTCTCAAGTTGTGTGAGTGTTCACACGGTCAAATAAAAGCTCTTTTCAAAACAGAGTTGTCAATGACAACTTTAAATAAGTAGTTAAATTTCAAAGCAACCAGATAATTTGTATTGTTTCAGTGTTATTTTTGTTTTAAAATTGTTTTAAAATGCTTGATTTAAGTATATGCAAAGAAAATGATATTAAATTATCTCTCAGAAGTGTTTAAAATAATTAAAATATACCATGAAATTATACCGCCATTCAGCTAATTTATGCCACACTGGCAATACTGTCATATAATTTACCATTCACTTGCAGGAAGTGTCAAAAGGTCACTGTCCCTTAAAAGTCTTTGAGTTGAATGTTGGCTGCTTTTGCCGAAAGTGTAACTGCGTTCACACTTGTCAAATATTTGTCCATAAAAGCGTAACCACTAAATACCAGGGAAAAACATTTTAATTCAGATACGTGTTTAGCAAGTAAAACAGTTTAATTAATAACTAATAAACATAGAATCATAGAATCCGATTTAATTATGAAACTTTTTAACTGAGTGGACACTGAATTCAAATATTTTTTTTTATTAGTTTTTAGTGGTTACGTTTTTTAGCGGCACATATTGGACAAGTATAAACGTACCTTCAGCAAAAACTTTGAAGGGTATTAAACTTTTGCGAACTTGTACTCGCACATTTAAACGCTGAGTTAGTAATAGAATAATTAATTATCTGGGCTGTTGTTTTAGCTGCATGACAACGCCAAAATGTTGAAAATATTGTTAGAATCGATTTTTATTTAATATAAACTTTTAAAGAACTTCAGGGCATTTATTTTACCCTTCACCAAAAATTCTAAGGGTTTGATATTCCATGTGGAATCTCCACAATATTAATAGGCGAACCCATAAAGCCAATGAATATATTGTGGGTTCTTATGAATAGAGGAGATGAAAGTATTGCTGAAAGGACTGTTTTTATTGAAAATCTGTAAAATCCAAAATTGGTTCCAGAGCTGGGAAATTTGAACTTGTATTTGGTATATAAAAGTTAATTTTGTTTAGTTAATTAAAACTATTTTATACAGCAAGAAGAATTAATTTCGTATTCAAAATTATAAAAAATCAATAAGACGATTTCAGGGTTGGACAACTGAAACTGTTTTTTGTGCATAAAACTAAACAACTAAAACATTTTTTTCTTTTTCGTTGTAAATAAACGAATTTTATTTGTTTAAAAAAAATTCATTTATAATCAGTAAAGCAAAAAAAGAAACAGCTTCAGAGCTGGGAAGTTTAAACTTTTTTTGCAATATAGTTTCTTGACCTTCTTTATTAATAATAATGTCTAGTATTTTTAAGCTTAAGGTCTCTTTATTTTTAATAAAATTATAAATTGTGTTTTGAAAGGAAATAAATTAGTATGGAAAATCGGAAAGATTAAAAAGATGATCCCAGGGATGGAAATTAAGTCTAAAATATTTTGATATATAAAAATAACTTAATAAATGAAACAAATTTTTTTAAATTAAATCAATTAGTTATTAATTGAAAACATATTATTATTTTGGAAAATTTTTTTACTTAAAAGAGTGTTCTTTTATATATCGAATTTTGGTTAAAAAATTTATTTCAACCGTAAAAACAAAAACTTTTTTATCTACTCCAGAGTTACGTCGGTGTAGGATATATAGGGTGTTTTTTATGAAGCGATACAACTTTGAGTTGACATCACTGCTTTATTTCACCACCCATTTAACAGCTGATAGTTGCCTTTTGTTTAGTTTGCTTCGAAATTTCATTATGGATCGACTTACACCGGAGCAACGCGTCCAAATTGTGGACATTTTTAACCAAAATAATGGATCTGTTCGTCAAACGTATCGTCCATTCCAAATTGTATTTTCCAATGAAGCCCATTTTTGGTTGAATGGGTACTTAAATAAACAGAGTTGTCGCATTTGGATTGAGGAGAATCCACAAGCTTTTGTCGAAACACCACTACATCCACAGAAAATTACTGTTTGGGGCGCTTTATGGGCTGGCGCAGTCATTGGCACGTATGTCTTTAAAAACGATGATGGTCAAAATGTTAATGTTTGTGAAAATTGGTGTTCCAGATTGCGCCTTGTAGGCCCCAGCCGTGGCGGCCACATGGCCGAAATCATATTTAAACATTAATGTCATAAAAATTTTTCTATCACGAATCAGAAGTGGGCAGTAAGCGGGACCAAATCTAAATGGGTATAAATCGAAAAGCCAAAAAATTTTCTATGAACTTCGCGAACAGATTATATTTTCTTTAAGCAAATTTACACAATTTGAAAGTGTTTCTCTGGCGCTAAACGATTCGATATGACTCTGCAAACCGTACGGAACAGAAATGTCAATACAGTTTGACATTCTCAGCTGTCAAATTAAATATATCGATATCTAAAGTCCGCATGCAGATAGAAAAAAATAAACACCCGATATTACGACAGTAAAGCAATAACTTTATAGTAACCATTATATATGTATGTGAGTGTAATAAATTTATTCAGGTAGGTGGCACCTTATTGGCATTACTAATGTGTTGTTGGACGCAAACTTTTTGCCATGAAACAGTTCGTTTTTTTTATTTTTTTGCGAAATACGAATGTCTGTCTTTTTGTGGCAGAGATTAAAATTCGGAAGGAGAGAAAAAACGGTAACTTAACCACACTAATGCAGCATGCACACACATACATTCTCACTTCATTGTGCAAGTGCACGTATTCAATGCATCATATATCACACACATGCAAATACATACATGCATAGAAATAGTCATGAGGGTGTATGCGTGTGTGTGTACATGTTGAAACTTTAAAAACTGATGATTTCGTTTTTGAACCGCTTTGGGGTGGCGCTGTTGCTATACTGTAGCATGATGGAGGATTGATTCATGCTGTATTTGGATTTGAAATGAAATCATATGCAACAACATGACTACTCCAATAGCTGTGTTGAATTTTGGCTTATAATTTGAAATCAATATTTTCGGTTATTGGCATAAAGATACACTTGCCAGGGAAAGAGAATGCAGAGTGGGTGTTGCAGTGAGAGCGTGAGAAAGAGAGAGAGAGAGGGAGTGAGAGATGGCGAGAAAAAGGCAGGTTGTAACCAAATGTGTGCCTATATAATTTCGTTTGCATCGTTTACAAATTTTTGTGTATGCCGCGAAATTTTAACTGTCAAGATTCTTTTTTTTGCAATCCAACCAAATACGGATACATACTCGATTTTTTGACTTCAGGTTGGAGCAAAAAACATGTTTACTTGTAGCCATAACCTAATAATTTCCACTATGTGTAGGGATTAAGTTTTTCTCGTTGTTTAACTTCAACAAATGACAGATACTTTTGATGACGTATATTTTTACCCCCCTCCCCCAAAAAACATTAGCAAGCTTATGTTGCTGCATTTATTATTGAGGCTGAGGTATGCCTTAAGGCACTTGTGATTAGTTTTGTAGGTAGCAGGTTTTGCTTATGTGTCATTTTGTATCAAATTTTAGCTGATAATTGAATCCTTAAGGTTAAATGGTGGAATATTTTTTAAATATTGTACTCCCCCTGTTGTTAGTGATTTAAACAAAATTAATAAAACATGGAAATCCGACAAACTGTTTAAATTAAATGACGTTTGCTTTTTTTCAACTTAAAGGAAGTAGCAGGTAATAACTTCATTGAAATTGGACTTACGATAACAATTTTTTCAGTTGTATGACAACAATTTGTTTTAATAATGATGCATCGAAAAGTGCTCAAACACCTGCCGTTCTCTGCTTGAAAACGTGCCCTTAAGTTTAATTAGTTGTCGAAGGATTTGTTTGTATCCTCCTATGAATTTTCTATCGTATGTGTCGCGTGTAGTTTTGGCGGCAAGAGAATTTAAAATAATAAAACAAGACCGAAATTGCTACCATCTGTTAGGCCGAAGTCCGACAAGCTCATGTGCAGCATTACTCCTTACCCAAGATTTCTACCTACTCAAGACATAGATCTCACCAATTCCCGGCCTCAGATCATTCAACACGCATTGAGAAAGCAGCGTAGTTTGTATCACAACACAACATGCCGTCTCATAAAGACCGTCTCATTGATATCAAAAATATACTACTACGTTTTATTATGATTTAGATTTGTATCACTCTATAAAAAAAAACACCCGATATTAAAAACAAATAATTTATTTCACACAACCGCAAGGCAACTCCTTGCCAAATCGTACCAAAAAGTCCATTTTAATGAATGCAATCGTGATTCGTTAAGGAATTTAGTTATTTCACACGAAATGACGTTCATAATTAAACACCAGCTGGTCTCTGAACTTGAAGAGATACTTTTCAAGCAAAATTCCGCTAATTTAGAAGCGTTTTTTTTTGTGCTGAAAAGTGGTGTCAATATAGTTGTAGATTCTCAGCCATAAGTTATCGTTATCGATAGTTCAAACGCCATTCGTTTTCTGGCCTGTTAAAAACCCCTACCCAGCAGGTTATTTCTGGGGATTTAATAGGGGGTTTTTTATATGTTGGAATATTTCATCTATGCAGTGCTGTTAACTTTTCGGTGTATCTCAAAAGTGCCTCAAACATGGATATTAAAAATGTTTGTGCTTTCCTTTCTGTTCTGTTTGTTTTCTGTTCGTATTCATTTCCTGAAGTCTTCCGTGGCAGGTATTGCCTTCTCTTCAAAGTCTGTCAAAGCTGCGTTTCAGCGCAGTCCATTAGCCAAGTTTACAGCGTTTATATGTCTGATACGAAATAGCACAATAACAAAGCCCAGTGCCATTTTAATTTCCCTACATTTAATATATTTTAGAAAACTTTTTTCGTTTGTGAGTTAACCAGTTTTAACAGATTTTCGTTTGCATTTCGGTCCACAAAATGCAGGCGATTAATAATGTATGAGTGTGTTTGTTTAGAGTGGATGTGTGTGTGTGTGTGTTTGTGTAACTTTTTGTATAAAATTTAGTTTGATTTTATTTTTGCACATTTCCGCTAATGTTCAATATTGTCGTTGGCTGTTGTATGGGACAAGCTGTTATTGATGTTATTGTCAGTTTCGTTAATTTTTGCTATTCTAGTTGTTGTTGTTTTCCTTGTTGTTTCCTGTCCACAGTGTTTATTTGAATGTTTTTATAGCGAAAAAAAATTATATATACACATATTTATGCATTTAGCCAAGTTATATATTCTATTGCATTTTGGTTGATAAAATATGCTCTTGTTTAATTCTAAAACACAAACACACACCCCATGGAAACAAACATACCCATGGCCACGTGCTTGTGTGTGTGTACTTGTGGTATATGTATATAGTATTTACGAGGCTTGTCCTAGAACTACCCGTTCAAAATGAATTAAAAAAATGTGGAAAACTTTTGTTGTTTTATTGATTGTCTTTGTCCTGCCGGGTGGTCCTCGTAACTGCGCTGGCTGGGGATAGCCTGTCCACACCTTATTTTATTTCGCTTATATGTTGTATATTTAAATCAAATTTTATACAAAAGTTGCAAACATATCTCTGCCTCTCTTTCACTCTTTGGCCTCTAAACAAATAAAATAAGATAAAATGTTGTTTGTAACTTTTTTATTGTGAGGGTTTTTCAATAGTGTTTCAATGCAGTTAATTTTTTTTCATAGTCGCCTTAAAATCATTGCAATTTTCCACTCATTGCTTCCTGCTGTCCAATTCGAAACCACATTTTTTTCTGTTCGCTTTATTTGTTGTTGTGTTTATAAAGTAATTTTAATAATTAAAATTATTTAATTGGTTTTTTTTCTGCTGAGTGCAAAAAGCGAACAGAATAAAATTTTAAATGAATAAATTCCATTTTAATTACGAATATTTACATATTTATATGACAGCTGTTACGTTTATAAATGGAAATTAAAAAAAAAATAGATATATAAAATATAATTAAAACGTCTGGACAAAGGTCCTGTGATAAGAGAGCAATTTATTTATAGTTTTCATAAATATGCAACATTTGAAAATGATTAAAGTTCAGTAACAATTAAAGTCCAATAACTTTAATTGCATAAATATAATTTATTTATAATAAATTTATAAAACGGGAAAGACCCGGGTTGCAACACCTGCCTCAATTTTAAACATTCAGCCACTGCTCCTGTTTTTCGTATATTCAGCAGTCCAGCATATTGAATTACCAAGTCAGCATTCATCGTTTTAAATTATTAAGCAGTGGAGTTATATTGTTTCCAAAAATTGTTCACACTTTTTTGTATTTTGTTAAAGGAAATAATTTAAATCTGACGAAATATTGGAACTAAAATAATTTTGATTAAAAAAATACCCTCAATTCTTGGTAATTTATGAAATAAATATACATTAAAAAATTATTGCAGTATTTCTTTTTAAATAAAAAGTTTGAAATAAAATAGGCCGTGTTTTTGAGATCGGAAGGAGACCTACTCATCAAATAATAAGTGTTTTTTTTAGAGTGATACAAGTTTAAAGCGTAATAAAGCATAGTAATATATTTTTGATATCAATGAAACGGTCTTTATTGGATAGACAATTTTATGACATTAATGTTTAAATATGATTTCGGCCATGTGGCCGCCACGGCTGGCGCGTACAAAGCGCAATCTGGAACATCAATTTTCACAAACTTTTCGCAGCATTTGCGGCCGTATCTCGCCGATAACTCTTTAAATGTTGATTTCCAGGTGTTCAATTGTTTGTCGTTTATCGACGTACACAAGTGACTTTACATAACCCCAAAGAAAATAAGCCAATGGGGTTAAATCGCACGATCTTGGGGGCCATTTCGTGAAATTATTTTTTCGTCCAAAGTTTCCTTGAGTAAATCAATTGTAGCGCTGGCTGTGTGGCATGTGGCTCCATCCTGTTGGAACCATATATCAGCAAGATTAATGTCAGCTAATTGAGGTACGAAAAAACTTCGAATCATGTTCTTCTACCGTTCACCATTGACAGTAACATTCTGACCATCATCGTTTTTGAAGACATACGGGCCAATGACTCCGCCATCCCATAAAGCGCACCAAACAGTAAGTTTCTGTGGATGTAATGTGTTTCGACAAAAGCCTGTGGATTCTTCTCCTTTGAAAATACGATTTTATATGGATGAGTTTGACGAATAGAACCATTATTTTGGTTAAAAATGTCCACAATTTGCACGCGTCGCTCTGGTGTAAGTCGATCCATAATGAAATGTCAAAGCAAACTAAACAAAAAGCAACTATCAGCTGTTAAGTGATAGTGATGTCAACTCAAAATTTTATCACTCTATAAAAAAGCTTTCTAGCAATAGTCGCTTGAGATGGGTAACAATGGATCAGTCAGTGGCGTTAAGGTTAAGCCTCTCATCAAAATATTTTGATACTGAATTTAAAGTGCTAACAAAATATTTCTATTGAAAATACTTTGAAAATTAATTTAGAAAAAATCGGTGCAAAGAAGACGATGCGTGGCTATGACATTATATCGGTCATGTTATTAATCAGTATTTTTATCCACTGCTGTGACTGACCGTACACGACTTGCGCCTTCACGTAAGAAAAGGTAACGTAGTGAACCATGAAAAATTCCTCAAGAAGAACTGCAATCCTATAAAAGTTTTTGACATGTGGAAGTGTATCAGTGCGAGTGGTATGTAAAACTCTCAAAAGAGAGTAAACGATCAGTCTGGCAACACTTAACAACTAATTACCAACCAGGCTTGATATTGACTGACTCAGAGTTACTATGCGACTGACTATTGAAATAATAATTAACAGGTTTTCGCTTGAAATTGCCTGAAATATCACCAACAAAAACTGTGAGAAATTGGAACATGTGGCAACGCAGCCTTCAGAAAATTTTTGTGATGCTTTAAAATCACCGCTGATAATATGACACATTCCTCGGCGCCGATATTTTACTCTGCGCCATAGCAACTACTTGTTTTTCATACAAAATGCATACAAACTGATTGTCAATAGTGGCATTTAAGCGGCTTAAAATTTATAAACAATTTCAGGAGCATGATTTCGGGGTTCTAAGCAACTGTTAGTGTGCAGTAATTCACCCGCGTATAATCATTGTTTCCACTTATTGCAGCCACCGTTTCATAAAAGTAACTAAAAGCAGTTTCAATATGTTTGTGTACGCAAACTTACTTACTCAATGCGGGCGCGTAATTTGCACAGAGTCTCGCAGTATAAGAAGACGGATTTTTTTTTTGTTTCTTTTGTTGCCAACTACGTTTTGCGTTGGAATTGAAAATCCGCGTAAACACGTTTGTATCTCGATGTATTTGAGTAAATTCTCAAATTCCTAAATGTAGGCTACAAAATATATGAACACATTTTGTGCTTAAAATCAAAATGCATGCATCTGCACGCACATGCACTCGCTATTAACTTTTTGTTTGCAACATATTTTTCTTCTTTTAATTTCGTTTGCTGATTGTTGTCATTATAAATACTGGAAACATTTCTTTACACCGCTTCCTCCATAGATATTGTTTCGATTCTACAAATTCTAGTTTTCAAAATACTTTTCAAAAGTTTTAGTGCTCGAAAGTATGATTATGGCCATTAACTAAAATTTATAACTCACTTTAATATAACTTGCATTAGCTGAATCAAAAACAAACAACAACAAAATCATCCCTGCTTTTGATTACGTAGTTAAAATGGTGCTGCAATTAATTGCATATTTATTGGTCGTCAAATTGTTTTAATTTCGTTTCGTTGCTGTGGCATCGTTATAACTAAATAAAACATAAGCACACACACACACGCACACACATTCATTATTATATTGTTCTTTTGTTCAGGGAAGCAAAGGCCACAAATGATTCGTTGTTTTAACTCTTGTTGATATTTATTTTATCAAGTGACGCATCTGTTTTACATGTATCGATAATTAGTTTTTGCATATTAAATCCCGATTGTATATTTATAAATTCTAAATTAAACGCAGAGCTTTGCTTTACCTTTTATACGTATTTTAGCGAATATTCTAAATTCTTGTAAATCACAGTCGCCTGTTATTAAGTTGAAATTTGTTTGATTTGGAAACCTGGATAATTTGGAATATTTCTTATAAATAATTTGAAATTTTTCCTTTCTAGGCTGTGTAATTTGAATTATATTGAGGTTGAGATTAGCATTTTCAATTAATTTTATAAAATTTAATAAATCCAATCTGGATGTCTGAAATCGGTACCGATCCATTCAGATTGTATGTGGACATTCACATCAGACATATTTTAATACTTATCTTTTGAGTTTGTGGGAGAGAGGAAAGGGGAGAGTGGTATTTGTTAGAGAGCTGCTTGTACTCGGGAAGTTAGTTTTGTTGTGTAAATCTTTATTATTATGATATGGTATCAGTAGTATGTTGGTGGCGTTTCTTGACCACTTTTCTCATACAAAAAGCTGCTCATATTTCCATTTGATTATTTGTAACCAAAATTTTTTAATTTTTCTTCATATTTTGTTAAAATTTTTTTTGTTGCCCCAACGCTGACAAGTTTAAAAAGGAAAAGTAACCAATTTTGGTTCAAAATAATCAATATGGCAACACTGGTAGCATGAGCAGCTCTTTTGTATGGAAAAAGTGGTCCAGAAACACCAGAAACATACTACTGATATGTTTTCATTTTCTGCTTTTCAATGAAGAAAAATTTTAAAAGAAACAGAATTTTTTGTTACAGAATGCCTGTTAAACAAAAATAATATAAAATAAAATAATACAATGCGAAAATTCAGGCAGCTTCAAAAGGGGATTGAAAAGAAGTTGAGCAGCATTAACTTTCGCGAGTAAACCTGGACTATGTTGAATATACAAAATATTTTAGAAATTCCACTTTTAATAAAGAAGTTGAATAAAAGAAAAAATTTTGAAACATTTCAACGCGGATGAGAACAGATATTCCCGTTCCCAGCAAATCGGTATCGTGAGTTTAAGAAGCCTATTGCGAATTCCATGGGAGTAAAAGTTTATGCTGTATTATTGTTAAAAATTAAAGCACAGATTTTGTGTAAATATTTAAATATTCGATTTCGATGAAATAAATAGCGTCGTTAATCTGGATACTTATTTTTGTGCTAGAAAGGCTGATGCAGGCCGCAGAGAGTCTGCAGAAGAAGACACATACGATGAGTCAGATCCGCTATCGTTACCGGAGACAAAATAAAAAGGTTGCAGATACCACTGGGTTTGTCTCTAAATCAAATTTACTTGTAGACTCCAGAAATATTATAGATGGAATAAAAATTTATTCAGATATCTGTTGCATTCGATGCAAGGAAAGGCAAATTTGCCATCCTTAAATAAATAAAAATATAATTCGATTAGGTTTTACCTTAAAAGCAAACTAAAGCTTATTTGTTCCTCTCTCGTTCCCATATATATTTAGGCCGGGTTTTTGAGATACGAATTAATTTTAGTTTTACGTAGTCTGAAAATCTAATTTTTCACGCGAAATGTGATTTTTCAGGCGAAATATGATTTTTTCTTATATCATTAAAGGCCAACATATTAAGCGAAACTGAGCTGTTCCGTTGGCTAATGGCGGCATTAATCTGTTTTCATATTAACTAAGTTCGCAAAAACCCAGCCTTAGTAAAATAATTAAAGTGTATAAATATTGGTGATGCAATACTTTTTGTTTCTGATTTCGCTCCCTAAAACTTTGTCAAGCGAAAATATTTGCCATGGCAAATAAAAAACTGGGAGGGTCACGTCAAAAATTGCTTGCAATAGAAGGAATAAGTAATTTCTAAATCTCTTAGCCGGGCTAATAATTATTTACAACTTTCTTTTTTCCTATCGCTAACGGCTCTTAAATAAATTTTATTAAAAATATATTTTGAAGGACAATTCCCTGCGTTGTGTGAGCGATTAAGGGGATCCTTTAACCCCTGTCTTAAGAGGCAGTCAAGTGCTAAGACTACAAAAACTTGCCCTGCAGCGTTTTCTAAAAAATGTTGCAAAATTGGGAAATCTGATTCCCTTTAAAATAAATCCTTTAAGTAAACGTTCAAATCACCGGTACAGTGTACCTCTCGGATCTCGCTGTCAAAATTGCTGCATTTGAAAATTATTTCACAAGTAATTGACTGCATAGAAAAAATAGGGAATTAAAAAAAATAAAAATTATAAAAATATAAGTTACAACATCAGACATAATTTTAGAAGTCGGTGTCGAATATTTTATGATAAATTTGCGAGTGAATTTTTAAATATTTTCTAAAAAATGTTTCTAAAAGAATTTTTATATGATATTCATTTCACCAAACTAATAATCATATGACGTTTAAGTCTTTATTGTGAATTGAAAACTCATATTGTTTCAGCTATGACGGCCTTAAAATAACTCCAGCAATCACTGCCCCAACACAGATTTGAATTTAATTAAAATCTACTGCATGCGTCGTTTGATTTTTCAATTAATATATTATTACATATTTAAATTCTTATTATATCCGTCCAGCAAAATAAATTTGAAAAAAAAATTTTGTACTTATTAAGCCTATAAAAACCTCAACATATATTTGTTGGTGTTTTCTGCTGGAAAAAAATAATAAAATTTTAATATAAATAAATAATTAAAAGCCGCCAATCATGAATGTTCTCTTGTTTTTATACGCTGATTATAAATTGTATTGCTTAGAAATAACAACAGCATAATGGCAGCAACACAAAACTCAAGGCAGGATATGGACTCATACACAAGCATGCACACATGCATATTTATTTTATGTGTATATATTATAAATTCTATACATTTAGAACAACTGCGAAAGAAAAACATATTTATTTATGCATTTTGCATAGAAAATTTAATTTCCTGGGCATAAAATGTAGCAAATTTTCAAATATATACTCATAAATAGCGCCTACTCTCCAACACATACACACGTGCTTACGTATATATTATAGTTGCCTCTAGATGGGCATTAATATGTACGATTGGATGTTGGTAAAATCGACATCTAATAAAAACCACAATAATAATTTCTGCGCTTTTGTTAAACAAATCATTCTCATACACAATTATTGCGTACGCACACACTAACAAACATGTACTCGCAGCATGAACTGTTCTGATAAATACATTTAAAAATGCATGAGTGTTTATTTCCCTTCGTGTTAGACACCCACCCACATACTCATTTACGCCAGCCCCCCACTTGCATTTGCTCACTTTAAGCAACTGTTTTGTTAACTATCGTTGCATATTTAGCGGAGATTTTTTTTATTTGTTCTTGAATAAATGCGTGTGCTCCCATTTTCTCTCTCTTTTTTGTATCAGCTTCGCCACATACACGCTGATCAGCAAATAACATAGATGGCAGATTGAAATAAATATTGCTTTTAGTTGCAATGGTGCAAGTAAGTTTGGGTATATACCAGCAAACACTCCGGTGTGATATCGGAGTGGAAAAATTTTACTCTCTCAAAATGGATTTATATTGAAAATTTGCTTGTCAATATTTTTAAAATGCGGATTGTAGTTAAATGCGAGGTCTGCTCAAAAAATTAAGTTAATATGAATAGTTAAAAAAAAAAAAATTTTATTCATCAATTTCTATTTTTTCCGTTCAAAGTGATTTCCCTCGGATGAAGTACACTTGTTGCAGCGGTTTTTTTTTCAATCCTCGCTGCATCTCTGATATGCATTTCTTGGTAAGACCTGAAGCCCTCTCAACTACCTGTTTTTATCTCCCCAGTCATCGCAAAATGCCGTCCTTGCATGGATCTCTTCAATCTTAGGAGCAAATGAAATTCGCAGAATACCATATCTGGGGGTTATTCTGTATGACGTTGCGAAATCAATTAATTTCGCATTTACGTGCTATTTACTGTACAGTAACATTCCGTAACTCTCCATAATAATTTATTTCACTTCTTGTTAAAATGCTGATCATTTGTTGATGTCAGCTGAGACGTTCAGGACGAGCGTGGTTGTTCACACTCTCCCGTCGTCTTCGCAAAGTTGATCTCACAAAATCTTTTTTTTTTACTTCGAGTCCAATTATTTCAGGTTATTTTTGGGTGCTTAATTCCATTCTTTTTTTGTTATAAAAATATTGATGCAAATTATTTTAGTTATTTTTTTCTACAGTAGAACACCGCCAAACACAAACTAAACCTGCAAAATAGATGAAACTTTGGAAATATGTTTGAGTCGAGTGTACCGAGTCACTTTTATTAAAAATATCAACTGCCAATTTCACGAATCGGAAGAGAAACTAAATTTTGTTTATTTTCTTATATTTTTTTATGTGTTTGCGAGAATGAAAGAACTCTTTCGACATTGCGGAATATACAGTAAAAAAACTAATTTTATATCTCCAAATCATAATTATTTTGTTGAAATCAAAAGAAGCGCTAAAAAGTCATTAAATTTGGAATATATTGGCTTTAAAAAAAAAAAATTAAAATATTATTTTTGGAGAAAATTTCAATTCTAATTGTGCATTTTTATATATATAGAGATAATAAAGAAGATTAAGAATAATTGATTGTTTAATAATAATTCGTAAAAGTCTCTTCCACACTTGGCTTAAGCACTTATTCCCCCTTGTCCTTGATTTAATTCCACCACTTCGCTGTGAAATTGTTTCTAATACAGCGGCATATGATGTTGCTGCATGATAGTACACGCTTAAGTTTATGTTTGTTGGGTGACAGCAGACACAAACAAACGCACACACACTCACACACACACTACATCTGTAATTAGTTTGTTAAATGTATGTTGATTTGTTATATACATTTTATATTGTAAATGCATTAGCTTTTTTATGTATAGAAATACTACAAATGTTTGCATTTAATTACAAGTATTTAATGCTGGTCAGGACTCGCTAGTCCTACTCCCAGGCCGTAATGGCTGGATGTGCAGCTGGCCTGTCTACTTTGTACTATTAATTTTATTCCTCGTAGTATTTATTTTCTTTTTTTTTGTTTTGTTTTACGGAAATAATATATGTAAAATGACCACTCGAAATGTAATTATTGCATATGAAATGCACTCAAAACAAATTCTATTTTATAGTTGTTAATAGGAAACTAATTAAATATTTAAATGGTAGAGAAAAGTGCATAAATAATAAAAGAAGAAGAAGAAGAAGAAGAAAATTAACAACAGAATTGCATGGAATGTTATTTTCTAAAAGAGATAAATAAAAAAAACTTTAATTAAACAGGAAGTAGGAGTGCAGGGGGCTCGTGTATGGCGAAATGAGGCCCACAAATGTTTCTGGTAAAAAGTACAGTTGCAGTGTTTAAAATTATTGCTGCTAATTCTATAAATCACATCACCAAAGTGAAATTTATAGGGCAAATAAAATTTCTAAGAGAGTAAAAACTGTGCATGCATTTCTCTGCATGTATGCGGTGGCTAAAAACTGCACACTATAAAGGCCTTATTCATAAAAAAATATTTAGTGCTAATAACCTGCTTATAAGACAAATTTTCTACACGAAATTTGTGTTGTAAGCAGGTTATAAGCATAATATATTTTTTGTGAAGAAGGTCATAATTATAGGGTGTTTTTTATAGAGTGATACAAGTTTAAATCATTATAAAACATAGTAATATATTTTTGATATCAATGAAAGGGTCTTTATTGGACAGAAAATTTTATGACATTAATGTTTAAATATGATTTCGACCATGTGGCCGCCACGGCTGGTGCGTACAAGGCGCAATCTGGAACACCAATTTTCACAAACAGTGACATTCTGACCATCATCGTTTTTGAAGACATATGGGCCAATGACTCCGCCAGACCATGAAGCGCATCAAACTATAATTTGTTTCGACAAAAGTTGGTACATTCTTCTCACTCCAAATGCAACAATTCTGTTTATTTACGTACCCATTCAACCAAAAATGGGCTTCATCGGAAAATAAAATTTTGAACGGACGAAGTGCACTTTAAGTTTCACGAACAGACCATTATTTTGATTAAAAATTTCCACAATTTGCACGCGCTGCTCTGGTGTAAGTCGATCCACAATGAAATGTCAAAGCAAGCTAAACAAAAAGCCACCATCAGCTGTTAAATGGGTGGTCAAATAAAGCAGTGATGCCAACTCAAAGTTGTATCACTCTATAAAAAACACCCTATATATATTGTGAATTTAAATCTGCTTAAGTTTTATTTCGTTTATTAGACTTCTTTATTTTGAATTCACTACGTCTTACAGTTCTAGAAATTTCGCGTTTTATTTATGCGTGGGGTGAAGCCTTGTAATAACAGGGGAATCGCTGAAATAACAAACAAAATAATTTAAAAAAACACTGGCGTTGTAGACCGCAGACAACGTCAAAGTTTTATAGTTGCCAGCATGATCTGCGTTAATTACGTATTTGTTTTTACATTCAATCAGGACATATATTCTTACAACTTAGAAACAAAAAAACAGTTCAAAATTATTCCATGAAGTTTATTTCATGATAATGCATTTTAAACAACAACAAAAAAGTAATAATAAGTAAAGGTTTTTTCCTATTTGGTTGGCAATTAGAAATCCATTATAAAAATGCAAATACGAGTAAAAATTATAAATTAATTTTTCAATAAATATTAATAACATTTACAAACATTTGCTGTTGCAACTGCCACAGTTTTTAGACGTTTATAAAATTATGCAAATTAACAACAAAAAAATAAAACTTGCTTTTTTGTTATCCTTCCTGCATTAAATTTAACATTTCTGTTGGCCTTTTGTGGTCAAAGAGTTTGAATATATAGCACACATTGTGCCTACATATTAACATGTACAACAACACAGCAACAACATATAAAATAGTTGAAGACAATAAAAACATATTTTATAATTGACAAATAAAATGCTTTTGTACTCTTTCTCTTGCCATAAATATTGTTGTATTATTACGGTCATTTTTGTTAAACTTACTCACGCTCATGGGCACTCGTCCTGAAAATATTCTATGTTTGCATATGACATTTATTTGCCCCTGCGGTATATGCTTTAATAAATTCCTTCTTCTCTCTTTTTTTGCCACAACATATGCATTATTTGCATTAATTTTTGTGCATTTGTGGTTTTATATAAACTATTTGCAGATTTTAAATTACCCGCTAGGGCTACTATTGGATTCTAATTCGTTAAAATAATGTTTTATTTATTCTTCTATTTTCTGCAAATTTTCATGCAGAAATAATTTATTTTATTTGTGACAGGCAAACAGAAAATGAGGTAAACAAGTGTTTAGCATAAAAATTCAATATCATGATTCCTAATCGCCGTAAATTCGCTAAGAATTTATTATAGTTTAGTTTTCCATGGAAAAAATTTGTCAAATAATCATTTTTTAACCTTTTTTATTAATTACATTTTTAATATTTTCGGCTAAAGTTACAATATTATCAGCCAAAATCAGTAATTTCTCATTTTCATTTTAGTAACATTCGATTTTTTTATCGTATAGTAGTTCTATGTTTTCTTTGAACATATTTTATAAGGTCTGTATTGGAGGGAATAGAGCTAAAAGCATGAAACAATTAAGAATTAATTGTTCAATTTATTAATTGATTTTCTGTATAGTAAATTGAGCACAATTATGAAAATTGTATGACATTAATGTTTAAATATGATTTGTGCCATATGGCCGCCACGGCTGGCGCGTACAAAGCGCAATCTGGAACACCAATTTTACAAACAGTAACATTCTGACCATCATCGCTTTTGAGGACATTTGGGTCAATGACTCTGCCATCCCATAAAACGCACCAAACAGTATTTTTCTGTGGATGTAATGGTGTTTCAACAAAAGCCTGTGGATTCTTCTCACTCCATATGCGACAATTCTGTTTTTTTTATTGTTCTTCGAATTAGCAGCTCTAAAGGACGATTATGTACGCCATAAAATGGACGAAGTGCACTATAAGTTTGACGAACAGAACCATTATTTTGATTAAAAATTTACACAATTTGCACGCGTTTCTCTGGTGTAAGTCCATCCATAATGAAATGTCAAAGCAAACTAAACAAAAAGCAACTATCAGCTGTTAAATGGGTGGTGAAATAAAGCAGTGATGCCAACTCAAAGTTGTATCACTCTATAAAAACACCCTATACAAAAAGAACCTCATCATAAAATAAACTATTGAAAACTCTTAAAGAAAGTTATCCAAAGGACTCAAAATATTTCATGACATTTTATTGCATTTCTTTCAATATTCTTATTTTTATAGTTTTATTTTTGCAGTCCCAAAGATTCGGTCAATAAATACGCATTTCTGCTGAATTATGAAAGAATATTTAAATTGGTACTCGACGTTTTTAAAAATCAAATAAATTTGTATATTATCTTCCAAAATTGTGCAACTAAAAACGAAAAAATCAAAACTTATCTCGTACAATTGAGGCACAACTTCATACAACGACTCCACACATTTTACAATATCATAACCAACATCGTCATAGTGTAAACCTGGTTCTAGTCTTTGGGTTTCATAAAACTGGTTTATTTTTTTAATATAAATAAATATTATAAATTGTTACTATTATATGAAAAGCTACGGACTTCAAAGAAATATATTTTGTACCAGAATTTATTTCAAAAAATATATATGAGTCGAATTTAAAAACGACATTCTCCTGCAGTGTCTCTGGCAAGATTAGGTTTATGGCATGCTGGCATCTTTGTTGACTAAGTTTATTTTTCTTTAAATTCCACTTTTAGAAAGTAAAAATTAGTCATTTTTCTTAATGCATAACTAAGAAACACTTGTTATGGTTATAACTGTTGTCTTACTTAAGTTTGTTAAGCTGGTTGTGGAACAGGGTTTATAAATTATGTAGTTTCGGTATAAATAAGTTTCAGAAAAAGACAAAATTATTGTAGAGTCAAATGTAGCCACACGACCGGCCACAGTGTTATGCCGCTTGTGCGAGCTATTTTATTTCGCATTAATTATTTTTTAATTTATAATTTCTCATAATTAGATTCAAATTTAATATTTTATTTTATGTGGCTGTCACTTTTCATTAATTTATGCAAACATTTTTAAAAGGATGTTTATGTTTTGCTTGCCACTAGTCATGTTGTACAGTCAGTATAATACCCGGATATAAATTCTTTTTTTTGTTTGTTTTGGTATTATTAATTAATTTCATTTGCAATTTATTTTAGTAATAATTAGACAATTATTTATGGTATAAGTATGTGGCGAATACGCCGCTATAGTTACACAAATATTTATACACATGAATCCAGCTGCGAGAACAATTTCAACAAACTATTGTTTAATACATTTCAGGCCCTCGATTATGATTGTGAGGTACAAGAGCAACAAGATATACCTCAGGCTATACAATTGCTGGGCGAGATGAACAGTAACGTGAAGCAAGTAACAGATCTGGTCGAAGGCATGCTGCAACGTGTTAAACGGGGCGAATTGACCACAGAATATGGTTTAAGTTTTTTGGAAGTCAAATATCACATGCTACTCGATTATCTTATCAATTTGACTTATGTGGTACTGCGTAAATGTTCCAGCGAAACAATTGAAGGTGATCCATCCATAGAGCGTTTAATAGAAATACGTACAGTGCTGGAGAAAATACGACCAATTGATTATAAGTTGCGCTATCAAATAGATAAATTGGTTAAGACGGCCACAACGGGAGTGTCATCAGCCGCAGATCCTATTTTATACAAGGTAAGCAGGATATAAGATTGTGTTCTTACAAGCAGCAATTAATTTTAAAATAATTTCTTTTATTTAAAAAAGCCAAATCCTGATAATATGTTAACTAGTACAGGCGGGGATGAGGAGGAAGAAGATAGTGATTCTGAAACAGATGACGATGAGGAAGATGATGAGGAGAAGGGTATCAAGAAGCCTAAAAAAGCTGCTACTGCGGGTAAACCTGGCATTTATGTGCCGCCCAAAATAAAGCCAGTGTACTATGATGGCGATGAAAAGCCTGAAGATAAAGAAAAGAAATTGTTTGAAAGAGCCAAAAAGCGTGCCATAACGTAAATATATTTATTATGACACCAATAATTTCTTTTAAATTAATTAATAATACTATTTTCAGATCTTCGATGTTGCAAGATTTGAAAGAAGAATATTTAGATGCACCTACAGAAATATCATCGGGCTCGAGAGCCCAGCAAATATTATCCAAGGCCCAAAAAGAAAAACAAGAATACGAAGAAACCTACCTAACACGTCTGCCTATAACCAAAGCGGAAAAACATCGTCAACGCAAACTCACCACTTTGGGTAAGTCACGCCAAATATTATTTCCATAATTTTAAACATTTCCATCCAGCATTATGCCACTGCCATCTTCTTTTAACAACACGCGTTTATTTCATTTCATACACGCGCAAAGAACACTCCATACAACAAAAATCTTATCTCTGTAAAACAAATTTCTCTTCTAGGCACATTGGGCGATGAAATTTTAGGTGAAATCAATCGTGAAGCCTCCCTACGCGGTGACTCTTTAGGTGGCTCGAGTAAAAAACGTAAAGCCAAGAGTGGCAAGGGCAAAAAGAAAGGAGGCAAAAAACGTAAATTCCATTAAACTATTATTTTTTGCCTCCCACACACAAAAAAAGATAACACCCTGAAAAGTAAAACACAATTACGTATAAGATTTTTTAAAGATCAACTCATTTTAAAGAAATTTTAATATAAAAAGTGAAAAAGGAAAAAATTAATACATATTTAAGACAACCAACAAATAGCAGCATAATTCAGTAAATACTTCAGAAATTTTTTTTATTAATAATTAAACAACAAAAAACCCTAGGCCTCAAGTCACTGTCCTAAGGCTAACTAGTGATAATGGCTTACCCAAGAGCACTCATATGGAATGCTACTGCTTAAACTAGTGTCATTACAGTTAACTAAAGGCTGTGAATATGGGCCTTAAGTACACACGTAAAAATATACATGTTTGGAAAGGGACACAAAAAACTCTCATAAATAGCACTATTTTTTATGTAAATTAATATAACCGTTTCAACAAATAAAATAATATGACCATTAAAGCTAATTTTTATAGATTAGAATCACCCAATTCGAACACAGAGCTACGGAAATTAGTTTTAAGAAATATAATAAATGTGTTTTCATATATCCGCTTGTTTTTATGTGGCCCCCATTGAAAGTCGGTCAACTGATAACAGAATAGTTTAACATTTTTAAAATAACTAAAACATAAAAATTTTTAAATATCTTATTAAAATATTTAGTCTTACCCCTTTCACTGTAGAAGTTTCTGGTTAAATGTATAGCTGTAATTTTCGCTAGTGCGGATTGCGATTACCAAATGTTGTTTGAGCTAGCATTATCTGAACACAAATTTTTGTTTCAATTGTTGTTATGACATCTCTGTACCAGACAATAAAAGTGTACAACTTCAAATGTGAATATGTAATTGGTCGGGCATGAAAAGTGGCAATGTAAATCCCGAATTTCCAAATCTCGTCTATGTGCTTCCACATATTAAAACCGTTACTTCGAGTTTATGGTTCGTGGCAAATTAGTATTATAAAAAGCTGAGGTACAATTATCGTATCGATTTCAATATCGGCCGAAATTTCAATACAATTCAAATACAAATTTCGATCGATATTATTAAAATTTGTATTAAAAGTCTAAATATATACGCAGTTCTCTTTATCAAAATATGTTTTGGCTTTTTACGGTATTATAATATAAAGCAGCCACTAGCGGAGATTTTGAAGCCTTAGCTTTGATACTAACCATATATTTTTTACATTTATGAGAGTTCAAAAGTGTCTCCTGAATAAAATCTATTGTTTATATTATATACAAATATTATACATTTTTATTTCTCCTCGTACCAATCAATTTGTTTTTATTAAGTTTAATCGCCATTTTCTCTTCTTTAATTTGTTACAAGTTCTCTTTTACCATAAATTCGTTTAAGTTTGATATAAATATATATAATTCATTTCAATTAAATTTTTGTCCTTAATTTTTAAAACAATTTTTAATAAAGAATTACATTTATTGTTTGAACTTTAATTGTGAATTTATTTTTATTTATTTAATAGGAAAAGGGCTTTTATATATAGGCCAATTTAAACTTATTGTTTGTAGAATGAAGTTGATAATTCATTTCAACTGACGGCAATTTACGGCATATGATATCAATAGATATATCCTAACCCTATGGGAATACGATTTTTACTCCATTAAATATATATTTCGAATTGGATTTCGCCAGCGTATTTCGTGAAATGTAGCCTTATTTCCGTTAGTACCTAAGTATTGCTGACCATATGTTTAAAGTCATTTTCGAATAAAAATAATTTTCAGATTAAAATTTAATTATTTCTATTTTGGATTTTTACAATTCAAAGCTCTGTTGGACTTTGCACAACTCCTCCTTATACAAAAAAGGAGAACTGATATTAGAACGATATTTAAATTATATATTTATCGATGGTTCACATAAGAAAAGTTAGGGCATCTTGAATAAAATATGACACTGGATTCTATTATATAAATTCAGATGAAACTGTTAAAAGGTGAGTCTAAATAAATCTTCACTAACAAGAGTTTTTCATTTCTCTTAAAAAAGAGTTATAATTTATTAGGAGTTTTATTTTTCCGGCTAAAATCATGCTCATTTCGTTTGTTTTTTTTACCAACCATATATTTTTAAATTAATGACGACTTATGCAATTGAAATGCATAGAAAGTGAGTTTTATTATATTATGAGAAAACTGAAAATCCTCAAACCAGTTTACAATAAAACTCTTTAGAAGAGTTATATTGTTTTAAATGGATGTTTTGCTTTCAAAGTCACAAAACTTCAAAAAATGTTATCGTTACGGTTCCTGATTTTAATAATAATATTGTACATGAAGGTAATTATAAATTTGGCGTTGGAATTCGACAAACAGATACATGTAACAACGGCGTTGACTAAAACAGCTTCATTCATAACCTTGCTGGGGTTTATTTATAATTTCTTATCCAAGTATTAAAATATTGCTAAACAAAAAAAATTGGAAATTGTATGTGGAGACTTATATTTAATAGAAAAATAGTTCCTCATAACCAAGCAATAAATTTGCCTCTCAACAGAACTCGCTTTATTTTCATTTGATTGACATTTTGCGGTTCCTCTTTAGGAAAGTAATAAAAATCCAAATTAAACTAGAATTATCATATTGCCTGTAACTAAAATTAAATTCAAATGGTCTCTCGTAGTGCCTTTTCCTTTCTTTCAATTTCTTCTCCACAATCATTTCTTTATAGTACATATATAAAAATATTTTTAACACCTCTCTCCTTTTTAACATTGTTTACCTTTTTGCTACATGTTAATGTTATATATACTCGCAATAAACTGCATTATTACATTTCGGCAACAAAATTAAAAAATTAAATCAAAAAGAGAAAATTAAATTGGTTTGTTTGGAAAAAAATTTTTCTTCGTTTTAATCAAAAGTAATTAAAATAAATTTTAAACAAAATTGTAAATTTTTAAATAAAAATCAACAAATTTCGATATAAAATTATAAATATAAAGTAAATTTAAAATAATTACGTTGTTTTTAGGAGTCAAAAAATAAAATTTATTTCAATTCAAACACTTTGGCAGCAAAAAAGTTAAAAGCAAAAACAATTCAACACTACAACAATGCAGTTTACCAAAAATTAACAAAATTTCAAAGAATAAAATTCTTAATTACGCAGAAAAAAGAGACAAACAAAGCACAAAATGTAAAATTTACAAAATTTTTACAAAACAAAACGGAAATTTAAAAAACATTTTTGAAAAATAAAACCAAATCACTACAAGTATACAAAAAACATATAAAATAAATAAATTGCAGTTGCCTTATTATACAAGAAAAACAAAAACAAAACAAATAAACTTAAAACAAATTCAACAAAAGAAAAGATTTATAATAAATGAAGCAAAAAGTAATAAATTATATTAAAGCAAATATTTTTAAATATAACAAAATAAAAGAAATTTAATAAAACAAACCAAAAATGTATAAAAAATAAACTGGTATACAAAGAAATGACAAATTTTAGTTAAATTATTTTAAGTTGTATTTTTAGAAAAACAATCAATTATCCCCACCAAAAAATATACAAATTAAAAAAAATTTATTTAACATATTTTGTAAAAGATAAAGGAATACATATTTTAAAAGTGGGGCTCAATATCATTATTTAGTTATTAAATGTAGAAGTTTGCTTCCCTGACATCAAATTGCTTTTGCCATTTGGAAAACATCAATAAGAAAATCCTAATTTTGATTTAATCATAAAAGTGAAATTAAAGAGTCACTCTAGAAGCTTTCATTTCAATGACATTCGTCTGCATTCGCTGTGCCGTATTCAAAAACCGAAATAAAAACTAAACTAATGTCTTCCCTGTGTTCAGAATCTAACGCGATTATATATGCGAATAAGACAACAGATATTTTTTGTTTTATATATTATATTTTATATATAAACAATTAAATTTAATATTGAAGATACTATTTACGTCTGATTCAAAGTTGTTGAAGAATGCTTCAACTTTTTATTATACTCAACTGCCAATTAATATATGTGTATACCACATTAGTTGACTAAATGCTGATTAAGACTACAAACCGCACATTAGCTGAGTTGCTTGTGGCTGTTAGAAACATCTGAAATCGACAACTAATGGCTGTAACAAGGAAAGCTTCCTGCGACCTCAAAACGTCAAGATATGATGAGAACTCTATTTTTTTCAAAACGGATCAAAACCAACAACTTACATATTTTTTCAAATTTTAAATTTTTCTAGCGGGTGATCAAAAAGTCTGAGAAGCAGAATTTTACACTTAATTAACATTTTTACAAATATTTTTCTTAAAAAATTCATTTGTTTTAAATGTTTATAATAACTAAGAAAAACTCCTAAAAACAACTGAAACTTTTAGATGTAATTAATAACTAACTATACCTTTACATTAAATACAAAACAACAACAAAAATTTAAGAAAACACACTAATTTAGAAATTAAACTTTATGGAAATTTTAACAAGAAAAAAAGTATCTTTAAAAGAAGTTGGTGATATGTGCGATTCAAAGACAGATGTTACATAGTCTTCACTAATAAAACAATGCAGAATACAAAAAATTATTAAGCATTTATTTAAGAGCCTCCTATATGAAATGCAATGGCAAGTAAAAATTTTTAAGGACTTGTATTGTAAAACGTAACGGCAAGTGTTTATAAATTTTTAACGTTTTCTCTTTCTGCAATTGAAATGTTTCCCATACAAAATTGTCAGCGCTGAGGGTTACGTTTTATAACATAAACCCTTTTTTTTGTCAAAAGATTTAAGCGAGGGTTTCACATTCTTGTCAGTAAGTTAACTCGATTAGAAAATTTGGCATAAATTTTGCATAAAAAGTGTGCTCAACTTTTACCAATCATTTTTTTCTTCTGCATAGTGAAGTTTATATCGGAATTCCTTTGCATCATCAAAAGCATTAAGTTATTTAAACGATTTATGTAAAAATTTCTTAAACTATCCAAGTGCTCTTGATGGTGCATCACACCAACTAAAGAAACTCATATAAAAATTAACTATTTCGAACGTCCAATTAATGTATGTACTTAATGAAATTAAATATAATAAATATGTTCGGATTTACCGAACTTGTTTTATACCTTCCATTATATGAAGATGTTACAGAAAATAATTTTATTTAGGGAACAAGCAGGTCTGTTGGTGTTTTATTATTAGCAGCCTCCTGTGGTCAAAATTACACCGTTTCATATGAAAAGTAAATATTTAATTGCAATTTATTGCAGATATTTGGGGTATTCATATAGTGTGCTATGTACTCATACTGTCATAATGGTTTGATATATTAGAACAAGTTGATAAATTTGTTGTTATGCTGTGATTATGTTTTGTCATGAAATAGCGATAGACATCTGTGTCGTACGGCTAAAACTCTGTAGTGGAGATGGTAAAACTATGTGTTCGCCTCCGTTAAAATAATACGATATAAGAATTAAAAACTATTCACACTTCTTATTGTATATTGACTTACATTTTAGTAACATTAAAATAAGTAACCCCAAAGAATAAAAATATACAAATGAAAATTCTGCCTTTTAAATGTACGGTTTGCCACTTTCCGTCTTAATCTCCAAAACTGTAGTTTTTTCATCAGCTCATGTAATTTTGGAATGGCACAGTAAACTATGGCAGGTTGTTCACACCAAATAACTCTTTTTAGTGGAAGGTATAATATAAATCAAATATTAAACAAAACAAAATAACTTAATTTGATTTGTTTCTTATCTATTTGTTTGCTTTAAGCAATCAATACTATTAACATTAGTTAAGGTTTAAGTTAACAACTAATATATAATAAATAAATATATTAAAGAAAAATAACCAAATATTATATAAAAAAAGAATATTTTGGTATGGCAACGCAAACTTTTCGGCAAACATCATACATACAATGAGACTTAAAAACTCTCCAAACAATTTTGGCATTGAACAAATCTAAAAAAACAAAAATTTTCTAAATTCAAAATTTTTTTATAAACATTTTTTGGCTTAAATTATTTCGGAATATAAGTATAGATATTAAAAAAAAACTAGACTTTTTGGCTATAAAACATTAAGAAAGAAAACTAACCACATAAACAACAATAGTTTTCAAAATTTTACAGTGCAGTATTAAAACCAAAAAGACAAAATGGCTGAGTATATTAAAATATAAAACCATTTTTCTTACAACCAAACCAACCAAAAATAAACTTTTTTTTAGTTTAATTAGTTCTCTTTATTTTAAATAAGTAACTTTAGTTAAAATACATATTTTAATAAATTAATTCAATTGATTTATTGAAAATGTTTAATAGCAAAAAAAAAAGTAAATAAAAATAAAAAAATACTGAAAGACTGAATCTGTTATTTATTGTAAACCAACGTTTTTTCTCTTCTTTTAAGTTATTATATAATTTATTTCACAAAGAAAAAAATATGTGTAGCGAATTTATAATAATTTTCTTTTTATAGAAAAATTTATGTTTTCTTTCGAACATTTTTACAAAGAGAAGATTGCATTCAAGTATTCTAAACAAATGCTTAAATATAAAACAAAAAATCAACATATTTTATATATTTGTTTTTTACTGTAAATCATATTTAAATAAATCTTAACCGTTTTATATACATATTATTTTCTATTTATTATGTTTAACAAAATTAAAATATTAAAATATAATATTTCACATGAATTGATATGCAAAAAATAGTTCAAACTTTTAAACAAAAAAAAGAAGAAAATTAAAACGTCTTTATGGCAAACAAAGATGTCAAAAGTATATTAATGAAAATCTAAAATAAACTAAATTAATTCTTTAATTTTTATAGCCAAAAGAAATACATTTCTTATCTTTAAGTTTTAAATAATTTAAGTATAAAAATTATTTATAACTATTTACATAAGCAACTAATCATTATATAGAGTATTATATCGCAAAACAAAACAAAAAAAGTTTGTGGTTTATTTTCATGAAAAGCTTACAAGTTCATTTTCTATCTTTTTCGAGATAGAAAAAGTACTTGTAATATCGGTCACATAAATATGTAAGACTATTTTATATGTATATACACATTTTGTGATGTAAATTACATACAATGGCTTAATTTTTTTTTGTTTGTTTGTTATTTTGAGACTTTCTACCATTTAAAATTTTTACAAGTTCATTTATCATAGGCTAAGCACATCCATCAGTAGTCCTTAACAACATATTTGGGAAGTATCAAAACCGTTTAGTTAAAAGCAATACATTTTCAACGTTTTTTTAGAATTAAAAGAATATGATACCAACTGTTTCCTTATTTATGTGATCGACAGTGAATATTCGTTTATTGAAATTTAAAAGAATTGCAAGAGTGGTCTCAAAATATATTAAATCTCAGAATTTCTTAATATTATGCGACTTTATTTAAAATTTAGTCTGAGTTTTCCGAATATATTTGTGTAAAAAACTAATTCTTTTAAATTATTGTTGGAAAAAGAAGAACTTTCGAGCTTAAGACTTAAGTAACCACAAAATTTATATTTGAAATGTATATTATTTAAAAAATTGTTATGTAAAGCAATTCAGAATAACATTAATATAAATATATATATATATATATATATATATATATATATGTATATATATATACTATATATACATATATATATATATATATATATATATATATATGTACACATAATTTAAATAAAACAAATTTTAATCATTTGAAAACATTTACAAAGTCCATCACATATTTTTCCGAAATTAAACTAAAAACAGAAACTTTCATCACTAAAAAGGTGGAAATTTCCCATAACAACCAAAATTTACTAAAACATGACGATATGATGATCATGCATTATGCTATAAAACAGAAAAACAAACAAAAAATAATAATTATAACAAAAATTATTAATATATATAAAACAGAAACAAGAAAACCAAATAATATAAAACAATTAAATTAAGAGATAAAAAAAACAAGATTTACGCATATAAAAAATTAATAATTGAAAAAAAAAGATGAACAACTGGTTTTTATTTGGTGGTTTAATTAATCTTGGGCGTATAAATTTCAAGAAGTGATCTCACCAAGTCCTAGTTTTGAATCAAACGTCAGCGTCTATAGAAGCGGTTGGGGCGGCTGTTTAACATAAACTTCCTCGCCAATTAAGAATAAATAAAAATCACTCATTAGCAGCGTGTTCAAAACGTTTTAATTTCATGCGATTATATGTAACACCAAGTTTATTGGCAAAAGCATGTTTTAGGAAGAAGATTGAAATTGGAGCGGTGATATACAATGACAAGCTTTTTATTATATTCAGTGACTATTATAATTATTGACTTGATGGATGATTAATTCTGACAGGTTTCGGACTTATTTCTGGGTTTCTCAGGGAATTATATTTTTTATATATATTTCAAGTTTTACAGTAGAAGATCATGACAAATATTTCAATCGTTTCTATTTCCCTATTGAGAAGGAGTTTTTCCCAAGAAATATTTAGTTTTTCATGAATTTCTGGTGCCAGCAATTTGTACACCGAAGACTTTTTACAAACGATTAAAGAAAACAGCAGGTCTTATACAAAAAACGACTTCTGTGTAAAAGCCAACGCCTTACACAATGAGGATAATTATAAACTCGAATTTGGCCGCAAATGATTTTGCTGGCTGGGCGCATTTTGTTCCGGACAAGTGTTGTTTATTGAGTTAAATAATTTCCAAAAATATTTGATTCTCTTACAGTGTCTATTAGTTATGTAATAAATTGTTTTACTTAACACGCACGTATTTAAATCAAAATAATTTTTATCGTGTTAAGCGGTTACGTTTTTTTTTGGGGCGCGTGTTTGCCAAGTGTGACCATATCTGAGTATTTTCGAAACAAACATTTTAATAAAATGTATTCATAATATTTCTTTGGCTTTTTATAATCGTTTTCAACTCTCATTTAGTCCTTAATATTCTAGACAATATTTTAAACAGATGTTTTTTCACACATTTGAAATTCGTATAAGACCTTTTGAAATATATTAAATTAAAGTGCGACAAAATTAATACGGAACTGCTATGTTAATATTCGGGTTCAAACTTTGCTGAATTAACTAAAGTAATATTATTTAATACTTACGTTCATGTCCATTCTCGTATTGGAAGAAATGTGCTACTGATAATGATATCTGAGCATGCACGATCAAGTGCGATTGAAGCCAATTATGAGAGCGATATCCAGTTGATCTGCTGTCTTCATCCAATTTTCAAAATTTGAATTGAATATTTCTTAGATTTGTTTAATATTTTTGCTCAATTTTATTTTATTTACATGAAAAATATCAACCAACAAGTGGTTTACTTAGTCTATTGGTTTATGACTTAATAGGACACAACAGATTTACAAATCTAATTCTTTCGGGCCTTAGACTCCTTCAAACGGTCATAGCATTCCGGAATATTGCGATAGAAATCACACAACTTTGTAACAGGATTAAAGGCCAAATAACGGCCACAATTGTACAAGCGAGGATGGCCATTAACACAAACAAAATATTTCTTACAATTACTGGGATGAGAGAAGTATTGCAATTCACCTTCATCGGTAACGTCAACATCAGTTTTAACACCATCCACCACATCGACAGCTGGACAAGTAAAACCCAAAAACGCTTCAGCATTACAATCCTTGACCAGATCAGGCCAATCACATTGATAGCTGTCGACATTGAAAGCTAAACCTTCGGGACATTTAGTCAGTGTCGATGTACCGTGAGCACAGTTATAATAAAAGCCGCAATTGGCAGGATCTTCAGTGGGATAGAAGCCGAATTGTCGAGGACATTCTTCGGTGGCATTGGCCGGCTGTAGGCGGGTCCTTTCTTTGCACGAAGCAAATGGAGAATAAGTACAATCGCCAGCAGTTTTTGAACGTTGTTGGAAGACCAAACCATCGGGGCAAAGCTTTTCCTCAGCCACACCATCTTGGCATTCTATGTAGGCATCACACTGCTCTTCGGCAGCAAAGCGTCCATTTTTCTCGGGACAAGTGAAGGCTAAGGCTGCAGAAATAATATTAAAAAAATTGTGAAAGGAAAAACAATTAAATAACTTTATAAACTTTATTATTTAAAAAAAAATATATTAAAGTTAAGGTTTCTAATATATCGTTTAGCTTAAAAATTTCTATTCTATTAAAATTCACTTGGAAACAAGCTAAAATCGTCAATAATCGGTTTATGTTGCAAAAGTTTTACTGCCTGGCCCACTGTATCGAAAGAAGATTTTTATCCAACAATTTTTGTATGTAAAACAAGTAGAATATTTTTAAATATATTTTAGTTTTAAATCTAAATTGTAAGAATGAAGTTTTCCATGAATATAATGGACCCGGAAGTCGTATTTTCTTTGACAAACATTTTGATTACTTTTAGTCAAAACTGTCTTGCCATATTCGTTTTGGCACAATTCTCTTTATTAACAAATTACAAACAAGTTTATTACACATTTTCGCTAAGGACTAGAAAAATATTATATACAAAAAATATATCAACATGGTGTCATTTACGAATGTGCAGTTTCATTTTAAAAGCGTTTCTTTTGTCCAGCTTTAGCTTGAGCGGCAGCCAAACGGGCATTTTTAATTTCAATGCCACGCTGTTTAATATCTGAACTGCAGGTGTTGACATTTTCAATGTCATCGCACTGTTTCGATTCTTCATTAAACGCTTGATCTTCACCGCAAGAAATACGCCTGGGACGTCCTTCAATACACAAATAATATTGTTGGCAATTATTGGGATTGGCATGGAAAATATACTCCTCCTCTGGGGCACCCAACAAAGGAGATCTCTCTGGCAAAGCGGGACACGTGAAGCCCAAAAATGCTTCAGCATCACAATCTTCTACTTGATCGGGCCAGTCACATCTATAGGTTTCTGGATTCCAGGCCAAGCCATCGGGACAATCGAAAACATATCCACGACCTGATGCACAATTTTTGAATTGGCCACAATTCCTAGCATCACCCATGCGATAATAGCCAAATTGATGGGGGCATTCATCGGTTGATTGCGCGGCCTGTAAACGTGCCTGACCCTGAGAACACTCAACATCGATCGGATAACTACAAGGATAGCCAGAGGATTTTTCATTAAACAATAAACCATCGGGGCATAATTTTTCCTCAGCCACACCGTTGCGGCATTCAATGTAGGCATCACATGAACCCGAAACTGGATAAGTGCCATTGGCTTCTGGACAAGAACCGGCAGCCTTGGCTGTAAGTAAAATCAATTGAAAAGAGAAATAAAATGGAAAAATTAATAGATTTGATAAGGTCAGGCTTACCTAAAGAAATATGATGCAAAATGCACTTTCAAAGCAACGGACATTCGATAGCAAAAAAGCGTGAATTTTGGAAAAAAATATTATTTTTTTACACGCAATTTTTATTGAAACTTCAATCAATATGGACTGCAGTAATATGACTCCAGTCCTCATGACCATTAAGATTTGAAAAGCAGGCAGTTTCAACCACGCCTGCGCAAAGTGAATATTAATTATATTCCGATTCTTGCAAAATTCTAAATAGGCACTGAGTTTTCGTGTCAGTGTTGCGAGACCCACACTGTTCGCTACATCTCCTATGGCGTTTTCTTTTCTAGAAAACATGTAACATTTTCTCACTTATTTTCTAAAAAAGTGACGCTTTGGAAAACTTTTAAAAGAGAAATTATTTTTCGTGACAGATGTTGGATCCATTTCTAACAAATTCGTTGTTTTTAAATGGCAAACTGGAGCCATTTTCTATTCAAAAGTGTGAAAAATGTTGCATTATTTTCTAGAAAAGAAATCGACGTTAGACTTGCATCGAATTCCACATTCTTTCATTCGTTTTTTTTTTTTTGGGAAAAAAACTTGATCGTACACTAATTTAAATTACTTTGGTGCGATCACAGATTTTTGTCCAAAAAGATCGATGTAAATCTTACGTATTCTTTTAAAAAGAAATACTTATTTTTAAACACATTTTGCCTTCTTCATATTGCACGTTTTTATGATTCTACATTCTAACAGCCACTGACCTTTTTTTTCAAAACCAGTCATGTAAATTAAGACATCAGATCAAATGATTCAGAGCTAACAGTTTGTAGTTGATTAGTATTAAATTCTAGCCCTGAGGAAAATAATCTACCGGCTTATAATTTATGTCTCGCTATTAACAGGTTTTGGGTTTCCTAGCAGAGATGATCGTTTGTGGAAGTGAAAAACACATTAAAAACAGCTCAATTACAAAATAAATAATTAATATTATTGCAGTGCGAGTAAATTATCTATTATAATAGATAATTGTTTTTAAGTAAACTTTTCTATTAGGGTGTGAATTATTAAGCTGGATCTCAGTTGTTAGTGTCATGAAAGTTTTTAAATCTGATGGTTACTCGTTTGTAAATAAATTGATAATTAATTGAAAGCATATTTTAATGCCTGTTTCATGATGACCTTAGATGTCGCTCAATGCACACAATTAAAACAAACAAACAAATTTTCTAGAACGTTTCAATTCAATTTTTAACGTGCTGATTCTTTTTTTGCAAAGGATTTAAATATTCAAAGTAATTAATTGCATGTATTTTATCTGTGAGGGAACCTTTAGCCAACATTTCTTATCGTATATCTAGATATTCATCTAAATTTCCCCTTAAATGAATAAGAAGTTTAAGCAAATGTCAAAGTTATGACAAGAACTCATTGATCGCTTTCGCTATTTATTTCTTATTTTACGAACTTTAATTGCAGTTGCAAGAGATAAAGAAAACAACAAGAGTTGGCAATTATTTTGATATAAAAACGATAGTTTAGAGCGTTGCCAGCCTCAGATTTTCTTTGCGACGGCACTCCCTCTTTTGGGAAAAAAGTACCAGCAGTTTTAAAATTAAATCAGAGAGTAAAATATTTTTATTTCATCCCGAAGTTAGCACTTGTCAAATATATTTTTAATTTTGTCTAGGACTAGCACTCAGGAGATGACTCCTCTATATGCAGAGTATTGTGTCAGTACTGGAAAGGAGGGGGTAGTGTTAACAGGACAGATGAAGACCAATAAAAAGGTATAGAGAATTTTCGTTGTAACTATTTTTACATTTCACTTCGCCGGTGAATATTTTTGCCACAGCATTAAACACAATAACGACAGCAGGCTACACGAACACCGACTACAAAAGTCGTTGGCTACAATCGTCGCCTCGTAGTCAGCTACTTAATTATTTTTAGAACGACACCACCAAATCAATAATCATGTTTTGTTGTTTGTAGTAGAATTCTCTTCATACGCCAGTGTAGCCGCTTTCATATATATATAATATTCTTGAATAGCGTTATTCCAATAAAATATATTTAAAGTCAACAATGTATGACAAGAAATCATTTCATTAGCTTGTTTCTTTTTGTAAAATAAAACGATATACTTTCAGGATTATAATGATTGAATTTATTTATATTATACTGGCAACATTGTAACTACTCATTGTCGCTCACCAAAATAGGAATTAGTTTAATTTGACTACAACTACAAAAACAACAGGGACAACAACCAGTAGCCGTGTTGCCTGTAGTAGTAAAAATAATCATTCTCACATGCGCACATGTATTCTACTTTCTGTGGTCTGCTGTGGTTATTGTGTTTAATGCTTTATATATAAAACTGTTTTACATAATAAAAACTTATTTGAATAAAGTATTTTTGATAAGTATTCAATGGTTAGGATTTTTTAGGCAACTATTTGACTAGTGGCAACGTATCTTGACCCAAATGTTTTTAGAGAAATTTATTTGCAATTTAAAAGAAATGAGCAGCTGTTCGATATGAATCAATCTTATTTTCCTTTTCGATTTTTTTAAATTATCTCTCGGGGAAAGAGCTTACAAATAATAACACTTGTTAATAACGCCATGTATTCTATTCATGCGTTGGAGCTGGGAAGATCGGTTGTGGAAAGAAGGATTTATTCGATGATTTCATTAGAGGACATGAACTTGCAATATCAATGACACACCCTACGTTGCGTGAAGCTGAAGTATGTCAATAGAATTGGCTACTCTAGTTCCACTAATGAGCTCCTTCACTCTCTCTCTCTCTCTCTCTCTCTCTCTCTCTAGTATACAGTTGAGTATCTTCAATACAATAACCGATATAGAATCTATATCGGTATATATTATAGATAGACCAGTGGTGCCAATTGTGATTGTGTTGGTGAGACTGCTCCCATCTCTTATATTACCACAGGGAGACATATGTGGCCTTTAATTAAAGGCCTTTTCTATAAGTATACCTTTATTTACCAATAATATCTTATAAATTTATATTGCAGTTTCGTAACAAGAAAACATTTTTTAGATATACGGATCTTAATTTATTGTGTTGTTTTAAGTAAAAGTATTTCAAATCGGAAAATATTTGTTCCCAAAGGTATGTTGAAAGGTATGCTTAGAGGCCTCAAAGCAGGCCTTGCGATACTTCCCTCTGTGAGTTTTGTTTCCACAATTATGTATGAAGCTGACATCACTGATATAGACTTAAAAACTATCTAGACAGCATGTCTGTTTTTTTTTGTGGGACCAGCGCACGAGGGATGACCCCTGCGCTTGCAGGGATATAAAGGAAAGTATAGTGTTGAGAGGACTGATTAAGAAAGACGAGAAGATAGAGAACGTACTTTTTCACTTTTTAATGCTGAAACAGAATCAATATGAAACATAAGTCAAGAAGTCTGTGAAACCGACGGCAGAAACTCCAAAATCTATCTCCTAGTTTTTTACTTTATTTTGTTGTTATGATTATGTTTTTGAAATTCAGTTGAAGCACGGTAACATTTTTGTAAGACTGAGTACAGAAAAATGACAGTAAAATTTTTGAAAAGTGAGCGCATAAGAAGAAACGATGTCAAAGTAAAATAGATTTGAATTTTAATAAAACTTTTGCGAAAAAAGAATCAGCACGAAAATAAAATTTAAGTAGTTAAATAGATTCTATTTTACGGGAGCCAACTTTTTTCCCCAACTATATGGAAAATATCGTTCAGTCCCAGTGCAGGTTCATGATTTACTTAGTCAGTGATTTCTCGCTGATTTACTGCTGTAGCGCGCTCTTTTAGTACATGATCAGGAAACAGAGATGTGCCTTCGTCATTGAAATAGACCGCACACAATTAACAAAAATTCGATACCATATTCATGACCGATCGTAAAGCAGATATTTATTCAAGGTCGCTAATATCGAGCATCATTCATATATTTTTTCTCATCGACCCCATTTCAAACGTTAAAGATCTGTAATAAATTAAGCATGAATGGAAAAGAATGCCGTCATCGGAAAATAAGCGGAAGGAGAAGATTGTCAAGAAAGAACAAATTAGTTGCTGGTGGAGACATCTCTAAAGCTTTTTAAGTGAAATCAAATTATTATAAAAAACCAAATGACCTTTAAGAAATAGAGATGCTGGAGGTGGAGCCACATAATAGAACTTGAAATTGAAATTCCGATGAAGAAAAAAGTGTTATTGTTTTAAACAACTACAACAATAAGAAAACAAAAATTATTGTCATATTCCAGTTGTTGCATTGATTTGATTAAAAAATTGATTTCATTCTATTGCAAACAAAAGACTTAAGCAGCAAACTTGATTTTTTGTTGCTTCGTGTTCTTCATCTCCTCTGCTTCATTCGATTTTATTTTTTACCTCAAGGTCGTTGTGCATTTACTTTTATTTATTATTTCTTTTAAATTTGTTTTATTTTTACTTTTTTAATTTAAATTTTTTTATACATTCAGCTTATTGTTGCGTCTTGTATTTGTTTAACACCAATCAAATCTTAACATTTAAATGTTAATTTTATTGCATAATTCATAAACACGTTGTAGTCAAACATCTTTGAGTTTCAGCCAAGAATTGTTATTGTATTTCTTGGGATTTCTTGTTATTGATTCTGCAACTTTTTTATTGCGGAATTTCAAAATCATCTCGCCTTAAGTTTGAAAGCCGGTTTTTATTTTTAAATATTTAGAAATATATGAGTCGTCTTCTCTTCTTTAGCTCTGCTTAATCCGATGATTTTTTTGTCTCTTATTCCTCTTCGTTTGTGTCAAATATTTCTACATCAGATTATTTTTATTTTATTTTTTATAACACTGGGACGTGTTATCTTCACTTGGTTGGCAACCGAAGAAGTTAAGATTTTTTAAATTTTGAAATATGTAAAAAGAAAAGATAACAGAGAGCAACGTTGACAAACTCTAGAAACATGCTAAAACTTAAAGTGTGTTACAGGGTTAATTACGTACGTTTAGGACAGTTTTAGGTTTTGTCTTATTTTTGTGGCACAATCGAAATGTTTTCCCCTCTACTTTTTTTAAATACTTTAAAATTTTGTATAACATTTTAAAAGTTTTTTCTTCTTTTCATTAAACAGTAGGGACATTTCCTACAAAACTGCCCCAATAGCTTGTTTGCAATAAGTCGATTATTTTATAGAATATAAACTAATTTTTAAATACCCTGCATTCGTGATAAAGAAGAATTTAGAAAGTGGTGAAAGAAGATTTCAAATTTTATTAACAATAAAATAACCCATAAGGGCTGCTGTAAATAATTTATTTAATTTATTTACAATATGTACTAACTAATCCGATTAATCGTTTATACAACTACGATTAATATATTCTATATCTAAACGGTTAATAATTTTTTTTGCAACACTATTAATTGTTGTGAAATAAATTCCCATAAAATGAAAAAGCAATAAATATAAATGTTGACAGTGTCACTTAAAAAGTAAGTGTCTAGTTGTGTAAATCGCGTCACCAAAGTGCAATTGATATGGAAAATAAAAACGAAATATTGAGTGAAATTTTGTGATTTTTCTTAAATTTTTATGCGTTTGTTGGCTAAGAAAAAAATTTAGTTACGGCTGTTTTCCCTGTAAAAATCACCCACGATTTGCGATTTACAGAAACAGGCCCTCTCAATTTTAATCTTCGGCGCTCTTGCTTCCAATTTCTTGTTTTTTAATATTTTATTTTTCCGCAATTTCTTTTTTATAAATGATATATAAAAGTTGAATTAAATTTAACAGCCTGATTTGTTAATATGAAAGAAATCATCTTCTTAACAAATTTTAGCAAAAAAAAAACACTTAGTTTTGTTAATAAAAAAAACCAAAAGATTTTCATAAAAATTTCACACTAAACAATAGATCTGTTATCATTAAATCAGAACGAATACTTTTTGCATTCAATTCTTAAAAAAATTTTACTAAAAACACTAACTGAAATTAAAGAAAATATCTTTTAAATATTCGGTGGCATTTAAGTAAAATCATTTTTGTAGTTGTTAAATATTTTTTTAAAATAAACATATTTATCAATGTCCGATATTTTATATTCAATATTTATTTTTCCTTATGGTTCGTTTCTTAAGTATTTTGTTTTTCTTAAAATCTAAACACTAGAAATTGTTATTTTAACCTCAACGTTTCTAAAACAAACAAACAGAAAATATTTCTAATAATAATACTAACCCATTGTGCCAAACATGGCTAAACACACCACAAAACTTATAATAATCTTTGCCATTTTATTTCTACGTTTTTCAAGTTAAATAGTAAATCCTTTGACGACGTCCTTTTTGCGCTCTATATGATTTGGAAAAACCAGCGCTTCTTGAAATTTAACGTTGTTTATGTGACGAGTGAACGTTTTGAACTGATGCTGAGCAAAAAACGTCCGCTATATGACAGACGCAGCAAAAAAACACAAGTTGATATTTTTAAACAAATAAATAAAGAAGATTTTTTAAATACACACTGGTTTTGCACATTTTTTCCAAATATTCAAAGAGATGCTTTAAATGTGTTACTAAACGTGTTTCATTTGTTTTGTTTTTATTTTTGACTGTATAAAATATTGACACTAATTTTATTTATATATTTGCAGTTCTTTATTCCTAATGAATTTTATATGTAAATGTAAAAAATGACACATAAGTAAAGTTAAATGTCCTAATATATAATAATAAAGGGTGATTTTTTTAAGATTTCTTTCAGTTTGATTAATAATGATCATCTTAATATTCAATACCCGCAACAGAACAGGCTGGGTTAATGTATAATTCCATTCGAATAAAAAACTGTTTGAACTTGTTTCCAAAATAAATAATTTTCAAAAGCTTAGGAGCTTGTTTTTAAAATTATGAAAAAAAAAACTAAAATTGAAAATTTCATAAGGGGTAAATCTTATTTCAAAAAATCGATTTTTTTAAAATTGTCTTAAAAATGGCTAATTTTCTGTTTGAACTTTTATTTTGCCAATAGATTCCATAACAAATCGATTTTGAAAGCTTGGAAGCATATTTTTCATTTTATAGGACAAAAGCGAAAATTGAAAATTTCATAAGGGGTACCTCTTATTTCAAAAACTCGATTTTTTAAAAATTGTCTTAGAAATGGCTAATTTTTTGTTTGAACTTTTATTTTTACCAATAGATTCCATAACGAATCGATTTTGAAAGCTTGGAAGCATATTTTTCATTTTATAGGACAAAAGCGAAAATTGAAAATTTCATAAGGGGTACCTCTTATTTCAAAAACTCGATTTTTTAAAAATTGTCTTAGAAATGGCTAATTTTTTGTTTGAACTTTTATTTTTACCAATAGATTCCATAACGAATCGATTTTGAAAGCTTGGAAGCATATTTTTCATTTTATAGGACAAAAGCGAAAATTGAAAATTTCATAAGGGGTACCTCTTATTTCAAAAACTCGATTTTTTAAAAATTGTCTTAGAAATGGCTAATTTTTTGTTTGAACTTTTATTTTTACCAATAGATTCCATAACGAATCGATTTTGAAAGCTTGGAAGCATATTTTTCATTTTATAGGACAAAAGCGAAAATTGAAAATTTCATAAGGGGTACCTCTTATTTCAAAAACTCGATTTTTTAAAAATTGTCTTAGAAATGGCTAATTTTTTGTTTGAACTTTTATTTTTACCAATAGATTCCATAACGAATCGATTTTGAAAGCTTGGAAGCATATTTTTCATTTTATAGGACAAAAGCGAAAATTGAAAATTTCATAAGGGGTACCTCTTATTTCAAAAACTCGATTTTTTAAAAATTGTCTTAGAAATGGCTAATTTTTTGTTTGAACTTTTATTTTTACCAATAGATTCCATAACGAATCGATTTTGAAAGCTTGGAAGCAAATTCTTCATTTTATAGGACAAAAGCGAAAATTGAAAATTTCATAAGGGGTACCTCTTATTTCAAAAACTCGATTTTTTAAAAATTGTCTTAGAAATGGCTAATTTTTTGTTTGAACTTTTATTTTTACCAATAGATTCCATAACGAATCGATTTTGAAAGCTTGGAAGCATATTTTTCATTTTATAGGACAAAAGCGAAAATTGAAAATTTCATAAGGGGTACCTCTTATTTCAAAAACTCGATTTTTTAAAAATTGTCTTAGAAATGGCTAATTTTTTGTTTGAACTTTTATTTTTACCAATAGATTCCATAACGAATCGATTTTGAAAGCTTGGAAGCAAATTCTTCATTTTATAGGACAAAAGCGAAAATTGAAAATTTCATAAGGGGTACCTCTTATTTCAAAAACTCGATTTTTTAAAAATTGTCTTAGAAATGGCTAATTTTTTGTTTGAACTTTTATTTTTACCAATAGATTCCATAACGAATCGATTTTGAAAGCTTGGAAGCATATTTTTCATTTTATAGGACAAAAGCGAAAATTGAAAATTTCATAAGGGGTACCTCTTATTTCAAAAACTCGATTTTTTAAAAATTGTCTTAGAAATGGCTAATTTTTTGTTTGAACTTTTATTTTTGCCAATAGATTCCATAACAAATCGATTTTGAAAGCTTGGAAGCATATTTTTCATTTTATAGGACAAAAGCGAAAATTGAAAATTTCATAAGGGGTACCTCTTATTTCAAAAAATCGATTTTTTTAAAATTGTCTTAGAAATGGCTAATTTTTTGTTTGAACTTTTATTTTTTCCAATAGATTCCATAACGAATCGATTTTGAAAGCTTGGAAGCATATTTTTCATTTTATAGGACAAAAGCGAAAATTGAAAATTTCATAAGGGGTACCTCTTATTTCAAAAAATTGATTTTTTTAAAATTGTCTTAGAAATGGCTAATTTTTTTTTTAACTTTTATTTTTGCCAATGGATTCCACAACTAATCGATTTTGAAAGCTTAAAACCTTATTTTTTAAATTATAGAAAAATTGCAAAAATTTAAAATTTCAAAGAATCAACTTTTTAAACATTTTCTTAGAAATGACTAAATTTTTGTTAGTGCCCTTCTTTTTGTCAGTATTTTCTAAAATAAAAAATTTTAAAAAGCTTAGAAGCTTATTTTTAATTTGTGAAAGAAAAGCTAAAATTGAAAAATTCATAAGAGGTACACCTCTTTGTAAAAAAATTTACTACTTATTAAAAATATTCCACACGATTAATATAATTCCATTTGATTTTAATAATTGATTTCAACATTCAAATACCGTGTTTTTTTCTTGTTTGAGTTTATTGATAGAAGAAGCAACTAAACAGAAGATTTACTCGCATAAATTATTTATTTTAAGTTTTCGAAATATTTATATTTTTTAAGGACATTTGCTGTGATCTGATTTGAATAATTTTGTTGTTTATTTAGATTTTCTTTATTTCGTGGCTTAAGACAAAAAAATATCGAAATGTCAAGGTTTTTGTGCGTTTCATCTGCTCTGATCGCTGGTATCACCAGGCGGTACCAAACCTTTAAGTTTTTTGAAGTGTTTTCAAGCTGAAGATTGTTTGATTTGATCTCCGGCTGTTACGGTCTTAAATAAATATGTGTTTACATTAGGGGTATAACTTTTTTCTTAATTTTCCATTATTTTACTTTATAAAGTGAATGGAACAAGTGAGTTAGCGGGTTTGCACTCCGAGCCGATGATATTTGAGTCAGCTGACTGAAGGCAGAAAGTTTTATTTTATTCTAGTTGCAACAATAGGGTGAACACCAAAAAGGTTTGTGTGATTATTTTGCTTATTTGTTAGATGTTAATTTCATATGTATATATGCATTTAACTGCATTATTTGACTTTTAAATTAATTCCAAAATGCTTCCTAGTTTTTCAGGATTTGCAAAAAACATTGAAAACTATTTGAGAGTTGATTATTTGGTTTAAGAGGCTATGAAGCGCAGACATATAGACATTTCCAAAAACACTGATTAAAATGAAATTTAAAAATTAATAGGTTTGTTTAAGGTTATTTTCGTTTTAATAATAAAAAAGAAATTGGTTATCACCCTAATGTGTGCACATCTACAAACAATATACGAGCAAACGTGTTTGAGATATAAAAAAAGTTTTTATACGTGTGTATTTATGACTCATGGAACGTGTTCTTCTAAAGTATCAAGAACTGCAGAAAAACATCCAACGAAAAACATGTAAAATTTTTTAAGAAACAATTTGTCTTAAGTAAACTGCTGAGAATCATATTTTTAATATGATTAACCAAAAGTTGCAGTACATTTTCATTTATTTCCTTTATTGAGTACAATAATTTTGCATTTATAAATTTTTGCTTTTATTTTAAAGGCAACAGTGAAGTTTATGTTTTCTTTACAATTTATTTCATATTCATCAAATTAAATTTTTTTACTTATTCTTTTTGGATTTGCTTTCAATCTATTTAAGTATATACATTTTGCTTCAATTGTTTGTAAATAAAACATATATTTTAAAATAAGATATACAAAAAGTAAAAGAAAAAAGGTTTTGCAATATTTTTTATTTCATTAAATTAATAGGAATAGAAGTACGGTATTTAAAAACTATTGTTTTTCTTAATACTAATTGCTAAAAGTTATGAAAGACAAGTATGCTCTTTAAATAACTCATGAAAAAAAAGAAATAAACATATTTCAAAAAAACGCTTATTTATTAAATGACTTTAATTGAAAATTAAATTGTGTTGCAACTGGCAATAATGTCATGACTTTAAAGAAAGAAAGTTGTCAAAAATTGCAGATAGTTTTAATTTTATTAAAATAAATTCACTTGCAAAGATATATGAAAAATTTCGATATTTTTTCTGATTATGTTTTTGTTATTGTGTTCCGTTGGGCACATTCTGAAACTTTTGCTGCACCCGATTCTATTTTGCATTGCAGTGCATTTTCCTCTCGCAACAAGTTTTTTAATGTGGACGAGGTTCTAAATTTAAAATCTTCAAAATATTGAAGACAAAAAGTACGTATGTAGGGCTGCTTACGTGGGATAAAATGTGCTAAAGTCATGGCACCATTGGCAGCTGAAAATTAAGTGTTAAAAAATTATAATTCATAAATAAAAATATTTATGTTTGAAATATTTCAACAGTTTTATGAAGACTTGAAGGATTTTATTTCTTTTAATTTAATGTCAGTCATAAAACAAAAGTGGAACGCTGTTAGAACAAAATTTTCATTAAGTTCATAATTTTTTTAATTTTTTTTTTAACAAATTCTTCAAGAATATCTTTTATTTTCCACTTGTTATGTCTTGAATTTTATTTTATTAGCTTTGTAATATTAAAATTAATTTTCATTTATCTAAGGCACTTTAAAAATAATTTCTTTTCATTTATCATTTTTATAATTAAAACGTAAATGTATTATTATTTTTCAGCCACAGCTTGCTTAACTTGAATTAAATAAATTATTTTATTATCTTATTAATTGAAAATTTATTATTTGCGCGTGTTTTTTTTTAACATAATTTATATGTATTTTGAATTGTTTTCTAGTTTTTTACTTATTAATACTCCTAGGCAAATTGTAATTTATTAAATTTATAATTTCAATAGATAATACAAAATGAATTCATCATTAGAGAGTTTGTTGATGTTTTCAATAACATTTTCATTTGAAAGTTTGTGAAAAGAAAGAAAGTGGTTTACAATGACCACTACCGTCCGGCCGATTAATTGTATTTTCCTTCGGCCAATCATCAGTCCTCACTTTACTTTCCCTATAAATGCAAAATCAATATGAAAAAAATACAGAAAAAAGCAACATATCAAGTATTTAGACCAGGGATGGAAAATGCGGTTTTGTTCTTTTTTTGTACCAATTATAATAGCGATATGTTTCAAATTGCTAAGCAAATTTCTTTTTTATTTCTTTAAAACAAAACCTAGAGAAAATAAGAATCGTATTTGTCCCTTTTCTTGGTTTTAATCAAACAAAGTTTATTATATCTAAACAATTTTGAATAATAAAAAAGTAATTCGAAATTGCAATATATATTTTTCAACAAAGGCGAACCTATTTTTTATGGGATTGACACAGAGGCTATGAACCCTACTCACAAAATTAATTATGACTGCACTACGAAACAAAATAGTGTTGAAGAAAAGTTGGCGAATTTATGCTTCAAAGTCTATTGTGCATGATAGAATCAATCGTTGTTGGTAGTTATGGCTTCGTGATTGAAATAGGCCGACAGCAACTTACACATACATGCGCTAATGCAGATCAGAAAAATCTTATATTGTATTCAAGATTGAGTGCGGAATCTAACCGGAGAGATTTTTGGCTTCGTATTCTACGCAAATATATTTAAATTTTGAAATTAGAATGAATTCATTTTTATTAATATGAAGAATGTGAATGTCTGGACAACACAATCAAATAGATTAAAAAAATGTTTTTAGTTTATTTTAAACTTGGGAGATGCACATCGTACTTAATCAGCTACAGGATATCAATAAAAACTTTAAATTGCCGCTTTTTGCATGAAAACGTATTATTGCGACCATTTATTGATATTTTAGTGACCATTTTCATAAAATCAAAAAGTATTTTATTTGGAATAAAGAAAAAGTTAAAATAAAAATAGATCATATATTTCAAATGAAAAGGTAGTACTTTGATCTTATCGCAACAAAATTTCAATTAATTATTGTACAATAATCAATAATTATGGAATTGCTATAATATTTTATTATCTAAAATGCAGATAGATTTATTAATATCAAAGTTTTATTAATATTTCAGAATTGGAACAAAAAAAATTCATTCACCAAATTTAAACTTGAGGAACTTATGAACATAAACAAATTTGGGTTTTAGCTGTCATATTACAATTGAATTAACCAAATTTCGAATATTTGAAGATGAAAATATTCAATTGTGTGAATAAAATGAATATTAAATCAGTTAAAAATTTATTCAAGTAAAATTTAATCTAATCATTTTATTTGATGAACTGAAGTATATTTTTTTGAATTGTGACCCCTTTTAACAGTTCTTTTGCAATAATAGAACACATTTAAAACAAAAACAAGATAAATTATTTTTTAACGTGAATTATTTGGATTTAAGTATAATATATAACGAAAAACAGTTTTTGGCCTCTATTAAAAATTTTAATATTTCGAACTCCTCTTGTTGACCAATTCCGATATGTATATAACTGTTATTTTCGATCCCTGTCTATTATACATACTTTAACTGCCTGTCACTAGACTTTTTCTAACGAGCAAAATTAAAATGTTTCAATTTTTATTTGTTTTATTATTTAGTGACAACGCGGGCAGTGAAAGTGAATTTAAAATGTATTAAATAATTCTAATTTAATACTTTCAACAGTCTCTAATGTTTGAATTAATTGCTCATTTTAATTATTTGTCAATCAATTAATTATTATTAAAACTACTATTTAAAAAGTTTTTATTCTTTGAGCCCATACGCATTTCTGCTATTTTTCTATGCTGTGGACTCAACTTCTTACACTGCACCATCCGTCTGTAATATGAAATTTTCTTTTTAAATTTTAGATTCTTTCCAAATAAAATTTTGAGCATAATCTTTTAAATTATATAATAAAAAAAGTAAATCATAAACTTAAAACAAGTTCTTTTCTATAAAGTAACATTTTGAACAGAGTTTCTAAAAAAAGGTTAATTAAAATAAAAAGATAAAGAAAACACCGTAACATTTATTTGGTTTAGACAAACAAATGTTTTTTGGTCTCTTAGTTAGACACAATTTCTCGTTAATTTTCGTATTAATAGTTTTTCTTTAGAGGCGTTTGCCGCTATTTGCAACATATATTAGGCACCCGAAATTAAAAAAGATATTAAGTTAAATTTAGAGTGTTTAAGAATAAGCCCTTTAAGTCTTCTAGATAAGTGTTTGTTTTACATGCTAATTTAGTTTAGTACATTCTAATTCACTTGATTTTTAGTTAAATCAAAAGGAAAGTTGTAGTAAAATGCCGACCACCGAATAGTTTTTTTTTTCATTTGTTATTGTTGTAAAAAGTTCTGATATTTAGAAAGTTTGTTAAGGTTTTGAATTTGAAAAATACAATTTTCATTTTAATATTACTTATTTACAAAACTTGTTTTTAATCTTTACAACTAATTTCTTTTAAAGTAAAGTATACTACAAATGTGCAAGGTTTTAAATCTTAAGCTATTTTAATTATAGTTTACTTAAAATCGAAATTCTTAAGACTACAGTGTTGTGTTTGTTTTTTTATTCATTCTTAGTTTTCTTTTGTTTTTATTTTACTTTTAGTTTTAAAAGATTAATAATAAAACAATTACTGGTACAAATATCACGGTTTTACAGCTTAAAATCGTAATTCTTTAAATTTTAATTTTTATTTATATTTATTTTTAATATAAAAATTAAGTTTATTTTTTTAATGTTGTAATAAAATTAAAAATTAACTAAAAATGGAAAATTTCACTATGTATGACAAAATTAAGTGTAGTAGATTATTGATGTCTAAAGAAATTTTAAAGAAAATTAAAAGGGCTAAGATATTTATTGCAGCTATATACACTATAATTCTTGAAAATTGATGACTAATTATCATAAAGTTTTTATGAAAGCATAATAACAGTTCACATAGATTATAATCATAAAATTAAACAGAAATTATTCAAAATTTTTCTAAACGAAATATATTTCAGTATTTTCTCGACAAATAAAATATTAAAAAATAAAACTAATGCATAACACTGCCATGTATACAGAATCTTAAGGAAGAAATTATATGTGTCAGGTTTCAAATATTTCACGAAACTAAGTTTTTCAGTGAGTTCAATACATTTCAAACAAATATACTTCGTCATAATATTCGGTGCAATAATATAAAATGGTAGCAATGTTACATTGTAATAATCTCTATGATACTGTATCTTATAACACTTGCAAAACATTGTAGTCATGATGGAGTCGACCATAAGGTCGACAAGCAAGCGTTGTTGCTTGTTTAACGTGTAAGATACATTTAAGTCACTTTGACTTGACTGTTACTTTTCGGGTTTCTCTCGTAGTTGACATTTTTTTTTAGATATAAGTAAGGGCTTGTATAAATTTAATTTTTATTTTTTACTGATCCAACTGTTACAAATAAATCCCTACTTTAAGTATTATCAATAATACTTTTATTTTTACACACTTGCAAATGGAATTGAATTATATGGTAGATAAACTTCATTATTTATTTCCTAATGGCAGTAAATGTTATTACTATAATGCAACAAATACTGAAGTTTAGACACTGATTGCGTAAAGCACTTAGCGTAAAATGTTTGTTTGTTTTTTGTATAATTTGTATTGTGATTTTGTAAATCTCTTTGCGTTAATGAATTCATAGGGAAGAAATACTAAAAAAAATTTAAAATTTATTAATAAATTAAATAATAACTTCATAAAATTTATTTTTGTTTGTTCGGCGAATAAACGCAGCATGGCAGCATTTGCCATTCAAAATGCTTAAAATTTATAGCAAACGGAGTAAAATTCTTGAAATTTCGTTTTTGTTTATATATAAACTTCACTAACGCAGAGTTATTGACAGAATTAGGGCAACGCAGATTTTTTTGCCTTTCAAGATTATCAAAATTGTTACGAAAAGGAATCCTTTGAAATTTTGCTTTTGTGTTCCACATATATTTTCAGAACTAGGTCATTAGAGAATAAAATAGTAAACTAAATTTTCAGTAAATCAGCAAAAGTTCTCAAATATTCAAGCAAAAACAAAACTTAAAAAAGTTATGATCAATTATAAATGGTAAACAAACTTTAAAATAGCTGTTATTGAGATATCAGTGATTCTTAATATTTTACGAAATTCGTCCGCATGATAACTCGAAATTCAGTTAATTTCGTACCCGATTGAGTGTTGTAGATACGACGGCTTATTGGAATTTTATTAAATACCTAAGCCTAAGTATTTTCATTGTGATGTTTAATACCTTTTTATGATGTAGTTTGGTATTCTTCTTACGTTTTTTATGTAGTTTAAAGTTTCTAAAGTTAAATGAAATGCACTGATTTTAGTCTCTTACAAGAATACTACACAAAATTACTTTGAAAATTAAAGTTAAATTTTCAGAACTCACTGCATTGTCGTTGTAGAAAATTAAATAGCTAATAAATAATGGTACAAGTGATAGTAAATTGAAGTAATATTGGTTTCAAAGCTGTTTTCTAACTGAAATCAAATCCATTCTTTCTTCTTAACAAATGTTAATGTTTTTTGCAAGATTTTTGACTTGAAATTAAAAAAATAATAATATTACATTAGTAATCTCTAATTTTATATATGTATATTTTGTATTATTTTTTTTGTGTCCTATTTTAATTTAAATTATTTTAAAGTCTTTTTGTGTTATAATCCTTTATCAAAATAAATTTCTTGTTTAACTCAAAAAAAAGTTTCACAATATTATCATAGTTCAACAAAATAAAGAAGTTCGGCAAATTTGCTAAACTGAAAGCGGTATTTATAAACAATTACTGAAAATCAAAAGGTGCTTTAAACGCCGTTTATTAAAGATAAATTCATATATTTTATAATCGATAATCGTTTATCAATACTGCTGTAGGTTTTTATAAAAACTTTAGCTGTCTTGAGCATTTATTCGAAACTTCAACTTACTTGTTTCCAAGCACTTGCCATAGATTGTAAAATGCTCCACTATGATTCCACCATGAAAAATTTAAATTATGAAGGGTTAAACAATTCGTCCATAGATTACATTTAGCATGAAAAGTTTTTCAACTTTTATGCTTAAACAACCACTATACAGCGCAGCCATTTCGTGTGCCATACATAATTTTCAATTCCGGATAAATAATTTTACGTATTAGTTGATTTGTTTTACCCGCCAGCATGGCTCGGCGTGTATCCTTCTTTAATACCTTTATTCCCGGCTTATGAACCAGGAAGGCATTGTCTAATATGTGAAATTCATAGTCTAACACGCACAATGCATAGCCCTGCAATTAAATAGATTGATACAAATTTAAAACAATAAAAATACTTTAAATTACAATTTCAAGTTTATTTTTACCTGTGTCATTTTATCACTTTTACCTTCCCAACTTAAACGTTCGTCATAGTGGGGCTCACTATTAGTTCCTATGTAAATTGGTTCCCAATGAACAAAATACCCCGTTCTCTTTCCAATATGAAAGACGCTCAATTCGTCCGTTTCGTTGGCTGCCATCCATTCTTTGGACTTAGGTACACCATGACAACTTGCACAAACGCGTTTGTGAAATGGTATGGCTTTGCCAGATCGCAGGAACTCTTGTAACTCGGTTTTATCACGTGGCACAGGACTACTTTCGTCCACTTCGAATATTGAGAGGGGGAAGACGCTACATAAAAATAACATAATTATTGCAATACTATTTCAATACTAATCGGTTTTTTAGTTTGGACCATGTTTTTAAACAAGATAGTTTCTACTGAATATTGGCAGATAAAGATGACCTTAAGTTAACCGAAAACCAAAATGAGACTTTCTGTACTGTATAGCAAAAGCACAGAGAACAATGAAAAAACAAAAGAACTTGCGCTTCTCAAAATGCACATACATACATTCATACATACTTAAGTATGTAAATACAAAAAAATTGTCCATGAACTTCCTTGATTTTAAATAAGAGCAAACTAATATATATAGAATGTATAGATACATACATATCATATCACATATAATTGATTGTAGCAGAAAAATATGTTGGCGTGGCAAAAGAAATTGCCCGTTTAACTAACTGGTACTCAACTCATTCAATTAACTAAAAGTGCCTTCAACTAGTTGTCACTTTACTCTTTCAATACCTACAGGTGAAAGGTTGCAACCGGAAATCTTTGCTATTACTCTTGCAGCTAGATGACTGAGGTATTGTACAATATTTGATATCTTTATCTTTACCGACAACAAAGCGGCCATCTCTATAAATGAGATAGCCACACATTTGAGAGTAACACTTGTATGAGTGCCAGGATATCCGCGTTGTCCTGACAGCCATATTGCTGACTACTGGTGGCAAGAGCCACGTGGCCCAGCTATGGCACGTGCAGGATATTACAAAGGTATCAAATCAGCGGACCCAAGTGGATTATCTGCAGAGACTATAACCCATAAACCTAACCTACTCTTTAAGTTTGCGCTCTAATTTTCTGTATTATTTAGGATGCCACTAGCCTAATAGTCCGGTACAGGATAATACGAAAAATTCGAAACAGATTTCAAAGAAATTAGGAACTGAGCAAGTAATCCTTGCATTTATGCTAAGAAAATAAACTACTTACCGTGGTGCTTTCCTCTGTAGATATGGATCATTTCGAGCTATCATTTCCAAGAATTTTTTCACCAAACCAGGATTAGGGTACAATTCAATATCGGATGCTAAAATGAAATGCGTTGTTGCTGCGTCGCGAGCAATATTACGACCAACATTAACAGGATACAAAAGCTTTTTCTGCGCTTTATACATGCGACTCGATGTTACATTCACATAAGGGGCGGGCAGTGAACAGTTGTAGCCTATTTTTAAAGCATCCAATGACTTAGGTATGGCTTTGGGGATATGTTTAGTGCTAAAGTAAAAGTGAAATGTGGCAAATGATCGCACCAGATTACTTTCGGGTAAACAGTCTCTTAAATATTTAATGGAGTCTATAGTGGGCTGGAAGTCAGTACCAGGTGCATGCATAGCTATGCTAATAGGGGCATTCCATCTATTAAATTATACATACATTAATTGTTAAAAACGTATAAATAATTTGGATTAATGATAATTACATACATACCTTTCTAAAAGTGGTATTAGATTATCTAAAAATGAATAATCAGCATGTGTTGTGTAGGTTATTGATTCATGGCACTTCAGATCACCATGTTCGGCACGAACATAGTTTTTCAATACCCAAAAGTCTCCACGTTGCAGAGTTTCAGGTTCGTAAGGCTTATCATAGCACTTAAGTAGGGCACGTAAGCGTTCATCAAAGTCTTTTTCATCACCGGTGACTATAAAACTTCCACCGGCATAATTTTGACTATTATTTGGATAATTATTGCTTCCTGACGCAATATTACCAATAAGTGCGGCTGGATTACCTATATTTGGATCCAGTTCTGGAGTATCAGCATCTTTATTAGGTGGTTGTGGCCCACCACTATCACTAAGCGGAGGCGCAGGTTGAATCTTGTCCTCACTGTATGTTGATAGCTCCTGAAATTTCAAAGCAATTAATTTTTCTATAATAAATGCTATTTGCGTAAAAGTATTCTAGCTTACACTTTTTCCTAGATTTTCTCTTATCGTCTCCAGCTGTTGCTGTTGTTGACTTTGTGTTTGCTGCTCCTGTATAAATAACTGAGAGCCTGTCGTCAGAGTATATCTGTTTCCAATCATTACATGACTGCATATGTATAAAATCACAGCAACGTTTATTAATATACTGCATCTGAGCAGCCAATTGCGTCGTGTAAACATTTTTTGTCCTAGAGGTTCGAAACGCATTTTAAATGCGCTTTCTTTTGTTGCAGATGTATTTAATTTATTGTAAGAAATTTTGAAGCTGTTTATGTTCACCGTCTTAGTATGATTTTGAATATTTCAAAGCCTCCAGAAATTCATATGTATTGTATGTAAAAGTCGAAAAAACCTAGAACGATTAAAAAGGAAACAAGTATATTTATATCTATGTATCTGTATTTGCTCTTATACTTAAATTAAAAATCTAATTTTTACTATAACCAAGAAGAATTGTTACAGATGGCGGCAATATTATAGAAGAGAATGTGAAAAATTGTACCAGGTATGTTGTGGATCAAACAAATCCTCAAATTTAGGCTCGTATTGATGTGAGCTATTAATTCTTTTTAGATTACAGCTACCGTTTCTCTTTGATATTACAAAAAAAAAATCAGTGGAAATAATTAACTTAAGATAAATATATATAAAATTGTTATTTTAAAATATATACAAGCTTTTATTAATTAATACATTTTTTTTTAAATACATGTTACTGAAAATCTTTACATTTCACTCCTTAAAATTAAATATTCTTATCAATAAGCTTAACAGCGAAAACAATTTGAAATATGTTGGTTAATTTTCCATATAAGAAATTTTTAGTGATTCCTCTCATATTATGAAGTTTTTTGCTTCTCTAGTAAAATTTTTTAAATGTAGCTGAAGGTGTTTATGAATTCATATGACAATTTCATATACGTAAATACCTCTATTTTTTACTAAAGAAATTCATTATTCCAGCTTGTTTGGTTTTAGCTGTTGTTGTTTTGCTCACTTTAGTGTCTTTTTTCATACTTGATTCAGACTGTTTCGCTTCCTTTAGGGAAGTTTTCATAGTTACTGGTGGTGATTTCTTTGCAGCTGGCGATTTCCTGGCGGATGTTGCTTTTTGCTTTGGTTTTTTTGTAATAACAAAACCATCTTCGTCTAAATATGTTTCGGCTACAGCTTCTTCCTCTTTAACTTCTTCTTTAACATCTAATTTTTCTTGCTTAAAAGGAGGATCTTCCTCATCATCGGAATCTAATATACGTCTCCTTTTTGCTGTGCTCGCTTTATTTTCATTTTCGTCTTCTACTTCTACATCGGACGATATGATATCCCTTTTTAATGCTTCCAATTTTTCTTCCTCATCCGAAGATTCAACTTCTTCTGGCTCATCTTCCTCTTCATCGAATAGTTGTATCGATTTATTGGCTGTTGAATTCTCTTCTTTTTCTTTGATTTCAGGTTTCTCGGTTTGCTTCTTAAAGAAATCTTGCATTTTCTTCGGTGTAGGAGGTTTCACAACTCCGATAACTGGTTTTTTGTCTTCCGATTTTTCGGTCTTTGTTGTGGAAGGAGCAAAGAACTTATTTATACCTTTCTTAACAGCACCTTTTGACGTTTCTGTTTTGGGTGATATATTCTTAGTAGAAGATTCCTGTTCTTGTATTTCCTTTTGAGGTTCCTTGAATGATTCTTTCATTGTGTTAACATCTTTTTGTTGCTTAGCTTCCTTCTTTTCGACAGCAGCTGAAGTTGATGCTTTTATTTCTCCATTTGATGTTGACGTTTTCTGTCTTCTTCCTGCCTTTACACATTCTTCAATTCTCATGGGCTTAAATATTGTTGCCGGGGATTTTGCTCCACCAGCTATTTCTACGGAATATAGTGAAGACTCAGCATTCTTTAATTTCTTCAACCATTCTTTCACCTTTTTCTCCTCCACAACTTTATAAATTTCCTTTTTCTGTTCATCCTCCTGTAATCCATGCACAAGATATCTTTTTTCAAACTTAAGTTCGTCTTCCTGTTCGGCTATATAATTTTGAACAATTCTGTTGACTTCTTCATAGGACAAACGGTAATCTTCCAACAGTTCTGTAACTAAAACACGACGATCAAAGTTTATCAAGCAGTTGGATAAATCTTCTTTTAATTTTAAAGAACTCATGTCGAACTTTATTAGTGCTTATAATTCAGTATTTTTTATAAAGCAACAAATTGATTCAAGCCTTTAAATAAAATTAGTATAGTTGCTATAAGCACGTGGAATATGATGGTAACGAAACAATTTCTTTACAACAGCTGCTTTCAACGAGATGTACGGCAAGTGGATGTATAACGAAACAGTGCTGCATTTGTTGGGCACATATTTAAAGTTTCCATTCATACGTGGTGTTATTTGAAAATGGATTTAGACAATATATTTATTTATTTTTATTCATTAAAGTATGGCGATCCACATGTTTGAAACGAAATATTGACAACTTTGAATTGTATAGGACAAAGTTGATCAGTTGAGTTATTCAATTTATTGACATTTTCCATGCGGTTTTCTTAACCTTAACAAACAAGCTTGCAAGCGATAATTTTGCTTTTATTGAAATAATTATGTTTGAAAGCTTATTAATTTATTTTTAAAATATATATATGTGGCAGCATGCACTGGTTTTCAATAAATACTTAATGACTTTTTTTATAATTATTTCAATACATTTGTGAGGACCTCAAGCCGAAAAGCGAATCACGAACAAACAACTATTCCAATATTAATTACTTAATGACTTACCACATATGCATGGTTGTTTGTTCAATAAGTTTTAATCCTCTTAAACACGTTGAACAATATTTTCATATATACATTCATATGTTACACCTCGATGCAGATCATAAAATATATGATAACATCGATTTGGTACTAAATAATATCGTCTATTGTTATATGTATACATTTAATAAATATTTTTTAATTTTACGAATTTTAATAATCCTATTTCATTTATGTAAGAAAAATTTTAGTTTTTATTCTCATATACGGATCGAATATTTTACAACACTTGAAATTCGACACCAGTGGCCATATTACGACATTCGATATCAATCGAAATTTCTATGGAAATTGAAATCGAAACCAAATGCAGTATACCGAAAGATGTCCTATTGGACAAACGAAAAATGTTTTGATTGCTTATGAAATAAATTATGTTGACCTTGAAGTCGTCATATAAATACAGAATAGGTATTTTGTTCAACAAGGCCTGCCGGTGTCCTACAAAATTTCAAAATATTTTATGTATACGAGTTGTATAAAAGAACATTTTTATGTCGCATGTTTTTAAAAGATTTCATTCATTTCAATTAGCACAAAATAAAACTATATTGAAAACCACAATTTATTGGCAGAAAGTGCATTAACCACAAATCATGATTCATATTGTTCATCTCTCTTTAGCAAAAATGTATTAAAAATTGCTAAAACTTTCATGTACAAAGTTATCATTGTTATGCACTGCACTACATACATAAATACATACATAGATACATTCAAATGTACAAATGCTTAATGCATATTTATTTAAATAACGAAAAAATTTGCTTTTTATTATAATTACAAATTTCAATATTTCATTGTCAGTTTTAAGTCAGATTGAGTGTGGGAGACTTTTCACCCTTTTGCCCAAAATGTGCAAACAAAAAAAAAAAAAACATTTCTTCACATTTGTTGTACATTAATTTGCAAACGTATTTGAAAACCCCACAGAAAAATAGCATCATTCTCAAAAACGAAAAAAAAAAAAAATTACAATCAGTAAATGTACGTTTTTGTAAAATCATTCTTTTTCATTCCATTTAATGTTCTCATGAAATGGGCATACATATATTATTTTCATTTATTCAAATGTAAATTCTTTTTTTTTCTACTTTTTTTCATTAACCACAAAATAATTTAAGGTTTGCCGAAAAAAGAAGATATAAAAAATAGATATTCTTTTGACAGACGCACAACTAATATACTCGTAACACAGAGGCGTGCAATTTGATGGGGTACAGTTTAATTGTAAAATGTCTTGATATAGCGGTAACACCATAACCGTGCAGGTCGGGGCAATCTTATGGGTAGTACTGTATTCAATTATACTTGACATAACCATACATATAGAAACCAAAAAGACTAATTTAATATATAAGGCATTAAACACAATAACGACAGCAGGCTACACGAACACCGACTACAAAAGTCGTTGGCTACAATCGTTGCCTCGTAGTCAGCTACTTAATTATTTTTAGAACGACACCACCAAATCAATAACCATGTGTTGTTGTTTGTAGTAGAACTCTCTTCATACGCCAATGTAACCGCTTTCATGTAAGTAATAGTAGTATTATTATATATAGTGTTATTCCAATAAAATATATTTAAAGTCCACAGTATATGGAAAGAAATCATTTCATTAGCTTGGAAATAAAGTTTGTTCTTTCTTTTTGCATAATAAAACAGCATATTTTCAAGTTTATAATAATTGAATTTATTTATATTAAACTGGCAACATTGCATTTACTCATTATCGCTCACCAAAATAAAAATTAGTTTCATTTGACTACAACCACAAAAACAGCAGGGACAACAACCAGTAGCCGTGTTGTCTGTAGTAGTAAAAATAATCATTCTCATATACGCACATGAATTCTATTTTTGACAAGTTGTAGTCTGCTGTCGTTATTGTGTTTAATGCTTAACATGCAGACTACGAATCCAAAGGTAGTGGTATCGTTTTCACATGGAATCATGAATATGAAATCGAAATTGTCGGGTTATTGTCGCTCTAGAATATATTACAGCAACTTCTTTCGTTGATGTTATAGCAATATCTCTTGGTGCCATGACACAACATACATAAGGTGGCATCGCTACGAATACAAATTCAACATTACAACAACCAAAGCAATAGTTGTTTATGTAAACTTTACACTGTAAAGTAATGGTCCACCTCAAAGATTATAGCAACAAAACACATTGAAATGCTGCACACATGCGCAATTGCAACCAACACTTACATACACAAACACAACGAGGACTGGTTGTACATAAGAACTTGACATCAATGTAGTCAAATAATGGTGGAGAGAATAACAGTCATCTGGCGTGGCGATGCCACCTTATATGCATTACATCATGGATGGTGCCGGTTTTTAATGTTGCCAGAAACATAATCTTTTTCAAATTGTTATCGCCGAACTAGTTGATGGATTCATAGTGGTTTTAAAGACATTAAAAAAAAAAGTTTTGCAATGCCAAAGAACTTTTATATAAAAAAAGCCATATTTACAAGAAACCATTTTATTCCACCTATTCAATATGAGACTCCTTCTTCTAGGAGACTTTGTTAGGAAGTTGCCACTCTCCCTATTTCGCAAAATGAACATTAACTTATGCAGGTATTAAATATTTAATAATTTTATGACTTAACAAAGAGGGAAATGTAACAGGAAACAAAATGTAAGGAAAACAGACACACACACACACAAGGGGAAGCCATGATAAAATATACACTACGGAAAAAGGAAATATTTAACGAAAATATATAAATAAATCAACGGCAAAGAAAATGCTGAAAATAACAGTATCAGATATATTTTTTGGCAGTCCCCAATTGCAAATATTAAAGTTACATTTGAATAGGTATTTTTATATACTCTTATATAATAGAAAATCTTCTTCATTCTTTCATATTAACAAAACAAAAAAAGAGTTTCAAATCGTAATCTCTTACGCCATAAGCAAACACATTTTCTTCAATTTTTTTATTCTTAATTACATCATAAATTTGTATAAAAGTGATTTTTGGCACACGGAATTTCTTTATTTTTGTTTTTATTTTCTCTTTGACTCAACATATTTTATATTCTGTTTTTGTACTTTATTAAGTATCCCATTAAAAGTTAAGAGTATGGATTTTTTGTTGGCTTTGTGAAATTTATTGCACGCAATGTTATGGATTTTAAAAAAAAAATGAAATTAAAGAACAAGGTAAAACACAAATTTGGAAGCTATTTATTTATTTAATGTTTCAGTAGAGAACATGAAAAAAAATTATATATTTTTGCAATTTAATTCAAAAGTTGTATAGGAAATACTTGATTTGAATATGAATATATTTCTGAAATTAAACCTTCAATGTCTTGAGTACTACTTTTAAGAATTTCTATAGGAGAAAAATATAAAATTTTCGAATTCCTTATATTATTGGATTTAACTCATTTGGAGCCACATTTTAATGGAAGAGATGTGAACTCACAAATCATATATCGTTTGAGAAAATATAGATGATTTTTAAAATTTTAAAGGTGAAGCAACGCACTTTAAAATTAGCAAAATAAATTTATTGCTGGTTAAGAAATATTTATTTTTAACATTTAAAAAGTTAGGTTAGTTACAACGCCCTGCTGGTTTGCCATTTTATGAAGCAAAACTCTTATCTGTAAAAGAGATGATACAATTTTACAGAATCTTAATTATTTTATTTATATTTATATTTATAAGAACTGAATAAGCAGATCTATTCTCTGATTCATGGGCCATAAAAATGTTCCGCGGGTTGCCTTGACAAATTCATGGAATATGTAACAGAACATATTGTATATAAAAAAATATGGAAAAGGTTGACCCTAAAGGCCATCCTTATAACTTCCCGCTAATTTTACTCGCAAAGTTATTCGCCCGTATTATGAACGACGACGTCGACGTCACATCAACACGACGGCAAAAAATTGTCACTTGTCTAGTCTTTGTCGACAGCAATTGACTTCTGGTAACATGTTCCATTAATATTGCACGCCTTAGAGAATACCAAAAGGCTGTTAATAATAATTAATTATTGTCGACAATTAAATGACAAGTGACAATTTTTTGCCGTCGCGTTGATGTGACGTCGACGTCGTCATTCATAATATGGGCGATTATTTCTTTTATTATAGAACGCTTATGATCACAATTCCTGTAGGATACGCGTCTGCGTACATAATTGAAAATTGTTTCACACTGTAAATATATTGAAGAACGTATGAACACTTTTGTAAGCCACAGTATATTTTTAAGATTTATACTGTAGAAAATAATCTTTTTTAAGAAAAAAAAACCCCTTTTTATATCTCTTGTTATTTCAGCTTAATCATATTTCCATTTCTTTACTTAATTTAAATTGAATTGACAATTATCTTTTATATGAAATCCAGAATTATAAAAACAAACACTATATTCACACTTACGATAACTTCAAAACAAGCAGCAGGTTAACGTACTGACCGAATTAGAGTTCTATGGAAACCTTTTTTTATTTTTGTTAGATATATGAGTCTTTAATATGCAAATTTGCAAAAGAATGTTTGCAATTAAATTGAAAACTATATAAAACTCACTCAGATATATAATGGTGTTCTTGCAAGTGGTTATTCAGTCAGTTTCGTATTCTTAGAAATTAACTTAGTACTTCAGAAATTAAAAAAGTAGTTGAGCTTCTAAGAATTTCACTGATAATTCGCACTTTGACTGGGAAAGAATGTAGAGAAACTATATAGAATGTTAACTGTTCGTTGGTTTAAGTTAATGATTTTATAAAACGCTTTCAATTACTCATAGTGTATGGAGAAAGTTTTTGTTTTAATTAAAACAAGTTAAAAGAATTGAGAAGCGAGCAAACTTTTTTTAAGCTTTTTACACAGAGGAATTCTTAGAGATATTAAAAACTGTCGTTAAATTAAGATATTTAGAAATTTTAAATTCTAACAAGTCTTTGTGAAGCTTTTGCATTGCTCAAATAATATTTTGTCACTAACTTTTGTCAGTGTTAAGAAAATTTCCTAAGTCGACTTAAGCGCTTCTGTTAAAAATCAATAGAATTTATTACAAATATTGCAACAGTTGTTGCTGTTCAAACAACAACTTTATGTTTGAATATAATTCAGTATAAACAAACAAGTGCATGTACACGTTTCAAAACTACACTGGTCTACAAGAGATAATTTTGAAGTCTCCTAATAAGTGGTCTATAATCGATGGTGTTTATAAAAACCATCTGAGAATTTACAAATCATTATGTTGACAGTTTATCCATGACATTAAAATAAGGCATTAAACACAATAACGACTGCAGGCTACAGACTACAACATGTCAAAAGTAGAATACAAGTGCGTATATACGAATGATTATTTTTCTACTGCAGACAACACGGCTACGGGTTGTTGGCCATGCTGTTTTTGTGGTTGTAGTCAAATGAAACTAATTTCTATTTTGGTGAGCGACAATGAGTGAATGCAATGTTGCCAGTGTAATATAAATAAATTCAATTATTATAAACTTGAAAATATACGGTTTTATTATGCAAAGAGAAACAACAAACTATATTTCCAAGCTAGTGAAATGATTTCTTGTCATATACTGTGGACTTTAAATATATTTAATTGTAATAACACTATTTAAGGGTATTAAATATATGAAAGCGGCTACACTGGCGTATGAAGAGAGTTCTACTAAAAACAACAACTCATGGTTATTGATTTGGTGGTGTCCGTTTTAAATTTAATTAAGTAGCTGACTACGAGGCGACGATTGTAGCCGACGACTTTTGTAGTCGCTGTTCGTGTAGCCTGCTGTCGTTATTGTATTTAAAGCTTAAAGTTTGATAACATTTTTGAGAGGATGAGTACGGAAAAGTGAGGGCATAAGAAAAATCTGCTCAAATAAAATAGATTCCAGTTCAAAACCGCATTCTCTGTCAAAATTTTAAGTCAAATTCTATGAAAAAAAAATTAAAAAACGTTCAGCCCCAATTCTTTTTTTTTATAAATTTTCCGTTTATGGTCATGGCGATATGGTGGTTTCAAGACCTACTTGCAGGTTAAGTAACCGAATTTAATTAGCAAAAATTCCATTTGCTCAATATTACCATCAATCTTGCTGCCATTCCAGCGTTTATTTCAAAACAAAATCGATGTTCCCCTGTGTATTTGATTAAATGTATTCAATACTAGGTCAAGCAAAAATGCACAAGAGAATAATATTCTTTTGTTGTTACGGCTTCGAGTTAGAATATTTAGTTTTGTTTCGCAAACAATTCCATAATTATATACTATCAGCAATTGGCTCGAAATTTAAACAAACAAATATGTTTCATATAAAACTTACGTACAAAAGAAATTTCTATTGAAATATTTGCAAGTGTACCTGAAATAAGAAAAAAGGAAATTAATTAGTTGATTAAATTACTTTTCATGCATACAAAATAAGTTTTATATTCTTTTGCACAAGAAACCTATTTAATATTCTCACTTGAGTTAGAATTTAAAAGTACAGTAGCCTCTTAATTATAATTCAATTTGTTTGCCACAAATTCATAAAAAGTTTACAAAATAAAATCTAAGACATGAGCTAAATAGAAAAATTAAAACAAGCAAAAAATTCGAGTTGTATAAGTTTGACTTGGGTCAAATGTAACAAAAAATTTAAGAAAAATATATGACATGAAAACAAGATGTTAACACGATGGTCACGGGGATTTGATCCCGGGTCTTTACGTCAGTTTAGTACTGAATCAGGGTTCGTATGCAATTTTCTCATACACATTTTTATGTATACAAAATATTTTTGCAACCAATTAAGCCACCTAATCAGAGGTAATAACCAAGTCTACATGACTACTGATGCGAAGTGCAGCGGCTTTTGAAAATAGTGCTGTTCTGCTTTGCTTTGTGAGTTGAAAACTAACTTTATGCTGATTGCGTCACTAATACTTCGATTATTTATCATATCTGGCGAACACCATCCTATTAACTATAATTCAATTTGAAAAGTAGTAAATTATTTTAACCCCGGATGGCTACTCTTCAGTTTTGTACATCAAGGTTACTCTTCGTTGAATGGACGAACAATATTTAAAAATAATTCTAGCGGAACAGTTTTAAAAGCTAAAAAAGTAAGGAAAAATATTTTTATCTAAATATTTTATTGAACAAAAAAATATTTTAAAAATATTAAAAAAAAACAAAAATTAATACAAAATATAACTTATGGCGTTTGCTTTTCCAGAAATTATGTAAAATTTTTTTCAATTATTTTCTAAAAAGTGGCGGTTTGGAAAAGTTTTAAAACAGAAATTATTTTTCGTGAGGGATGTTGGATTCATTTCTAATAAATTCCCTACTTTAAAATGGCAAAATGTTGCCATTTTCTGTAAAAAAAGTGTAAAAAATGTTGCATTCTTTCTACAAAAGAAATCGGCATTAGAAACTTTTTTTCTCTCTTAAAATTCCATGCGAATTTGAGCAAACATAAAAGAGTTTTATAATAAACAGTAAATGAGCTTCGTCGAATTGGCGACCGGTAACCATCCAGGGTTAATGATTTTCATACAAATTCTACAAAACATTTTCTGCCTCATTTTGAATAATTTTTTTATGAGCGATTTTTGTTCACGGAATAATTTTTATCAATTAATGGAAGAATCATACGACTTCCCGCTTTGAAAATTGAATATTTTAAAAAATTGGGAAGTTATTGATTTTAATTCCTTTTGAAAGAATCAAGTTCGAATCAGATCTCGACGTTTTGAGGTCCTGCTTCCCTGACTAATTCCGGGAACCCGTCACTATGTCTGTATATATACATGTGTGGATGTGTGTATGTGTGTGCGTATATGTGTGTGTGTGTGCGGGTGTGTGCAAGTATGGGACCCAGTATTTTTTTCCTTGTTTTAATAAATTTAGTAGTTGTTTTAACTCTTTTTAAAACTTAAAGCGTTATCTTTTCCGAAAAATGTGTATAATTTTTTTACATTTTTTTAAATTCGTGGCAGTTTGAAGGATTTTTTAATTAAAATTCTTTTTCGTTAAGAATGTTGAATTAATTTCTAATAAATTATTTATTTTCATAAGGCAGAATGTTGCCATTTTTTATTAAAAAGTGCACAAAATGCTGCACTATTTTCTAGAAAAGAAATCAATATTATTTGAATTTTTCATTTTACTTTTAATTTTTTTTCATGTGTAACTTTCGTTTTGACAGTTGGTGCGGTTAAGCTCAAGATAAACTGCAATAAAAATTAAAAAAGATATTAACTTTAAGTGTATTTAATATTGGACAGCTTAAGATTCTCTTCTTCAATTTGAAACTTACAAGTCCATTAAGAAAAAGTCAAAACTTTGGACCAACGTCATCCTTTATTTTACTGACAATCACAATAAAGTCGGTCACATGAGTTAAATTTCGTACACAATAAAGTTTGAAATTTATTTAGTTTAATGATTTCTGCATTTAATTTCAATTTTAATTTATATTTTGTTATACTTCTGTATGCCTTCATTTTTATATTCATTTTTCATTGTAAACAGCACGCAAAATTTAATAAAACTAAATCAAAGAAGAGAAAGTAGTTTTTTTAATAACAGACACGCAAACTACGGTGGTGTGTTATTAATATTGTTTTTTAATTCTTTGAAATTGAAAGTATATAGAGAATTTGGAACAATTTTGTATAAATAAAAAAATAAAAAATAATGGCTATTAAAATTTTTACACAAAACCTGAGCAGCCGCCCGGCCATTGCACCAGTTATGGGAAAGAAATAACACGAAAATATGAAATTACAAAAAACACAAACTCTTAAAAGCAAAATTATAATTAAAAATGTCTCCATGTTATTAAATATGTAAATTCGAAATCTGTTTCGCTCAGCAGTATTAATTTAATTTCAAGTTAATCTCTTGGGTTATGAATAGCAAATTGAAATTATTTTAGGAATAACTTATTATGAGACAAATCAGAACATGATTAGTTATCAGGTATGGGAATTGCGTACTTAGAAATTTGAGACAATATAAATGAATACAAGAAATCATGATATAATTCTAAGAAAAATTTAACAGACTCGTCCAAGAATAAGTATGGAAATAGTAGGGTTTCAGGTCCATTCATTCAGCACTTTGCAGCACTAAATTTGGTACAGGAATGACAAGATTGTATTTCATAAAAAAATACTTAATACGTTAAGTTTTAAAAATTTATGAAAATTGTGTTTAAAAGATTTGAAGGAATTATTGGTTAAAAGCGTTTTATATAATTATAATGGAATATATATTCCTGAGTCAAATTTTTATATGCCTCCTATATTTGTGAGTTTCTAACAACATCAATAACATAATTCCCAGTTATATATTAAACTTATCGTACTCTTCAAGTTAAAAAAGAAGTAGAAATAATGAATAACTCGTGATCGGTCAAATCAAATCCTACTTTAATGAACTTAAAACCAACAGTTACTAAAACCATGGCAGTCTGAAAACGCGTTGAATTCATTTCCTACATACATATATATATACAGGAAATATATATATATATATATATATATATATATATATATATATCGGGTGTTTTTTATAGAGTGATACAACTTTGAGTTGGCATCACTGCTTTATTTGACCACTTATTTAACAGCTGATAGTTGCTTTTTGTTTAGTTTGCTTTGACATTTTATTATGCAAATTGTGGAAATTTTTAATCAAAATAATGGTTCTGTTCGTCAAACTTATCGCGCATTTCGTCCATTCAAAATTTTATTTTCCGATGAAACCCATTTTGGTTGAATGGGTACGTTAATAAACAGAATTGTCGCATTTGGAGTGAGGAGAATCCACAAGTTTTGTCGAAATACTATTACATCCACAGAAAATTACTGTTTGGTGCGCTTTATGGGCTGGCGGAGTCATTGGCCCATATGTCTTCAAAAACGATGATGGTCAGAATGTTACTGTCAATGGTGAACGGTAGAGGAACGTGATTCGAAGCTTTTTCGTACCTCAATTAGCTGGCATTAATCTTGCTGATATGTGGTTCCAACAGGACGGAGCCACATGCCACACAGCGGCCGCTACAGTTGATTTACTCGAAAATTTTTGAAAAAAAAATAATTTCACGAAATGGCCCAATTAATTGGCCCCCAAGATCGTGTGATTTAACCCCATTGGATTATTTTGTTTAAGGTTATGTAAAGTCGCTTGTGTACGTCGATAAACCACAAAGACTTGAACAGCTGGCAACCAACATTCGAAGAGTTATCGGCGAGATACGGCCGTAAATGCTGCGAAAAGTTTGTGAAAATTGGTGTTCCAGATTGAGCCTTGTGCGCGCCAGCCGTGGCGGCTACATGGCCGAAATCATATTTAAACATTAATGTCATAAAATTGTCTATCCAATAAAGGCCGTTTCATTGATATCAAAAATATATTACTGTGTGTTATTATGATTTAAACTTGTAGCAGTCTATAAAAAAACACCCGATATACATAAATTGAAAAAGTAGTGAAATCAGTTCACAAATAGTTTGACTATCCGTCAGCCAGTAAATGAATTGATATTATCAATAAAATTTTTATGTCCAAATTAAATGCAATAATTTCTAATTATATACTTCTCTTTTAAATTTTTAATTACTGCAATTAAAAATTAAACAATGATCGAATTTCATGCTAATTGTTAATTAGCTACTTAATTGCACAATTTCGAATACAAATATTATTTATATAAAAGCAATTGACAATTTTATTATGTAAATAAAATTATTAATGGCTGGTTGTGCGTGAACCGGAAAAATATCTCAGTCGCCATAATTCAGAACATCAACTAAAAAAAAATGCATTGTATACGAGGTCTGTTTAAAATGTAACATTAATTTTGATTTTTCCAAAACATTTCACTTGTTCATCAATTTCTATTTTGATGGATTCAAATAAATTTCCATGGGACGAAATGCGCTTGTGCCAACGTTTTTTTTTTTGCGTTCCTCAAAGCAGTCCCGACATGCATTTTTGGTGTACCATTGAGCTCTTTCAGCGATTCGGGTTTTATCCTTTTAAGCACTGTAAAAGCACTTACTTTCATGTGTCTCTGCAATCTTGACATCAGAGAAAAATTCAAAAATTTTCTTAGAAGTGTCAAAATTTTTGTTAGAACCCTCCTCTTGGCCAATAGTTTCCAAAAACCAATCATTTTCAAAAGCAGAGAAACTTATTATTTATTTTATGGAAAAATACTTAAAATTGATAATTTCATGAGGGATAATTCTTTGTCAAAAAAAAAAAAACAAATTACATTTTTAAAAATTTTTTTTCCGAAAATTAGACATTTTCAAAAGTTGGGATATTTATTATTCAATTTATGAAAAGAAATTAAATATGGAAAATTTCATTGCAAAAAGAAACGACTTTTTAAAAGTTTTCTTGCAAATGCCTGCATTTTTGTATACCCAAATTCAAAACTATAGCGCACTTAACAAAAAAAAAAAAGTGACACCAAATCTTGTCACATCGAAAAAGTTGGCGTCAATCTGTAAAACACGGGATGGGTCAGAATATTTTTTTAGTTTTAAATGCTTTTATTTCCTGTACTTAAAAGCTATCAATTTCAAAATGGCCTATAATAACAAGCGACCATTTTTTTTACCCACACTATAGAGCAGTAACTATAACAAATATATTGACCAAAAATAAAAAAAGTAAACATTATTACACAATTAAAATTCAGCATAACAAGTTAGTGTGCAAGTCAACTTAATTCCAAAAGGAAAATTAAAGTGAAACTTTTTTTAAACATTTTGATTAGTTGGTTTCTTGTTCAGTTCATGCTTTTTTCCAGTTTTCCATTCAATTAATTTTTTTTTCGTGTTGTTGTCGATCAAGAAAATTACAGATGCTACTTATTTGCAACAACTATTATATATTTTTGACCAGCACAATTTTATTTTGTTGCTTAGTTTTCTAAATTACAGCAACTAAGAGAGTATGTATACATGCCGCTGCCGCCGCTGCATGCAACCAACTGACTTTATAACGAACAAAATAACAACTACTACTTGTAGTAGCTAATTAAAGATAATAAGTATTTTCAGACAACAGTATCATCACTTTTATATAATTCTTTTTTTTTTTTGCTTCTTCTTTTTTGCTTTCAATTTTTCTTTAACATCTTCCTCTTCTTATTTTGCTTATATTCTGATGCTGAAGCTGAAATGGCTGGCATGACTGTACGACGACTGACTTGCCAAGATATCGAACATTTTATATTATGATAAATCCAAAGTTGAATAAAAAATGATGGGGAGAACAGCAACAGCAACAGCAAAAAAAATCGACAGAAAAAAATAAATGTTTTATAATTTTCGAGTGCCACCACCACACTGGCTTGAGAAATTTTTGGCTTTAATTATTAAAACACAGAAAGCTTTTACTAAAATCTAGCGGTTGTTTTATGGCGAGTGTAACACGACCTGCTTTCAATAAAATAATCAGACAGATTTTTAGCATCAGGAAATGCGACACACTTAAAAGGAGACCGGGATAATACGAAAGCAAAGATATTGCAAATGCAACATTTGCTTCATCAAATTCAACTCGCATGTCCAATATTGAAAATGCATTTTCATGATGATTTTTTCCATAGTTTCAATGCAGAAAGAAGATGTACTAGTCTTAAATTGTTTAAGTCAGGCGCTCAATTAAGGGGTTGGAATCATAAATTTAAATATCTTTTAATCAGCCATCTGTTATGGGAAAGTATTATTAATTTTTATTGCCTTTTTTTTCTCAAGCTAAAAAATTTACTTCAAAGCCTTGAGTGTTGTTAGTCTTTGGGCAGGAGAGTTGATATTTGTTATATTTGGGGGATTCACACTGAAGTCATAAAGTCATAAGTCACATATACAAAATATATGACTAGTGTGAACAACGCGTCATAACTTAGCAAGCACAAGAATATCTAAATTAATTTGTATGTATAAACTAAAACAGCTGCTGCCTTGATATGAGCTGAATGCATTTTTTTGCGGCAAAAGATTTTCAACTCAGTTGGACTCAGATCTCTAGAGCTACTTTAAGACAAAACAAAAACATACGTGAAAGAGTGCTATTATTTTATGACTTTTTTGTATGCAACACAACAACAACTTTTTTAAACTGGTCTAATACATTATGACTTTATGACAATATGACTAAATAGCACACATAGTGAATACCTCAATTGCTTTTAGTTTCATAAAATAATTACAAATTTTTTTCAATTACATTTATGATTTTGATGAATATAGATACAGTTTCACTTCAGTTAATTTTGAAATTAATCCACATTGAGCAAATAAATTTCTTTAGAATTTTCGCATTCAAAGAATCACAGCTTGTAAGTAAATTTTTTTCAAATTGTTTACCCATAAAAATATTTTAAAACCCTTCACAACTTTACCAATAAAAGTGCTTTTCATTTATCACAAGTCTATTTTAAATAGTTTTTGTAAATTCCGATTTTTGTAAAATTTTAAATGACGTTTTTAAAAAGTCTTTAAAAATTCAAAGAATAATTTGTTAAATTTTTGTAATTCTCATTTTCAGTTCTCACATCGAAAAACTAAATAATTATGGCTGTCAAGCTCTTTATTGTAGGGTTATTCATAGAATAATATATTTATTATTAAGAAAAACCAACAAAATTTTAAATGCATTAAGAAATATATTTTGAGTCATCCTGTTTTTCACAGAGTGACGACAATTTTTTCGATGCGAGATGTTCTCACTTCAGTTACAGAAACGAGCACAGGTTGGAGAGTTTTTATGTCCGGAATTTAGACAAATAAAAGTTTGTTTTACGTATATAAACCTTTTATAAATCATTGATAAATTATCTTAAAGTCCTAAATATATATGCTCAATTTACCAGCTTCATTGTATCCTTTAGAGTTGTATTTAATTAACAAAAGTTTTCCACAAAATCCCTGAAAACAGAAACATTTTACTAAAATCTAGTTTTTGTTTTAAGAAATTGAATTTGTCTTTTCACATACAACTTTGAAATATACCACAAGGCTAGTAAATAGAGCGTATTATTTATTTATTCTTCATTTTAAAAATACAATAGCAAACTTTTCATTATTGTCTATAAACATCACAAAATATATTTGCACAGAAGACTTCATTCAGTTCCTTCATCGATATCATTATTTGCACTTTATATTCTCCAGCGAAGTTCCGATCGATTATATCTAAGGACATATCCGTTGCGGTATCAAAGGAAAACTTTACTCCTTTCTCCATTGGACAAGTCCGATCTTCGGGGGGAATGTTACTCAAATATACTGACCATGGCTCGTATGGTTGAAAAAGACTTCGACAAAAATCGCTACGTTTTATGTTGTAAATGGTGTCAACCCAAGTATCACGACTTTTCTTATATATTTGAATTAGAACCGGATTATCAGCTGTTCCAAACTCTCTCATGATAACAATATATCCATGGACATGAATCGATCCATTAGCTAGAGACTCGAAATAGATATTAGAACGGTCCATATAGTCTTCGATAAAAGTATTTTGATCGCCACAACTTGTAAATACATCTTCATCTTTAATTACAACTCCGTATCTGTAGGCTGCTGTAATTATTGAATATATTTGAAGAATCACGGCTGCTTTGAAAACAACGTTGGAAATCATTTTGGAATTTTCATTACAATGATTTTTCATTTTATACTCAAAATTTGACATGATTTTTTCTTTTATCATACAAATGAAATCGACACGTACATAGAAAAATTATATAAAATACTCATAAATTATGCACACATTTTAATTTTAAATGAATAAAATTGGTAATAAAGATTTCAATCGGGATATCTAAACATATTTAATAGCCCGGATGCATAATTAAGATAGCAACCGTGCGGTCTGGTCACACGAGGCAAAAGTTTTACAAGGTGCTGTATTTACACATACAAACATACATACGCTGCATTTTCATTTTTTTTTCGTTGTGAACCAAATATACCATTTAATAGGGCCAAAATACTTTCGACAGCGTTAAAAAAAATGTTCACACATACATATATAATTCAATAACACTAGAATACATACATACATAATACGTGTGTTTTATTTTGTTAAAAAAACTATAAGCAAATAAAAATAAAGACAAAAAAGGTATTTTTTAAATCTATTTCATTATATCGAAACAATTCCCTAAATCGTACAACTACAAAAGAATTTTTTTTCCTGGAAAACTTCCCTGACTAATTCTGAGAACCCATCACTATGTCTGTATATGCATGTGTGCTTGTGTAAGTATGTGACGAGCTTATAACTTTGGAACGGCTGGACCGACTTCAACCAAACTGAGGGCGTGCTAAACCAATAACTTCCCGATTTTGGAAAATTTTAAATTTTTGTAGCAGGAAATAAAATTCTTTTATAGTTGTACGGGTAAAGCATGAAACACAATAACGACAGCAGGCTACAGACTACAACTTGTCAAAAATAGAATACATGTGCGTATATACGAACGATTATTTTTACTAGTAAAGGCAACACGGCTACGGGTTGTTGTCCGTGCTGTTTTTGTGGTTGTAGCCAAATTAAACTAATTTCTATTTTGGTGAGCCACAACGAGTAAATGCAATGTTGCCAGTATAATATAAATAAATTCAATTAATGTAAACTTGAAAATATACTGTTTTATAATACAAAAAGAAACAATAAACGGCATTTCCAAGCTAATGAAATGATTTCTTGTGATATATTGTGGACTTTAAATATATTTTATTGGAATAACACTATTTGAGAGTATTAAAAATATGAAAGCAGCTACACTGGCGTTTGAAGAGAATTCTACTACAAACAACAACACATGGTTATTGATTCGGTGGTGTTGTTCTAAAAATAATTAAGTAGCTGGCTACGAGACAACGATTGCAGCCAACGGCTTTTGTAGTCGGTGTTCGTGCAGCCTGCTGTAGTCATTGTGTTTAAAGCTTTAGGGAATACTTTCGATAATAGATATTAAAATAAATATAACGCCGATTCAGTAGATTTTGCGATATTTTAAAGTTACTTTGAAAAAACATTTTTTAAAGTGTTTTTTTAATAACATTTAAACGGCTTTGCGATCGATTTAATTTTAACTAGCCGAGACATAAACCGAAATTTGTACCAAACCTATTCTGCAGTTAGCAGAGCTCTATTAACTACTTAACAGTTCGAGCAAATTTTGACTAAATTCATTTATAGACCAAAATCCAGGAATTGGAACACAGTCAGTGTGCAGAATACATGACCCAAGGGATACTTGTTGCAGATATAACCATGGAATGTACTGGAGATGTGAAATATTGTACTCAAACACATTTGAAAAAAAAATTTTTCCTGTTGAGATTAGTGGCCACCAATATGGTCCAGAGGGCCCTTTATATAGTAGAAAAGGTTTGATGTCTGAAATAGTTTTGGAACTTTAATAATATCAATTTAAAAAAAAATTCGCATCAATCTTTAGGGTCCACCGTTTTCCATATATTTTAAAAGGTTTTCCTTATAATATTTACACTGCCTTTTTGTCTGGTTGTGCACTTCAGCTCAAGACTTTTTATTATATATGAAAAATTGTGCAATTATATTGCAAATGTGTGTAGCACTTCATATAATTTTTAAAACAAATGAAATTGACAAAATTTGATTTCAAAAATAAACTTTAAATTTTTTAAAATTTATTTTCATTCGCCACTGTGACCGAGTGTCAAAATGTAATCATTTTAATGGCATAATTATATCAAATAATTTGACAAGCAAAAATAACACCATTAGATGCAATTTCTGTGCTATATATGGCAGTTATAGCTGCTCCATATACATGTTGTTATTAATATATAACATGGAAATATAAAAACCATTAAAACTATTGCTGTTCGTTGTTCAATATATTTTTTCATACCATTATTTTTTTTGTCGTCAGGTAAGTTTGCGTGTTTGTTTCTAGAGCAAATATACCAAAATTTTTTATATAATATTTTTTATTATTATTTTTTTTTTTCAAACAATGTATGAGCACATTTTTTGCTTTATTTAACTTAAACATTTGGCGCTTAGCGTGCCAAAGTACAGAAGCTTACACAAATCAAGCCAACACGTACAAACAAATACGAGAAAAAAAGAGTCAAGCAGCCAAAGAGTCAGTCTTTTTGCCTGTTTCATTCAATATAAATACGTACGTGTGTACGTAATTTGAGGTCAAAAACAATCGATTTTTTTGAGTCTTTTTTTCAAACAACTTTTTCTTTCATTTCCAATTACATTATAAGGCTTTAACCGCATTATGTTAAATTTATGGGAAAATAAGTACAACTTGTTAATTTAAGTGAAACAACAATTAAACCATTTGTTTGTATTAGAAAACAAGGTGTGAAACATTTTCTTATAAGAATATAAAGAAAATTTACGGCGTTACAAATTAACTTGTTTCTCCTTGATTTCAATAACCTGCTCTCATATTCGCGATCCGTAGCATACACGTTAGAACAATAAAACATAAAACAATTCCCTATATATTTTTCTTTCGATGATGGTGTACAACATAAATATTTAAAATTTCATGTTTGGAAGAACTTTAAACTCTCTTTTCCCTCACCCGCTTATCCAATAGGGTGTTTTTTATAGAGTTATACCACTTTGAGTTAGCATCAGTGCTTTATTTGACCACCCATTTAACAGCTGATAGTTGCTTTTTGTTTAGTTTGCTTTGAAATTTCATTATGGATCGACTTACACCGGAGCAACGCATGCAAATTGTGGAAATTTTTAATCAAAATAATTTAATCAAACTTATCGTACAATTCCTCCATTAAAAATTTCATTTTCCTATGAAGCCCATTTTTGGTTGAATGGGTACGTAAATAAACAGAATTGTAGCATTTGGAGTGAGGAGAATCCACAAGCTTCTGTCGAAGCACCATTGCGCTTTATGGGCTGGCGGAGTCATTGGCCCATATGTCTTCAAAAACGATCCTGGTCAAATCATGGTCAGCCACATGCCACACAGCGGGCGCTACAATTGATTTACTGAAGGAAACTTTTCACGAAATGGCCTAATTAATTGGCCCTCAAGATCGTGTGATTTAACCCCAGTTGATTATTTCCTTTGGGGTTATGTAAAGTCACTTGCGTACGTCGATAAGCCACGAATAAGATATCGTGAAAGAAAAAAATTCGAAAAAAGGGATTTAAGAAAATGCGAGGTTATAGTACATCCAATCAGTTAGTGTCCGCGATCCTTTTACAGGACTCGAAAAACTATATCAGTCCACACTAATTATTAGACTTTTGAGCTCGAAGACTTCAAAATCGTAGAGCAGCACAACAAACCACTTTTTAATAGCCTTGAGGATAAAATAGCGGGAAATAGCAGGCATGGTCTTCAGTCCCGAATTTTTTTTAACGCGCCAGTAAATTTTGAAAACAAATTTAGCGCATTTAAATAATGCGCTGCATGGCTTACTTTTTCAAAGGCAAAATTAGTGTTTTAATTTGTTAGATTTTTTAATTTAAATGCTGCAAACTTTTGGAAATAAATGTTTTTTTTTAAGTTTATAGTTTTATAGATAAATCAATTCTGAAACAAATACGCTACTGTATCGAATATGTTCATATTCGTTTGTAGTACAACATTAATCGCTGCCAAGCTGACATGTGTTTATGACTGGCGCTGTTTTTATTACGAATAAATTACAAACTTAAATTATTAATGAATAAAACAATATGTAAGAAGTTGGCAGAAAATACTTAATTGTGTATTAAACATCGAACAGTTTACGTCATAAGTTAATTGAGAAATTCAGCTCAATGAATATTGTAATTAAGTACAAAAAAATATTTCATTGATGCCTCCTCATTGAATGTATTAAAATTTAAAAGATAAGGCTGTTGCATTTAAAAAAGTATATTTTCACAAGGCAGACATTCAGCTTTAGCGAAAGTGAGAATGTTGTTTCTCATTGTAACTGAGCACTTTATTTAAATAATCTCTGTTTTTAAAATCAGTACAATAAACCTTTAATAAAAGTCGACATATAGTTAAACATAAAAAATCAAGCAAATAAAATTTGACTTGAATAAAATGCAACAAAAATGTTAACACAGGGATTTGAATTGCTTTAACATCGGTTGGGTATTAATACAATTCTCGTATAAAATTTTGCCATAAAATTTTGGGCCTTTGCTTGTGGCTCGTTTCTTTGTGAGAGTCATACAATTTAAAAGCGATTAACTATTCGAATAATTTCAAATTACTCATTTCTCGATTAATTAACAATTAGACTACTTCATGTCGATTAATCGAGTGTTGGGTTTTTCAAAAGAGAAATTTTATCTTTGGTATTAATAAAAAAAAATAATAAGGATTTTCAATTTATTGTATTAAATTTTAGCTTCCCGATACGAAAATTTTAAATTTTAAAAAATCAGGAAGTTATTGGTTTTACCCCGTTTTGAAAATATAATGAAGCGAATATAAAGTTGCGCCGATTATTATTTAAATAAGTTTTTGTCTCCAATAACATTGCACAACACAGAAAAAAAAATTACAAGGTCCGACCTATAAATTTTGATAGAGGAGACTAAAAAATAAGACACGTGTATCGGCGTTTTTAAAGTTTACATCTGAATTTCATTTGAGCGGGCATTAAAGTTTACCAGCTCTGGCACATTCTTATTGTTAATCGGCATAAGAATCCATGTGATCCTTACATTTTAGGTATAAAATGTGTTTAGCAAATTTATGTAAAATCTTACGGAGAACATTTTTCTAGAATATGTTAACCCTCTAACTCCTCAAGGTATGGGTCTTTCTTGTCCTTCTTTTAAAAAGAGAACAAACACCATTAAATGAGGGGTTTAAGGCGTTAAAATGTTTCGCAAAAATATTATTCGTTACATTACAACAAAAACAGTGAAAAGCAAAATAAAAAAATTCCAGGAGCTGTATTTCTAATTGTACCGAAAACGTGTCCCATAATTTGTTTTGTGATCTGAGTGTTTTACTTAAAAATTACAACAAATTAAAGTAGACAATTAAACTTTACGTGTAAGATTTAAGTTTTGTAGTCCAATAATTTAATTAATCAAGTGATTAATCGGATAATAAAAGAAAATTCGACTAACTGAATACCCTAATATTTATCGTTCCATTTAGTAGTATATAAAAATATTACTTGTATTAATTACTCCGTTTAAAATTCTAATTAATTCAAAAAAGTGAAAAATGTTTGTGCATAAAAGTAAGTCAATCCTTTTTTATATGCTAAAAGTAGCCGTAAAAAGGGGCAGCATTTTACCCTGAGGTAACGCAGAGTACAACCGGTAGATTTTGAAACAAACACACAATTTTTTAAAATATTTCATATTTCTAGGGAAACGAAAACAACAATATTGTGAATATCCTGAAGACCGAATATATGAAAAATTTTGATCAGAAAAGAACACGTTTCCCTAAGCGAACGTTGCTCGTATTACGAATAGTTTTCAAGGCATTGATTTGTCACTGCATTAACTATTTTTTAATGTATTTATTCTTTGATATCCAGTTTTACAAGATCTTTTAAGACTAAAAGTAACTCAAGGATCTGGATATTATTCGATATATAAAATATAACACAAGTGAATAAAATTAAAGCCGTGAGTGAGTCAGTATAAGCAATCGAATCTTTGTTACAAGTAGTGAGCGAGACCCATCATAAAACATTCACTCATGATTAGTCATACGCAGTAGCTGCCAATAAGACAATATCCACACCTGTTTAGGGTAATTAAGCAGCAGACAGACGTTCTTATCAATTCAAAAGCATGAAACACGAAATGCCCTCGCTCGTGTTCAATTAAATAAACTTACACTTATTATACATACAACAAAATATATATTCATGATTGAGGGATATTATATAATCGTAACATGTTTGACAAAAAGACATCACAAAAAAAAAATTAATAAATAAAAAACACCATCCACCCCCAAAATTATTTACATGAAATTCTTAATAGTACAAGAGTTATGGAACTTGGATTTGTTACACCTGCTTTTATAAAACAATCATATGAGTGAAATCAGTTGCGTGGAGTGCGCGTTAATGGAAAATATTATATGTCCTTTTTAACATTTCCTAGCAACGCAACACAAAAATTAACTTCTTTGTTTATTTTTCTTTTGCGATTTAATTTTCGTTTAGAAACGACAAGAATGCTCTATTGAATTTTATTTTGGTTTAAACAGGGATAGTTCACTGCAGACAATTTGTTGCTGCTTCGTTTCTTAGTTTCCTAATAATTCCTGCTGTTTTGGTTTGGGCTAAGAAGAACGCTTCCAAATAAATCACACATCGGTGACAAAATTGTGATTTCTTTGGGGAAGTTCTGTGAAGCGTAGGCCGAAATTTTGATGCCTAAAGTTGGAATACCTTACAGCAAGACAGCGTTTCATATGCGCACCGTTTGATCAGCTGTTGTGAAACAGACGGAAAAATTTCACTTTAATAAAAAACACAAACATATTTATCGATAACATTGAACATTTAACGTGATTTGACATCTCTGGCTATCAAAAACAGCTGACATTTTTTCCAGATGCGTATGACGCATACAAGGAGTAGAAAGTTGATCTACTTTTCAAGTCAAGTGTTGTTCTATGTAACTTTCCACATAAAATTGCACTGATTCAACTTTTTTTGACAGACACTTATAATGCGTTTTATGCGTAAAAAGCGGGTTTAGTAATTCCAGCTTAATAACTGGACTACAAAGAAATATAATAGTTTTGTAGATCCAAATAATTTTGTTGCAATAAGATATTAATTTTTTTAATATTTCTTTTCAATTCAATTTTTGTCTACTTTTTTGTGTAAAGTGTATTATTATATTAGATTTAAAAGAAAAATATAAGAAGAATTAGAGACAGTATAATTAATAAAAATAAAAATTATGTATTAACCAACAAAACTTAGTGAAGAAATAAGTCTAAAGGAATTAAATTTAAAAAAAATCAGATTTAAAAAAAAATATTAAAAACTGTTTTTGCATATTAACCATCACTTAGAAAAACCGATAAATTTTTCGATACGATAACACTGGTTACAATTACTCAAGCATTAAACACAATAACGACAGCAGGCTACACGAACACCGACTACAAAAGCAGTTGGCTACAATCGTCGTCTTGTAGTCAGCTACTTAATTATTTTTAGAACGACATCACCAAATCAATAACTATGAGTTGTTGTTTGTAGTAGAATTATCTTCAAACGCCAGTATAGCCGCTTTCTTACTTTTAAAACTCTTAAATAGTGTTATTCCAATAAAATATATTTAAAGTCCACAATGTTTCACAAGAAATCATTTCTTTGGCTTGGAAATATAATTTATTGCTTCTTTTTGTATAATAAAACAGTATATTTTCAAGTTTACAATAATTGAATTTTTTTTATATTAAACTGGCAACATTGCATTTACTCATTGTCGCTCACCAAAATAGAAATTAGTTTAATTTGGCTACAACCACAAAAACAGCATTGACAACAACCCGTAGCCGTGTTGTCTGTAGTAGTAAAAATAATTATTCTCGTATACGCACATGTATGTATTCTATTTTTGACAAGTTGTAGTCAGTAGTCTGCTGTCGTTATTGTGTTTAATGCTTCACGCGTAATGGGCTACTTAATTATTTTGAAAATATTAACATCAAAAAATACAATATGCATGTACATAAATTAATGGTTGCAGTTTCGAATATGTTTTCAGTTTTGAAATTAGTTTTAATCAACCAAAATTAACTTCGATCACGCGAAAACTTAAAAACAAATCAATTAATTTGATTAAAAATCTTTTGCAAATAAAATAAATCATTTTAAAATTATTCATTTATTTCTTTTAGTTAATTTTATTAACAACAGGGTCATTGTAGCAAGCGAAACTAAAAATTAACGAAGAATTAATAAAATTGTGTCGTCAGCTGACGGAAAACCGTCCCACTAGTGCACCGTATTGGAAGCTATAAAATACATGGTGATAAATCTATAGGAAACAAAAATTTTTTGTAAGTTAAATTCTTATTGTAATTATTCTTAAGTTAAAAAACAAGGTCGAATAATATACAAAAATATTTTTTTTAAGCGTAAAAAACTGCATAATTTTTAACATTTTCAAAGAAACTGGTGATCCATATTGATCACAATAAATATGATATTTATAATTAAAATAGGTCTGAGAGTGTGTTTATGATATTTCTGCATTGAACTACGGCCACTGATATTTAAGAAAACATTGTGAAAACTCTTGGCGATTCTAGTGTGTATGTACACGCATGTTCGCTAATAAACAATAGAGATTTTGTTTTGGCTTTCCAAGCGAACTTAACAAAGTTTCTTATAAAATTGAGAAAAACTATTTACATTGTGCATATCTGCATAAAAATACCTCTTAAACATAGAATTTTTAAAAATATTGGTGAAAGATGTGGGACCTTAAAATGTACCACTAATATATGTGTGGTGTATGCATCTATAAAAAAGTATTGAATGGTACTCATTTGAATTTAATTTTTTTTAAAATAATGAAAATTATTTACAGTGTGGATATCTACACAAAAATACCTCTCAAACACAGAAGTTTTAGAAATGTTGGTTAAATATATGGCACTTAAAAGTGTACCACAAATACATGCGTGGTGTATTTATCTATAAAAAGAGTATTGAATGGTACTCGTTTAAAGAAAATTTTTCAAAGAGGCGGATAGATGCACCCACAACTTTGCAATTGAAAGATACATATTTTACTTACAACAAACATTTATTGCAACGAGCAATTTGCGAAAGGCAACTTTTAAATATATTTCTCAGAAAGTACTTTTTCAATCTGTACCCAAAGTAGCTATTCAATACATATTTTCTAATATTTTCTAGAACTTTGTCGCCAGTGGATTTATTTGTGAATTAGATAAGTAAATATATAAATACATCCGTAAGTATTCATATTAAATGGAATTATTTTTATTCGTTCGAACGTAAAACTTGTCTTCATGGGAAATATTTCATTCTTTTATTATTCTTTGTGGCAACTTTATTTTTATTTTTTTAAGGTGTTTTACTTGTTGAAGAAGAAAAATAAACTTTTATTAACACATAAAAATTACAAACAATAGGATGTCCCTTGAATATCGACTTTTTTTTTGCAGAAAACTTTAGAATTTAAATAAAAATCAATTGTGCAAAGTTTAATAAAACTTTATGAATAGCATTTGTTAAATATATTGCCCGCTTTACTGAAAACATTGTCTTTGTCAAAGGGACACCCTTTCTCATTAACCGGCAAACATCTGCGTGTTTGTAAAATTTATTGCATTTTTTATTACAGTTGCTATTTTTTCTTGTTTTTTTTTTTCTTCTTTTCACTGCCATTAAAAATTACTGTCATATCCTTTTCTTAACATGTTCTAAAGTCTTTACATAAGTTTATGGCTGGTACATAAATCAAACAAATAGGAATAATATATAAGGTAAAACATAAAAGAAAAACACTATCATTCTTAAAGCAAATATGTGTGTGTGTGTGTGTGTGTGGGTATTTGTGTAGTTAAAAGTTATTCCATCAACTGCATTATACATGATAATAGCCACGTTGAAAGAGAACTCAATACAACTGATAAAGATGTCTCTGGTACTTAATGGATTTAGTGGAAATGTGGCCACATATTTTTGCACATTTCTCACAGGAAATTGTTGTTATCTTTGGAAAAGAAACTGTGCCCTTTTTTATGGAAGGGTCAGGAATTAAACTGATTTAACTAAAAGGAAATATGTCAATGTTTGTGTTTATTTTAGCTAATGAGTCTGAATGAGATAATCCGATTTTCTTTTTAATAGCTGGAAATCCTTAATAATGTTCTCACAGTTTTACTGACAAAATAATGAAATGATTGTCTAAAAATTATCTCTTTAAAATAACAGAAAAGGAAAATATTCCCACGAGTTATATTTTCAAAATATTTTTATTTATAAAACAGACAAAGAAGAAATTTTTGAAGGCACGAATAGCAAAGGAAACTGTGTTATAGAAGTCTATTTTAAAAGTTAAAAAATATATATATTTTAAAATGTTTTATATATTTTTTTAAAGAAAATATCTCACTAAAAAGGCCATTAGAAAAAAAAAACTCTCAAGAATATTTTGAGAGTTTAAAACCAGTTTTCTTACTAAAACCGGCTTTAAACTTTTACTACAGCATTCATAAAAATAATCTAGTCTTGAAGAGTGCTTTAAAATAAATTTCATATGGAAATTATGTTTTAAAGTATACTTTAAGTACACATTAGCTTTTAATGAATACAGCAGTTGCAGTAAATTTTGGTTTGACTACGAGTGTTAATCAATATATTTTACAAAAAGCTTTTCTTAGGAGACTTTTATAAAAGATATATTTTAAAAACCTTCAATATATAGTGGCCGATCTTTTAGAAAAAATTACATTTTCAACAGGGTAGCTTTCAAATATGTACTATTCAAAATTTTACTTTACATAAAAACTACTTTTCATAAAAACTACCTTTTAAAAAAGTACCTTTCAAAAGGGTACCTTTTAAAAGAGCAGCTACTAAAACAAACCTCTCATGAAAGTACCTTTTATAAAGTTCCCTTGGCAAAGTACCTTTTCTAATATGTACCTTCTAGAAAAATTCCTTTTAAAAAGTTGTTTTCATAACAACTACCTTTTAAAGAAGTACCTCTCGAAAAACTAACTGCATGTTTTACGATGTCAAAAGAATTATTTTTTTCGCAGAATTATATTTGAAACAACAACAAAATTTTATAAACTGTTTTTGTTTTAAATATAGTTGTGCAAAAAAAAGAAATCCTTCGACATTGGTAAACCGGCTGTAACTTTTAAAAAGTATCTTTTAAAAAAGTACTTACTAGAGAGATACCTTTCACATAAGTACTTTTCAAAAAAGTACTTTTTAAAATTGTATCTTCCAAAAGAGTATCCTTTAAAAACGCACCTTTCTAATATATACCTCCTAAGAAAAGTACCTTCCAAAAAAGTACCTTTTAAGTACCCCACACAAACTATATATCAAAAAAGTACCTCCTAACAAAAAAATATTTCTAAGAGCACCTTTTGAAACCTTATCTTTCAAATTAGTTCTTTTTGAAAAAAGTAACACTTATTAGAATAATTTTTAAAAAGTTACTTTTTTGAAAGTACCTTTTCGCAAGGAGTGTCATTTTAACAAGGTACTTTTTAAAACTGTTAAAGAGATAACTTTTAAGATTGTACCTTTCAAAAATTATTATAACAGAAAGTACTGAAACAGTTTTAAGAAACTAAATTGAAAAAATTTAATGATAATGGATACAACTAACTTTCCTTTTTCATATTTGTCAAACTGTCTTCTCTGTCTTCTTCCTTTTCATAGTTCCCCTATAAAGCATTACAAGAGTAGGAGCCATCCGCTGAGTGCCGGTTAAAAAATTAGGGAAGATACTTTTCACTTGAAATAGCGCCTTTTAATGCGAATTACATTTAAGAAAAATCTATTTCAAAAAGTTTACTTTTTTAAAAATAACTTTATAACAAAATCAATAACCTATTAAAATATCAAAATTAGTTTGAAAAAATATTCTTCAAATAAATTATTTTAAAATAAATTAGTCCCCAAATATATCATCGTATATAAAATTTTTCTCTAATATAGGGTGTTTTTTTTTAGAGTGATACAAGTTTAAATCATAATACAACATAGTGATATATTTTTGATATCAATGAAACGGTCTTTATTGGATAGAAAATTTTATGACATTAATGTTTAAATATAAGTTCGGCCATCTGGCCGCCACTACTGGCGCGCACAAGGCGAAATCTGGAACACAAATTTTCACAAATAGTAACATTCTGACCATTATCGATTTTGAAAACATATGGGCCAATGACTCCGCCACCCCATAAAGCGCACCAAAATGAGCTTCATCGGAAAATAAATTATTGAATGTACGAAGTGGACGATAAGTTTGACTAACAGAACCATTATTTTGATTAAAAATTTCCTCAATTTACACGCGTTGTTCTGCTGTAAGTCGATCCACAATGAAATGTCAAAGCAAACTAAACAAAACGCAACTATCAGCTGTTAAATGGGTGGTCAAATAAAGCAGTGATGCCAACTCAAAGTTGTATCACTCTATAAAAAACACCCATTATTATTTTTACAAATTCTTTTTTTGGCATTCACAAAAATAAAATTTATGAAATTATCATGATAAATTCTACAACACCAAGCCATGCTTAAATGAGTAATTTCGGCTGCTTATCACAAATTCCAAGGCTAAACACTTTTAATGAATTTCAATTGCCAAAATTAAATATATAAATAATTTCTTGTGAGTGTTGATTCTCGCAATCGTGTGTTAATTCTGTTTTACAATCATGTGACCGCACATTTCCTCGTACAAAACTAAAGTCGCGCATGGAATATTGTAAACGATTCCATATCTATTTTAAACAATACAAAAATAAATAATGCTCGCATACAAAATAAAGAAAAATAAATTTTATTATAATGAAATTAATTAGCTTCCTGCATACTTGTTTATGCGCTGCATTTAAAAGTTTTCCTTTTGAAGAACATCAACAATTGAAGCCTTTTTTGTTTTCTTTAGTTTTAAAATTCATAGAAAGAAAAAACTTTATAAAGAAACGAACAAAGATTTTTTATCAGATGGGAAAAAGTTAAATAAAACAGAGAGAGAAAAAGCAGAACATGATAAATTTCATTTCATGGAAATGCGTTGATATAGTCAAACCGACTAAGTAGGCGAGTATGGTAATTAAAAAATTTTAAATTAGTATTTTTAAGTAAAAAAAATTTATTCAATTAAAGGGTTTTGATCAGCAGGGGCCAAATTACCGCTTTCGATATTGTTCGAAATTTCAATACAGTTTATATACAAATTTCGATCGATATCGGGTGCCGTAATTTAATCCCAATTCCGCTAGATCAATCTTTGAAAACCGTGAGGCTGACATGGTTGCTTCAAAATTTTAATGTCGAAAGATGTAAAGCTGAATGTTACCAAAGAGAGTTGAAAACTGTCTCTCCCGTGATCATTAAAAAACAGGCATGACTGCGGCAAGCCCCACTATGTCCCTGCAGTTTCTGTTCATTTTCCTACCGGCCCTACACGTGTCGGTATTGTGCCATCGTTCTTCAGACTTTTGCAGTTAAAGTTTATATGAAGATTTGATATTTTTCATGCAGAGTTTTAACAAACAAAAAAAAAACTAATTTATTATTAATTATTTCGAAATAACCTTGTTGGTACTCCAATAACCTTGAAAAGTTAAAGTAGGAGGAAGAACAAATTCAGCAAAAAGGCAAAAAGCAAATTACAAATGTTTGTTGATTTGAACACTTCAACTAATTGCTATGAATTGTATGAATAAAAAAAAATATATCTTCAAAAAACAATCTTGAGTAGTGATTTTTCGTTCTTCTTATACATACACATACATATATACGACCATCATATATAAAAGTGTATTAAATCGTTAGTCCAATAGGAAATTTAAGGCGAAAAGTTTGAACTTGGAAAGTTGTCAACAAATTTAATTTATTGTCTTGTCAACAAATTCATTTTATACGATTATATCGTCATCGTCTTGACCACAACCAACCTGAGATCTTTTGCAATCAAGCGCTTTCAATCAATTTCCTATTGGGTTTCATCACTACTTTGACTAATTTCTTTTTAACATTAAAATGTAATTGAAATTTTGTGTTCTTTGAAGAGTCTTTAAGAAATTTAACAAAAATTAAATGAGTGCAGCATAACAACATGTAAACTAAATTAAGAAATTGAATTGCTTCAGAACTTTGCAAACAATTAAGATTTTTGCATTTTATTTCATTTCTGAGCGTTGCAAATGAACTAATTGATTTGAAAAATATAACAAGGAAAGCTTTTTAAACCAAAATAAATTAATTAAAAAGTTTTAATTTGCAGTATTACTTTTTTCCAAAATTAATATTGTATTTACCAAAAATATATACACCGAAATATATAACAAAAAAGAAAGGAGTTAATGGCCCTCATTTGGGAAATCAATTTGAAGTGAAATTTATAGGAAAAGAATAACAGTGCGTGCCTCGTTTCTGTAACTGGAGTGAGAACTTCTCGCACTGAAAAAATTGTCGAAAATTGGTTTTTCAGGTTTTTCTAATAATCAAAATATTATTCTATGTATAACCCTACAATAAAGAGCATGATAACAATAATTATTTAGTTTTTCGATGCGAGAACTTCCCACATCAGGTTTCCAAAGAATTTAAAAAAAATTTTTTTTTTTGTGATTTTCTAGAAACAGCGGGTTATATTTTTATCTTCCCACTGCGAAAATTTTAAAATATTTAGAAGTTATTGGTTTTATCCTGTTTTAAAAAAATCTAGTTCTTATCAGATCAGACGTTTTGAGGTCCTAAGAAGTTTTCCCGAAACCCGTCACTATGTCTGCGTGTGTGTGTGTGTGTGTGTAAGTATGTGACCCTCTTACAATTTTGACCCATTTCAATCAAACTGCTGGCATTTTAAAAGGTTCTACTGAATTTGACCGATTCGAATCGGAGGATTTCAATAAATTTCAAAAAATCTTAGAAAAAAAATTTAATGGTTTTTTTTAAATAATTTTAAAACGGTTTTACCGATCGATTCTAGAAACTAATCAGCTCTTCACGTCGTCCACTGTAAATCGGGTCAAAATCGGTTAGTCCATTGATGAGATATCGTGACAAAAAAAAGTCGATGAAGGTGATTAAAAAAATATCAAAGTTATATATCCAATCAGTTATTGTTCTAGCTTCTTTCACAGTTTTATATTGTTTTTTATTAGTGAGTAAAACTAACTTTATATCGAAGAAAAGAAACTCGTGGTATAAATAGAAGAAAATTAAATGTCAGTTTCTTTAGAGTTTTAACTTCAATGATGGCAAAGTTTTTTACCTCGAAAAATTTCTCAAATTGTTGCATGTTTTTGAATGAAATTTTAAGTAAGACTTAAATTTTAAAAATAAGTAAAACGAATCTATTTAACAGCTTTTGTTTAATTCAAACTTCAAGATTCTTCCAATCCTACAATATCGTCAATAAATTCAATAGCTTTGTCCAAATTTAAGATTCATCTCTTCATTAACGAATATATTCGCGTATATTTCAAATTTACAAAACTTTTTTTTTATTAAGTTGGATTCCAGTTTTATTGGTTTAGTTTGACTGCAAATATTGCAAATGCTATTGCTTTGATTATTTATGTGTATATATTTCTGAAAACTCCTAAAAATCCTTTACAACCTTCACAAAAATTCAATATTCATTTTATTTCAATTCCACCTTTTTATTGCAACTGAAATCCAACCTTCCAGATATAAATTTCCAATTCTGTTAACACTTTTCATTTAGTTTTTTTTTTTTTTGCTTAATGTTTCCTGTATTAAATAACACTCATTCATACTTGTTCATAATATTTACTGAAAAAAAATAACAAATAAATGGAATATAAAGTAAAAATGCTCTGAAATGAAATACATATTTATTGACATTTTAGCAGATGAACGAGAAGTGTTGAACATGTGACATGTTTTGTTTGATTGTTGGTTGAGTAGCATTAATGTTCGCTTTTTTTTTTGCAAGTCATAAGAATGAAATGTCAAAATGTCACTCGCATCTACATAAACGAATTTATTAATTAAATCGTAGCAAAATTCGAAATTTTGCTGGCCCTTTTATGAAATTGCAAATCATATTACAGTGCAGAACATAAATAATTAAATGAATTAAATAAACAAGCAAAAGTTATATTCTTATATGTCATTCAACGACGCACGCCAATTGTCCAACCCTGCAATTGCCTGTTTGATTTAGTTTAATTTTTATTATCAATTTCATAGTTCTTGAAGTATAAAAGAAATTGAAAAAAAAAACAAACCAAACAAAAATCACTTCTTGCTTGTTACTTTTATAAACCAAATATAAGTTTAGGTTTTCCAGCTCTGGATCCATATTTTGGATTTGGCTGACTTTCAATAGCAACCCAATTAGAGTTGCTATACAGACGGATATCACTTATCGATATCTTTATTCACTTCGTGGTGTCGAAATATCTGAAAATATTTCCTGCAAACATCGCCAAAAGAGTTGTATTTCTATTCGAATAAATATTATTCGAATAATTTATGTTTTTAGTGACACTGATTTTTGTAGTCAAGGCAATACCACAAACTTGGATTTTTGAAAATTCAGGAGACAATTTTTAAGAAAGTCCAGTTCTCATCAGATCCCGACGTTTTGAGGTCTTGGGAAGCTTCCCCGACTAATTCTGAGAACCCGTCACTATGTATGTATGTATGTGTGTGTTTGTGTGTGTAGACATATGACCCGCTTAAAACTTTAAACCAAACTGATGGCGTTCTAAAGTGTCCTCACTGAACTTAGATTTGGAACAGATTCCAAGCGTTAGATTTCAAGATATTAAAAAAATACACTTAGAAAAAAGGAAAATTTTTTAAAGTGTTTTTTTTAAATAACTTTTAAACAGCTTTACCGATCGATTCTAATCTCAAGATTATAAATCCACGTCGGTCACTGCAAATTCTCTAAAAAGTGTTTTTTAACTCAAAAAGTATATAACTGATCAGTTAGTGTTCTCGATTCTTTCATATAGGGTGTTTTTTATAGAGTGACTCAACTTTGCGTTGGCATAAGTGATTTATTTGACCACCCTTTTAACAGCTGATAGTTGCTTTTTGTTTAGTTTGCTTTGCCATTTCATTGTGGATCGACTTACACCAGAGCAACGCGTGCAAATTGTGGAAATTTTTAATCAAAATAATGGTTCTGTTCGCCAAGCTTATCGTGCACTTCGTACATTCAATATTTTATTTTCCGATGAAGCCCATTTTTGGTTAAAGGGGTACGTAATTGTCGCTTTCGGAATGAAAAGCTTTTTTCGAAACATTATTACATTCGCAGAAAATTACTTTTTGGTGCGCTTTATGGGATGGCGGAGTCATTGGCCCATATGTCTTCAAAAACGATAATGGTCAGAATGTGAAAATTGGTGTTCCAGATTGCGCCTTGTCGGCGCCAGCCGTGGCGGCCACAGGCACGAAATCATATTTAAACATTAATGTCATAAAATTTGCTATCCAACAAAGACCGTTTTATTGATATCAAAAATATTTTTTATGTTTTATTATGATTTAAACTTGTATCACTCTATAAAAAACACCCTATAGTTATGGAAAACTACATCAATGGGTTGATTTAGAAATTAATATATGTAAGTGTTTTGGTTCGAAGAGCTTAAAATCGTAGAATAGCAGAAAGATCAGGTTACGATAGATTTTCGATTAAAATTTGCGGGAAGTGACAGGGATAGGCTTCAGGCTCGACTACGCTTTATAAGATTGACGAATTCAATGAGGTGAATTTGACGGAAAACTTTTTTCATATGGAATTTGACAAATTCAGAGGAAAAATATTCTATTGAATTTTTAATTGGATCAAAATTGAAGACCACTAGTGTTAAGGGTATAGATTTTTATAAAGATTTCAATATATATGAATCTACTAGATTCCGTGACCATATGCCATGACATTATCTTTGAAATTTAGAATACAAAAAAATTTCTGTTTCGCATTGTAATTTTATTTCGTGCAGTCTTGTAAATCATTTTGTTGCTGTTGTTTTTCTTTTTTATTCGATGTACCAGTTCGAAAATAATAACCGACTGTCTGCATACATTAAAAAGTATTAAGTTTTGGGGACTGTATGTTTTTGTGTCACTTTCGAAATAGAGAAGATTTCGGGACTTTTTAAAATTTTTATATATATATATTTTTTTTTTGTCTTACATAATTCTAACGAATTTTGCCAATCAATTCTATACACACATAAACATACATTTTTATAAAGTCATATGTCATGTCATAAAGTCATACTTTAAATAAAATATCAACGCCTTTAAAAAAAAGCTTTTTAACAGAAGGAGAACAAGTCATAAGTTAAATGGCGCCAGCTAAAGTTTAGTTTCGGTTTTTTGCGCCCATGCCCCACGTTAGCATTTCATCTACGGCCTGGCAATTTTACTTTCATATTCAGACTTGTAGATTTAGGAAGCGAAAAAAATATTGCAAAATATATTAGATTTATAGCTTTTGTTTAACTATACACAACTTCCTAATATGCCATCAGCATCAGCATCAGCATCAGCCAAATCATCGGAGGCATCATAACTGGGAAACACCTTTTGCCATGACCTCTATGCAGCAGTTTGCCAAATTTTAGCTTTTGCCAGCCGCCAAGAAAAAAGATAAACACTTTAAAGAAAAATCTTTTTTCTAACCATTAAGAAGAAGAAAAAGTGGAATATTTAATAAACAAACAGAATTGTTTGAAGTTTCAAAATAACATGAAATGCTGCTTTTTTTCTTCTTCCTCAAATGCTGAAGTTGCACGCAAAAGTTGGTAATTCATAGACGAGCAAAAAACAATTACCATTGAATAGAATGCAGAAAATATACGAGAGGTAGTACGGGAATAATTTAATTAAGTGGAAAAAAATTAATTGATATATTCTTTTAAAAGAATAAAATAAAATCTGTCGAACTAGAGCTCATCTGACTTTAGCCGCTTTCAAACAACTTTTAGTATATAATAAATATTTATTTTCAAACTGCCATTTAATAATTTAAAAAAGAAAATATATTCATTTTAATAAAATATTTTGCAAACATCTTAAAATTTATTCACATTCGAGCAGCTTTTCTAACTAAATTTGCGTTACGAATTTCGTTGGGATTAAAATAACATGTTTTACTGTTTGTTTTATTCAAATAAAAGTCAAAATAAATATATATGAAATAAAAATTATTATATACGATATCGCGTATATAAAAAGAGTTTATCAAATTCAAGGCAAAATCTTGATGCTGAACATGTTTTCGAAGCACAGCGGACACACCGAATTTAATGTAACATTCGCTTTAGCATTTCACTAATACAATCACACTTCTTATGTGATCTTGATCAATATGTAGTGGTTTTAACCCGAGATGGTTACTGTTGGTCGAATCGACAAAGCTCATTTGCTCATATAAAGCGTTAAACACAATAACGACAGCAGACTACAGAATACAACTTGTCAGAAATATAACACATGTGCGTATATGAGAATTATAATTTTTACTACCACAGACAACACGGCTAATGGTTGTTGTCCCTGCTGTTTTTGTGGTTGTAGTCAAATGAAACTAATTTCTATTTTGGTCAGCGACAATGAGTAAATGCGGCTATACGGCATATAAAGAGAATTCTACTACAAACAACAACACATGGTTATTGATTTGGTGGTGTCGCTCTAAAAATAATTAAGCAGCTGACTACGAGGCGACGATTATAGCCAACGACTTTTGTAGTCGGTGTTCGTGTAGCCTGCTGTTTTTATTGTGTTTAAAGCTTAACTTTTTTATGTTTGCTCAAATTCGTGTCAATTTTAAGAGAGAAAAAAGCTTTAAGAAAGAAAACGTTTTTTTATAATTTTTTTATTGTCTGTTTATTTTTAAAAACTGTTCCTCTAGAATTATTTTGAAAAAATTGTTCATCGATGCTACGAAGAGCGACCTCAATGAACAAAAATACAGAGTAACCATCCAGGGTTAAACATTTGTTTTCTCTGACTAGCTCAGATTTGTTAATTATAAACTGCATTAGCCAATTTCAAGTCAGAAAAATTCATTTGTAACCCCGATAATTCCATTTGATTTCGGAATAACAATTTGAACATTCTGAATTACAATTGACTAAATTGAATTACAATTATCTAAGTTGAATTATAATTGCCACTTTCCGAATTCAAATGGACTCACCTGAATAACAATAGCAGCTTTCTGAATTACATTTAGACGAATTTATTTATAGCAGACGAATTTATTTAACATCCACTATTTGCGTTATGAAAATCCAACGCAAACAATCAACGTTTCGACAAATCATTATTTAATTTAAACAATCAAATTGTTCGTTATCAAAATATTTTTAGGTTAAAAATAAGTTAATCAATTAAATTATTTTTGATAAGAAAGTAACACAAGTGGCATAAAACCAACGCGCACATTGATTTCAGTTTTCACTTTTATTTCAATCGATGACAATAAAAAAAAATCGAAAGTGAATTAATAGTGATTAATGGAGGAGATCACAACGTTTTACTAACACACAATACAGGCGTCCCAAAAAAAAAAAAAAAACAAACAACAAACGAAATCTCGAAAGTCCCTTCCAGCTAAATCAGTTCTTTAAATCTTGTTATTAAAAAATCTGCGACAACTTTTAGCACCGGCTTCGCATAGAGTTCTATGCCATTTCTGTTTATTTATTTTTGTGTGCATTTTCTTTTTATTTGTTGGCATTTTTTTGTTTGTTTTTTTTTTTGTTTGCTGGTGTTAGTTAAGTTGCAGCAAGATGAAATCTATCGTGTTACTAACTGCATGCGTGCAATTTTCTACGCTTTCTTATCGCATTTCAACGCGTGCGTTTCTTTATTCATTTTCTTTATTTTCCATGTTTTTTGTAGTCCAGTGTATCTACTCTATCTTATAAATTTTATATAGGAGAACTAGTCACATGCTTATTTTTAGATTTTGGGTATTAAATTTTTATTCATTACATATCCCCATCATTAAATCGTTAAGTTATTCTGTTTGTCTCTTCTGTTATTATAATTCTCACCACAGGCGGGAAGTCTATTTCATTTTTATTCGTTTGTCAAAATGTAGTCGTTTTTTTCGAAACTTCATAGGCGAAGCCACAACGTGTATGAAAATATGTGTATGAATATGTATGTGTGCTTATTTGCCCATGCATATCTACATATAAAAGTTTGTAGCTCTTAACGATTCTTACATGTAGGGGAGTACATGATCAGTACCAGTGTTACCATACTATTACATTTAACATTTTCGCAAATTATTATATTTCAGCAAATATTTATTAAAAGCCTTTAAGCATTAAACACAATAACGACAGCAGGCTACACACCACAAATTGTCAAAAATAAAATACAGGCACGTATATGAGAATGATTGTTTTTACTACTACAGACAACACGGCTACGGGTTGTTGTCCCTGCTGTTTTCGGTGGTTGTAGTCAAATTAAACTCATTTCTATTTTGGTGAGCGACAATGAGTAAATGCAATGTTGCCAGTTTAATATAAAAAAAATCAATTATTGTAAACTTGAAAATATACTGTTTTATTATACAAAAAGAAACAAGAAACTAAATTTCCAAGCTAATTAAATGATTTCGTGTCATATACTGTGGACTTTAAATATATTTTATTGGAATAACACTATTTAAGAGTATTACATATATGAAAGCGGCTATACTGGCATATGAAGAGAATTCTACTACAAACAACATCTCATGGTTATTGATTTGGTGGTGTCGTTCTAAAAATAATTAAGTAGCTGACTACGAGGCGACGATTGTAGCCAACGGCTTATGTAGTTGGTGTTCGTGTAGCCAGGTGTCGTTAAATTGTTTAATGCTTTATGTTGAAAATTAATTATTTTATTTAATACACAAAGATGTCAATCTTTTCATAATTGACATGATAATCTGTTCATCTTATCGCGAGTGCACTGTAATTCTATTTAGCTTCTGGTTTCTGTTATATATAAATGATTGATTTTATGTATAATTTTTTTATCACATTCTTTGAATTGCAACAAAAACTACTTGTTGCTATTGAACACTAAAAGTACTTGGAATATGTATATCGCTATCTGGAAAGAATTATTTAACCACTTTCCTCTTATTTAAAATTAACAAACTCTGCAATTAACTTTTTAATTAATTAATTATTTATTTTTATTTATTTCGTTAGTTTTGATTTCATTTTTTAAGTGCTGTTGGCTCGAGTAACTAACGCGTGGAATACAAAGCTACAGATCTCAGGCTTCCATATCGCACTCAGACACGAATAAAGTAAAAAAAAATTTTGCTACAGTAAACGACGAAGGAGGGTGTTTTTTAATACATGACGATGGTAGTCACTGTCGATAATTTTCAGCGATCAGTGCTATGCCTTCGCCATTGAGAGAAGTCGACAAGAACTAACACAATCCTGCACTAATACAGATCAGAAAAATTCGATACAATATTCGAAACCCAGGGCGGAGTCGAATTCGGGACCTAAGGTATCGTAGTCTTGTATCTCAATACTTCAGCCGATTTGGACCGGTTGCTCTTGAAACAATAAGGAATCAGCTCTTAGAATTTAAAAAATTACTTCCATCGCAGCCAGGTGGATCAATATCGATGATATCGTGAATCATGATTTATTGTGAATGAAAGATTGGAACAAGTGATTTTTAGCTCTGAAACTATATAAATATCCAATTAATTTGTGCTCTCGATTATTTTAGAAGAGTCGAAAACCCGTATTAATCGCCACTAATTGCGTGAGAATCGGTTGATCCGATCACTTTTTTACTTGTGCGATCATTTTTAATATCAAACAATGAATGAAACATTTTTATGTGTAAATAATTATTATTTTTTTTTTAATATAAGTTTAAAAATATATTTTATTAGTTTGCGATTCTAATAGCTGCTGTGTAGCATGAACTACACGACTACACGTCTATCTGATGCTGCATTACTTGTAGGTCACACTCTAACATGATGCGTTAATAAACAAAATAATTTTCGTTTGTCCAATTTATTTAACACAATTATTTTTATTATTTAATTGCCATTTGAGTCAATGATTCATTTGCTCTTAAATTATTTCCTTTCCTCAAAACCTGTTTTTAAATCGGTTTAAAAAATTGCATACAATTTCTTTGAACAAAAATATTATTTAATTATATAAATACATCTTTGACATACAAATACTTATATGAGTACACACTCATACATACACACACACATACATACATACATACCCATACAAAACAGAATTGAGGCTTCATGCCACCACCTCAACCCAGGAAACCCTGAAGTTTTGAAAAGTTAAAAAGTATTTAAGATGACAAGTCGGCAAAATACTTGGCTGTTGTTGTCTTCTTATCAAATTGCAGTTTGCTAACAACTTTAACCATGTTCTTTCTTGTCAAATAATTTTGTTGATTTTTTCAACTTAATTTTAATTTCATATGTGTCTGAATGTGCGTTTGTCTGTTCGCTTTATTATTGAAATTAAAAGCAAATATTTATTCAAATTTTACAATTCAGTTGAACATGTTTTTCAGTTAATTTAAGTTAAATATTTGTTTTAGTTTTAGTAGGTACGAGCACAAGTAGTTTCTGTTTTAATGTTTTTCCAGTGTTGGAACGCCATGCTGTCACACAAAATTTATATAATTTTGTGTTCATTATTCTCTTAGTTTTATCGTCTCATTCTTTTGACAGTATCAGTTAGAAATAATAATGTTTTATAAGCAACCAGGCATATTCATAAAAAATTTAAACCTACAATATGAAATTGTTATAATGCTATTGTAAAGCACATTATTCTTATTAAATCTAAAGCATTGGAATTGATGCTGCACTTTAAATAAAAATTTGTTTGCAAAAATGTTACATATTTTTTAGAAACAAACGCAACACCGATTGGGGCATAGAATACCTCTTAAAAAGTGCTATTAATGCTTTAATTTTTTACTTAAACTTTATATTAATTATACTAATTAATAGGAATATTAAAATGTTGCCAATTAAAAGAAGTTCGATTAAAGCATTAAACACAATAACGACAGCAGGCTACACGAACACCGACTACAAAAGTCGTTGGCTACAATTGTCGCCTCGTAGTCAGCAGCTTAATTGTTTTTAGAACAACGCCACCAAATCAATAACCATGTGTTGTTGTTTGTAAAAGAATTCTCTTCATACGCCAGTGTAGCCGCTTTCTTGTATGTAATACTCTTAAATAGTGTTATTCCAATTAAATATATTAAAAGTCCATATAGAAATTAGTTTAATTTGACTACAACAACAAAAAAGCATGGACAACAACCAGTAGCCGCGTTGTCTGTAGTAGTAAATATAATATATTCGCACATACATTCCATTTTTGAAAAGTTGTAGTCTGTAGTCTGCTATCGTTATTGTGTTTAATGCTTGAGTCACCACATTAGAGTTTCCCGTGGTTGCATTGTCGTAAATAAAAAAAGTTTAACTCCTCTTTATCAATAGAAGTTGTTATTTACCCGGAACTATTTATATAACATTAAATAAAAAATAAATTAGCTTAAATACATGCACCAGCAGCTAAAAAATAAAACAGTAACTAAATAAAATCTTTCTAGATATTTTTGAAAAACCAACGGAAAATCTTTTCAAAACAAACGACTTTAGCCGGAAGTTATATCTGGTTGAGTTGGTTTGTTTCTCTCCGTATTATTTCCAGTCGTATCAAATCCAAATGTAACGTATGCGGTATTGAATAACTTTTATTTAAAAAAAACATTCTGTTACTTTTCTTTTGTAGCAGCCTTTTTTATAAAATTTTTTTTTTTTTTTTTTTTTGTAATAAAAAACCCCATCGAAGTGAATTTAAAAATAGCCACACATAAAATGAAAATAAAAATGTAAAGCGCAAAAAAGAAAAATAATATAATAAAATACAGGTCTGCTATTTATAATTATAATGCTGCTATTACAACTGCTAATGATAATGATAATCACGATGCGCATGATGATGATGACGATCTTGATGATCAAGTATTGAAGATTTCAAGTTGTTGTTTATGGTCGCAAGTAAATGACCATGAGTATTAAGTTATGGTTGCATTTTCCATAACTGATCATGGTCAAGGTAGGAAAATGAATACTTTAACTATGGCAGGCAGCGATGTGAGCATTGGATATTGTTACTGCTGCTTCAGCGGCTGCTAATGCTGCTGGTTTAGCAAGACAAGAACCAAAAGACCGCAATGCCAAATGCAACAACTTTTCAAACAACATTCATGTGTGTTCGTTCTGACTTGAGTATTTGGCGGTCGATGTTGATAAACGGTATGGTTTTCGGGGAGGGGTAAAAGTTTGAAGACCGTTAAATTTATTGCGGAAACTGGAAAGTTGCATTTGGAGGTTTGCGAAATTGGCAAAGAGTTGGAAAATTTACAAACACTAAAAACAACACAATTAAACTAATTTAGCAAATTGTTTTTCGTTTTTTGTCTTCTCGTTTACAAATTTGTTTTTTTTTTCTTCTCTTTCTACGCTGCAATTACTTTGAAGTTAATTAAATGGTATTTAAAAAATCTAGGTTTTTAATAGCACCAGAGTAGAAACTTGTGTGTTCTTTTTCATTTTGCTGGGCGACATTTGTATTTGTCAGGAGCATGCAAAGTAATTTATTACAAAACTTTTTTTCCAAACAAAAAAAAACAAAAAAAAAACAAAAAAAACAAAAAAAAAACAAAATGCTCAAGTGGTAGCTACAGTAGTTAAGTGCATATTTACAAATGCGTCCATTTTTCTAAGAGTATCTTTACGTTTTCTTAGAGAAAACCTTCCATTTGAAATCTCACAGAAACATTCAGAAACACATTAAATGAAATTACAATTTTTCTGTGCTTGAAAAAATAGGCTACAAAATACATAAATTCCTGTCATACATTTTTATTTGTATTTGATAAATTAATCTCTTGGCAAACAACTGTTTACTTTCGCATGTTGAAAGTACACACATACATATAACAGAATACACACGTCTGCACAGACACATGCACACGTACGTACTTCTATTGAATATTATTTTGCACTTGATTACAAAAATCTATTTTTGTTGAAAATTTTGCCGTAGTGGATTAAATAAGGAATTTTGTAAAGTTTTTTTAATTCGAAGATTATTTTTATTTCAAATGGTTGTGCTAAAGAAGGTACTTTTGTTACTCCTAATTTTTATAAAACTAATAAGTACTCTGTCAAATGTTTAATCTTATAAAATATGCTTATTGTTACATATTTATTTTTTGACAAATGGGTACCTTTTGTAAAATAGGTACCTTTTGTAAAATAGGTATCTTTTGTAAAATAGGTACCCTTTGTAAAATACCCTTTGTATATTTTTATAAAATATGTAAATTAGGTACCTTTTGTAAAGTAACTACTTTTTCAAAATAAATAAGTACTTTTTGATAGAAATATTTTGTAAAATATTTACTTTTTATGAAATTGGCCCTTTTTTATAAAAAGTTACTTTATGCAAAATGGGTAATTTTTGTAAAATAGGTACTTTTTTAAAGGCAATTTTCGCAAAAAAAATATCTGCTTTTTATGAAATGGGTACTTTTTACAAAAATAACTTTTTGCTAAATGGGTAATTTTTGTAAATATGTACTTTTTGTAAATGGCCACTTCTCGTAAAATGGGTACTTTTTAAAAAAGTTACCTTTTGTGAAATGGGTACGTCTTGTAAAATAGGTACTTTTTGTAAAATGGAATCTTTTTACATAGCTAATTAAAAAGGTATTCATGCAAAACAGGTATTTTTGTAAAATAGAATATTTTTTCATAAAAAGTACATTTTATGACAGGTACTTTTCATGGAGAGTGCCTATAACAGGGAATTTTTAATCAAACAAATTTTTTATAAGAGGAACTTTATAATTTCCATAGAAGCTATTTTTCATTAGAGGTACTTTTTATGAGATTTAGGTACCTCATGGTTTTTGCTATTTAAAGTATTTTTGAAAAATATTTTCGTGAAACATAGTTTTTCTTAAAAAAATTTTTTATTTTATAAAAAGTACTTTTTTGCAAGAATAAATATTAAAAAGGGTTTTTTTGGAAAGTTCTTTTTTTCAACCACTGTAATGCATTATGAAACGATTGATCAATTACTAGCGTGTATCATGTGACTACAATTTGATGGTATTCGACTTAAAAAACGTTGAACATAAACAAAACGAATGAATAGTGCAAAAATAACATTTTACCAGCAAAATAGTTATAAAGACAACATAGAAAAAAAATATAAAAACAAAAACTCGTTAAATTTTCAAATGCACTTGTGCTCAAGCAATTGATTCAAATTTCTAGTTTAACTTGAATTGAAATAGTATTTTCAGCAGTTCACGTGAATGTTTGAATTTGAATATGTGAACTTGTATGGATGCATGTTTGTGTGTGTGCTTGTCTGCATTCAAAATGCTTGCAGATGGAAGCGTACAAATGTGTGTGTGTGTGTGTTTGACTATGATAATTTATAGATTCTGTATGTGACACAAATACATATTTCCAGCAGCTGTTTTTGAAATCATAAAAATAAAAGGAACGCAGAAATACACTCAAGCATAAACACACACACGCACACACACACACACACACACATACATACACTCATTATTCTTTCTTACCAAGTTGAAATAAAACAAAATGTTGGTTAAAAAAGCATACAAACCTAAGAAATCAGAGAAACCAACTGTAATAGACGAGTAAAACGAGTTGCATGTTAAGCTCCTAAACGTCAACAACACTCAGACCGCAACTACGAGGTTACCAATGCAGGCAATACGACAAGAAGCTTTTGCACTTGTCTATGCTGATGACGATGGTGATGGCGATGATGATGGCGATGATGATGACGATGTTGTTGGGCCTGATGATGATTCCTAATTCCACCCAAGTAACAAACTTTGAGAATTCTAATAATAAAATGACAACATGTTGCACGCAATATGCGCTATCGAAGTAATAACAACACCATCATAAAAAATGCTTTATTAAACTGCATGCAGCACAAGGATTAATACAGAAACAAACGAGTTTCTTTAGCCTGATTGATTTTACAACAAATACGAGCAATTTTATTGCACAGAAGACAAAATGGGGAGAATTTAGCTCAAGTAAAATTTACAATTCAAAACGATTGCAGCGATAAAAATTCTCTTAAAAAAAATAACACATTTTTTCAATATGTTGGTTTGCTCTTCTACCACCAAAATACTCGTGTATAAATTAAATTAAAAATTAATGAAAACCACTCATACTATGCTTTTTTAATATTTATTTGAAAATAAATTAAAATAGATGTGGCCACTCCGGTTTTTGCATGCGTATTTAAAAAAAGTGGAGATTGTGTTGAACGAGTCCGATATTTATTTAAAGGGTGTTTTTTAAATCATAATAAAACATATTAATATATTTTTGATATCAACGAAACCGTCTTTATTGGATAGAAAATTTTATGACATTAATGTTTAAATATGATTTCGGTCATGTGGCCGCTACGGCTGGCGCGTACAAGGCGCAATCTGGAACAGCAACTTTCCCAAACAGTAACATTCTGACCATCATCGTTTTTGAAGATGATGGTGTAAGTCGATCCATAATGAAATGTCATGGCAAACTTAACAAAAAGCAAATATCAGCTCTTAAATGGGTGATCAAATAAAGCAGTGATGCCAACTCAAAGTTGTATCACTCTATAAAAAACACCCTATACAGCGAAATTATTTCAAAATAAAAATCGTTAAGTATAACGAACTTTAAATACGTTGCCAATTCATAAATTAACTGTAGGGAACTCTTTTAATTAGAGAAATTGGGGGAGATTGAGATAACAAAATTTTTCATACTCCATATTTTGTAACTCTTGCGCAAAGTCATGTCAGGACAATATCAACAACAGAACACTTAAGCAGCCGTTGTTTACAACAATTGACTCCTGCTAATGTCAGGCTGTGACAATACTTTCATACCCAGAAAAGAGCAACCGAATTTTAAATACAGGAAAATTCTTACAGAAAAAGAGTACGTAGAGCCGAATTTTTTGTATTGTCGTGACACGACGTCGACAAACAGTTACAGAATAAGAAATATTATGTAACAAATTGTCGTAGAATAAAGAAAACAATTGAAATTTTAAATTATTAAGCAAATAGACTTGAAGTCCAGTTTTCGGATCTGACTAGATCGGACAAACGTTATAGAACTAAATATTAGCATGCGGGTTGTTCTAAAAACCTGAGCATCACAACTTTTTTTAGAAGCAAATAAATACAGAAATAGACAGCAACTCATTATAATATTACAAAAATATATGGAAAACGGTTGACCCCAAAGGTCATCCCTGTAACTTCCCTTTTAACCGGAAATCTATGGTAGCCTGGTGTTTGTGCTGTTCTACGCTTTTAAGCTCTTCCAGCTAAAACAATTTTATTTTAATTTTAAAATCTACCGCTTCCCACGTGATAAATGGTGATTAATGTACTTTTCGATAACTATAAAATAATCCAGAACACTAACTGATCAGATATATAATTTCGGAATATTAAAAAAATCACTTTTTTCGAAGGTTTTCGTTTACAATATCTCACGAACAGATTAACCGATTTCGACCCGATTTACAGTGGCCAACGCGGTTTTTTAATCTTTAGAGCTGATTAGTGGACGTGATTGATAAAGCCATTTAAAAGTTGTTTTAAAAAAGCCACTTGAATATTTTTTTTCTACATTTTTTATTTTTTTCAAATCTTCGAATCGGTTCAAATTCATGAGAAATCTAAGTTCAGTAGTATCTTTTAGAACGCCATCGGTTTGGTTGAAATCGGTCTAGCGATTCATAAATTATAAACGAGTCATATATTCACACACACACACACACACACACAAACAAACATACACGCCTACTCCTATACGGACAGACATAGTAACGGGTTCTCAGACTTGGTCAGGGAAGCATTCTAGACACCTCAAAACGTCGAGCTCTGATGAGAACTTGTTTTTTTTTTCAAAACTGAGTAAAACCAATAATTCCGATTTTTAAATATTTTCAAATTATCATAATTTAATCTTAAATGGGATTTATTTATAGATTAAGATACTGATACCATGTTTACTTTTGTTTTTAAATTTTTATATGTGCTCCTTTAATTTAGTACTCAAAATTATACAGACCTACTGAAGCATTTTTCAAAATTAAATTTTTTCAAATTATGAAAAATTGCCAAGAAATTTTACTTACCTTGAATTCAAAATCCAGGAAAAATAAAGATTATTTGTTGTGAATTTTTAGTAAAACTCGTCTCGAGTAAATTGATTGATATCTGCAAGGAAAATAGAAATAAGTCAAAATTAATTTCAATACTTCTTTTACATTAATTTTTATAACACACATAAGCTCATTAATTGTACACAATTGGAGTATTCACTTACTGTTCTGTTTAGTCATATTGTTATAATGTCTTATGGTGTTATTTATAAAGGATTATTAAATTTAAAGAATGAAAAGGAAGAAAAAGATGAAAAAGGTTTTAAAGAAAAGCATTTTTTCTTCATGTACCGGGTGTTTTTTATAAAATGATACAACTTTGACCGCCCACTTAAAAGCTGATAGTTGCTTTTTGTTTAGTTTGCTTTGACATTTCATTATGTATCGACTTACACCAGAGCAACGCGTGCAAATTGTGGAAATTTTTAATCAAAGTAATGGTTCTCTTCGTCAAACTTATCGTCCATTCAAAAGTTATTTTCCGATGAAGCCCATTTTTGGTTGAATGGGTACGTAAAAAGATTTATCGCTTTCGGAATGAAAAGAATTCACAAGCTTTTGTCAGTAACTTCCATTACATCCACAGAAAATTACTGTTTGGTCCGCTTTATGGGCTGGCGGAGTGATTGGCCCCGATGTCTTCAAAAACGATGATGGTCAGAATGTTACTGTTTGGGAAAATTGCTGTTCCAGATTGCGCCCCGTACGCGCCAGCCGTGGCGGCCACATGGCCGAAATCATGTTTGAACATTAATGTCATAAAATTTTCTATCCAATAAAGACCGTTTCATTGATATCAAAAATATATTACTATGTTTTATTATAATTTAAACTTCTATCACTCTATAAAAAACACCCTTTACAAATTCATTTCGTGAACTTGTGTTTTAAGAGATAAATTTTATAGTTTAAAAAAAAAACTAGATTTTAACAGATTCTTAGCAAAGGTTTTATTTTTAAAATAATTTTTTATAAATAATTTTTGTATATAAAAAAATTTTTTGTAAAATTATTATTATAAGTACTTGAAATTCAATTGGGATTTTTTTTAGCTGAAATTTCTAATATTAAATTCAGAATGAACAACAACAATATCAATTGCATTTTTAACATAAACAGCAAAGCGGTTTTCGAAAACCGCTACACTTTTATGTATGCTAATAATTTTTATTTCTACAAATTTGATAAGGAAATAGTATACGAGAATTGCATCCATAGTATGGATTTCATAACAAACTGATGTGGCAGCTCGTTATTTTCTTTATATTCCACATTTTCATTAATTTTTTTTTTATTTTTGTAAAAAATTCTTTATTACACACACGTCTCTCTGTTTCGCAGTCTTTTCTGCAGAATTTATTTTGATATTTATGTATGGTTTTATATCACAAATTCCAATTAAAATACTAGAAAAGATAACCGAGTTAATTGCTTAATTTTATCCTCTACGTTTTTTATGTTATTTTTTGTTGTCCTCTTTACATCAACAGCAAGCAGAGTCCTTGATGCCAAAGCACCTTTAACAATGCTGCCATTTAACAACAGATTATAAAATCACAATTTAACAACAACAAAATATATTGTGTAAAACTTAAGCGTATAAAAAACTTAATAGCCATTGATTAACTCATAAATAAACCTCAAATTAAACAAATAGAATTTAATTAAACATGCTGTAAAAACACGCATTCTCATGCACAGAGTCGTATGTGCAGGCATGTTGTTGGTACATGCAAATAGACAATGACCATTTAAAACGCCATTAAAGAAATTGCCAATAAAATGTTTTTGTAGGATTCCATTTCAAAATATGCATACAATCAAAGTATTAAGTTGCGTCCAAGGCAGTGATTTTTATGAATAACCATATATGTCCTTTCAAATTCAATTTAGTCAAACAGTTTGTGTGTAGAATATTTTGACAAGGATATTCACAGTTTTATTTTTAATTTATATAAATTATCCAAAAATCAAAGGAGTATTTTAGGATAAGAACGCTCTCAATACTTTAATATTTCTCATGTGAAGCGTGATTTATTAAGTCAAAGATTTGTTATTAGTGATTATGAATGATCGAATAACTTGCCAATTTCGACCTTAACTTTGTGGATATTCCAGCAGACTCGGCTATTTTTTCATTGTAGACAAAAACCTATGTTTTAAGCCTAAAGCATTAAACACAATAAAGACAGCAGACTACAGACTACATCTTGTCAAAAATAGAATACATGTGCGTATGTGAGAATGATTATTTTTACTACCATAGGCAACACGGCTCCTGGTTGTTGTCCCTGCTGTTTTTGTGGTTGTAGTCAAATTAAATTAATTTCTATTTTGGTGAGCGACAATGCGTAGATGCAGTGTTGCTGGTATAACATAAATAAATTAAATTATTGAAAACTTGCAAATATATTTGGGGCTATTCTGCGTTTCGATTCGAATCGAAATTTTCTCCGTCTGGTAGGTTTGGTATTCTGCGTTTCGATTCCGCTCAGTTTCTTTCGATTGTATGTATTCTGCATTACGATCGGAGCTCCGTTTTTCTCAGTTGTTTTTTTGTTAACGGAGGGGTTTTCTTTATCCGTGTTTTTTAGTTAAAAAGTTTAAAATAGAAAAAAATGTAAGTAGAAAATGAGATAAAATGTTCAGAAACGATTGAAAAAACTAAATTGTTAATTTTTGTACCCGAATCTGATGTGTTTTTTTATGTATACAGGTCACCAGAGCAGTATGAAAAATTGGCAAATTTAATGGCGTCTAAAGCAGACATTGCATGCGGATACCACCAGCGATCAAGATTCTTTGCACTGTAATACGTTTATGAACAACTAATTTTAGTTTATTTTTGTATTTTTTTATTTTATTTAACAATTTTTTTATTAAACTTTATCAAGAACTTATTTTTAATTATGTATACATACAACTTTTATGTATTAAATTTGACATTTTGTTTATGAAAATGATAACAAACTTGCTTATTTTGCTATTTCATTTCCACATCCACAGTGATGCTATTAATTTTGTAAACATTGTTGTCTTCTTCTTTTTCTTTCGATTCCGTTTTTCTTCAGAATACCAATTTTCGATCGCAACGGAACTGAATGCGGAGACTTAATCGAAACGCAGAATAGGGGTGATTGTTTTATTATACTTAAAGAAACAACAAACTATATTTCCAAGCTAATGAAATGATATCTTATCATATATTGTTGACTTTAAATATATTTTATTGGAATAACACTATTTAAGAATATTAAATATATGAAAGCGGCTACACTGGCGTTGGAAGAGAATTCTACTACAAACAACAACACATGGTTATTGATTTGGTGGTGTCGTTCTAAAAATAATTAAGTAGCTGACTACGAGGCAACGATTGTAGCCAACGGCTTTTGTAGTCGGTGTACGTGTAGCCTGCTGTCCTTATTGCCTTTAATGCTTTTCACGAGAAAAGGACTACGATTTCCCCCCATGTTCAAATTCCGGCATCAATATGCTGGATATACATACATGCCAAACACAATAAAAGTTCTATCTTTCTTCATCACATTAACGAAAAGGATATTCATGTCCTTCTAGACGTACGATTTTTATATTAATCTCACGCCCGTTTAAGCTTTGCATTGAATTTTCTAATTAATTTCTATTTAATGTTCCTATAACATAATTAAGGTCGGCTCCATTTCCTCCCACTTGCAAGAAAATTTTTAATAAATATCTTACCTTTTTCGCCCAAACGCTTTTATTTTCAACTACGAGGTCTTTTATATTACGAACAATAAAAAAATTGGTCCGAAAAAAAAATTCCCAACCATTTTAATCATCTGCATACACTTTAATTTATTTGCTAACATGCACACTCCTGCCCAGCCAAATCCAGTCGCACACACAAACAACTACCAGCCACTTTATTAAAGGACAAGAGGGCATAATGTTTAGCATTGTTATTTGTTAAACATGCTTGAAAACAAACTGTGAAATCTGTTAGCCATGTAACAGGATATTCCTAACATGGCAGAGATGTACTCTGTTTGATTTAAAAAAGTATTTAATTTGCAATTCAGCTTATTTTGGTTCATTTCACTTTAAAAAAAAGCATACAAAGGATTGATTTTTTTTACTAAAATCCAAAAAGGCATGTAAATAAATTTATAATTTATTAACTATAAGATTTTTAGGTTATTTTATAAATATTATTTAACTTTTGTGGAGTTATCACTCAACATGATACGAAAAATCTGACCCCTATAAAAATTCCTTCTGCATGAATTCTGATAAACAATAACTGATAAATTTACCACCAGCTAATTAATCCTCGCTATCGTGAATAACAAGTGGAATTGTTGTTCCCATGAAATGTTTATTCCCCTCGAGGGGAAATATAATAACGTGAATTTCCCGTGGTATGTTTCTGCCTTTTATGGAACATCTGTTTCAAATAAAATAAAATACACAGTGAATGAAAAAGAAAAATATGTTTGACAAATCGACTGAGAGAACACTATTTAGAATTGGAGCAACAATTTTGTTACATGATAACTAAAATACGTAACAACGGATTGTCCTTGTAATTGACTGAATAAAAAAAATAAATAATAATAATAAGATAGTTTTACATTAAAGAGATAGTTTTATATTAGATTAAATAAGATAGTTTTACAATAAAATTTGAATAATAAACTATTGTAAGCCCACAAGCATTTACTTTATTAACGTATCTGGACCCAAAACATTTTTTTAAAACTGTAATATTTTTTTATGTGTACAATTAATTTACAGAAACAAAAGGCCTCCATGATGGTGCGTACAACACACCAGCAAAAAGAAAGTGAAAATATCTATGAACTACAAGGGGATTTAACGATAAGGGGAATTTTCTCCAGCCAGCATTTTTTCACGTCATTATTCTCCAATGAATTACATCCAAAAATGGTTTTTTTCTTCGTTTTAGTTTTAGATGATTGCCAACATATGAAGAGGGAACAAATTATCAGAGAAATATTATTCACAATAGGGGTGATTATATTCTTGTGCTTTGAAATTCTAAATCAAATGAAACAGAAAATATTTCTATATTTTAATATCAGAAAGAAAAACACTTTAATGGTAGGAGACGTGTTAGAATCGAATAAAGAATTTTGTTGCATTCTGTTCGTTGAATCGACGTAGCTCATTTAATCTTTATCATGTAACTCTTTTATATTTGCAAAAATTTTTATCAAATTTTAAGAGAGAAAGAAGTTTTTATGTTAATTTTTTATATTTTTATTACTTTCTTATTATTCTTTTTTATTTAATTATTAATTTTAATCATTTTTTGAACAAAATGCTTAACTAAATTTTTGTTTCTTTTTAACTTTAAAAATTGTACCGTTAGAATTATTTTTAAAAATTTGTTCGTGGATTCCACGAAGAGTAAGCACTATACACAATAACGACAGCAGACTACAGACTACAATTTGTCAAAAATAGAATACATGTGCGTATGTAAGAATGATTATTTTTAATACTACAGACAACACGGCTACGGGTTTTTGTCCCTGCTGTTTTTGTGCTTGTAGTCAAATTAAACTAATTTCTATTTTGGTGAGCGACAATGAATAGATGCAATGTTGCCAGTGTAATATAAATATATTCAATTATCGTTAACTTAAAAATATAGAGTTTTATTATACAAAAAGAAACAACAAACTATATTTCCAAGCAAATGAAGTGATTTCTTGTCATATTCTCTGGGCTTTAAATATATTTTATTGGAATAACACTATTTAAGAGTATTAAATATATGAAAGCGGATACACTGGCGTATGAAGAGAATTCTACTACAAACAACAACACATGGTTGTTGATTTGGTGGTGTCGTTCTAAAAATAATTAAGTAGCTGACTACGAGGCAACGATTGTAGCCAACGGCTTTTGTAGTCGTTTTTCGTGTAGCCTGCTGTCGTTATTGTGCTTAACGCTTCACCTAAAAAAAAAATTAAGAGTTAGCATTTTTATCAGTAGCCTGCTGTGGTGAATGTGTTTAATACTTTATAGTATCATGTGGTTTGTATCTTTGCTACGGAATATCCACACTTATAAATTCTACACCTTAAGGGCTTTTCAAGTAAAGGACACTGCAAGTTTTCATGTCCTTGTATCCTTGTAATGTACATTGTGCACTTGAATTTTAATTATTTAGTTGTATGTACAGCGTTCATTTCGCACGCTTAAAATACTCTGCCATAAATAAACAACAGCAGGCAGGTGTACTACTTTAAATAACATCTGATAGATACTAAAGAGTTTTTAATAAAAACATCTGCATATTTAAAAGCAATAATCGTCTTGGAAATATAGAATGTTAGATTATCTTTTCAGTTAGATTATAGTTGTTTAATAAACGAGGTCTGTTCCAAAAATTAATTATATATTTTTATAATATATATATATATATATATATATATATATATATATGTATATATATATATATATATATATATATATATATATATATAATTTTTAAAAACCTGTTATTCATTCATAAATTTCTATTTTATTTCTCCTCAGATACAATACACTTGAGCAATCTCAGATTCGGTTTTCGCAATCATGGTAAAATGTCATATTTTCATGGGTCTCTTAAATCTCGCAAACAGGATGACTTGGGTAAGACTAGAGTATTGTTTTTGGCTAAAAATTAACTACCCAAATACGATGTGTTTTTTGTCCGAATTTGGACAACTTCGAAACGAACTTCACTTGAAGCCCAAATTTTGTCCGACACTTGTAACTTTTATGACTCTCACAACCAAATTAAAAATGATAAATAGCTGAAATTGAAAACTTGTGCTCGAATCTAGCGTACGCTACGTAGTTTGAACTTTCACCAAAATTGTTCAACATACCTCGTATGTACTAATTAAAAAGAGGTGAGAATAATTAACAAAGAATGTATTTTTAATTACGTTCATAGTATCAATTAGCAATTCAATATTTAATTAATAATTAAAAACTTGTTCCCTCATCGCGAACCTCTGTGCCAAAGAAATGTACTCTTCCCAAAGAAAACTCACCCCTACCGTGAATAAACAAATGACATTTTTGTTCCCATTAAATTTTTACAGCCGGAAAAATTCTATCGTGAATCTTTATCAGTTCTCAATGAAAGTAAAAGCAATAAAAAAGGCACAATATACATACATATATAGGGTGTTTTTTATAGAGCGATACAAGTTTAAATCATAATAGAACATAGTAATATATTTTTGATATTAATGAAACGATCTTTATTGGATAGAAATTTTGTGACATTAATGTTAAAGTATGATTTGGGTCATATGGCCGCCACGGCTGGCGCGTACAAAGCGCAATCTGGAACACCAATTTTCACAAACAGTAACATTCTGACCGTCATCGTTTTTGAAGACATGTTGGCCAATGACTCCGCCAGACATAAAGCGCACCAAACACTAATTTTCTGGGGATGTTGTGGTTTCTTCTCACTCCAAATGCGACAATTCTATTTATTTACGTACCCATTCAACCAAAAATGGGCTTCATTGGAAAATAAAATTTTGAATGGACAAAGTGCACGATAAGTTTGACGAACAGAACCATTATTTTGATTAAAAATCTCCAAATTTTGCACGCGTTGCTCTGGTGTAAGTCGATCCATAATGAAATGTGAAAGCAAACTTAACAAAAAGCAACCATCAGCTGTTAAATGGGTGGTCAAATAAAGCAGTGATGCCAACTCAAAGTTGTATCACTCTATAAAAAACACCCTATATTAAAATTAAAGAAAATTTTTTTGGAAAAATTTTTTGTTGAAAAAAAATATGTTTTACGAAAAAATAAGTATTTACAGCAACGAGAGTTTGTTGCACCATTCAACTTTTGTGTGGTAAAATAACTCGGGTGTTTTTTTTTAACCCAGCAAAATAAGAGAATTATAACAGATTAAAGTGGACAAAACATTTATCAGTTAGTGCCTTATTAAAGGACCTTAAAATATATATTCGAATTTTAGGAAAAAACTTACTCGTTTTGTCTTGTTGCCCAGCAAAAAATTAAGTGCATTAATTAAGAAAGGAAAGTGAGAAATCTTCTCGGAAAGAAATCATTCAGGGGAATTTTATTTCAGCATGATTTTATTCAGAAGAATTTATTTACGATTACAAATTAAGGGAAAAGGGAAATATTTCGAAGGGAAAAGTATTCACGATAGCGGTCAATATATTTAGTTTTATTGCAATTAAATCTCACGACAAGTTTGAAAACTACTTAAGCAATTAACGGATTATAAATGATTTCCTTAAATAATCAGAAAAACAAGAGTTGTTTTCCAATTAACTTTTTAATTGAAGCACAATAAAACTTTGATTAAAGTATTAATCAAGCCAAAACATGTTTCTTAACATGGAATAGTTCTTGTTTACTTAGACTCGATATTTCAAACGTGCTTATCAGTCTGCAGTATTTTTTGCGATACAATAACTTAACGAAACTCTAGTCTACTAAAATAGCTTCTCCAAGAAATTCCCTGGGCATGGGTAAGTGTTATCAGTGACTACATTCATATATTCTAGTCTATCACGACATGTATTTGCGGCAGCGGGCAACTACATATTCATACAGGGGGCAATTAAAAGCACTTAAACACACAACCCAAACCATTTATCCACTCGCAGTATCGTAAATAATATCTGAGCAGAAAAAAAATTTATAACAAAAACAAAAGCAAACGTTTTCCAACACCCTCCCACGAATAAACAAACACAAACAGACAAATAATATAAAAATGCTTAGATATACACAGACTTGCGCCCAGATGTGTTTAGTGGTTTGGATTTTGCGTTCATTTTTCAAGCATTAAGTTTTTGTGCTTTTTGCTTTTGGCCGGAAACTATGAGAAGAGTAATTAAACTGGTGACATTTGGCTTAAATTATACCTCTACAGTTTATGATGAAATTAAAAATACGAGAACTATTTGTGTTTTAAACTGCTAAAATATTATAAAAAGGACAAATAAGACAGCAAACAGTTCAAAATGGCAGGAAGGTCAACTATTATGATAATTATAATGCCGTTAAACGACAAAAGTAAATATATAAAGTTGCCTAAAAATATGCTCCACATAGAGTATTTTATTGTAAGCCTGCATGTATGCAATATTTGTTGTGTATTATAAAACTAAAGTCGCTTACAAATTATTTAAGTAAGAATATAGTTTAAATAAAACTAGGATTATATCAGCCCGATATGGCTAAAAAGGCATATGGTGTTTATGGACATGCTTTTATTTTAGAGAAAAAATAAACAAATTTTTTTCTTAAGCTCAGTGGTAGTGTATTTTATAGCTTTTTGTTATTAATGGCCTGCCATTGAAAACATGGTTACGCGTTATTAATGGTGGGCAATAGGAAACATGCAACTCTACTATTCTTTCATGCACATGAAAATTTTTGGGGCTTTTTTTCTCCAAATTATTTTAGTAATTACGAGCAAGTTTTTTATCTCCGAGGATGGCTCCTACAAAAGTGATGCCATGTGCCACAAGTAGGAAAATTGGTTATTGGGTATGACAATTATTCAAACTTCAAAAAATATCAAACTTATTACGAAAGCCCTCTGCAGGAAGTTTATTCCCTCTGCATACAGCGGGTCACTATCATCTCTACTATAAAAGAGCAAGTCTTTTGTGAAGGCCCATATAGGTTGCAAAAAAAATCAAATTGAGGACAGAAGAAGAATGTAACTTGAGCACGTTGCGTTGTAGTATCGATAAAAGAAAAGTCACAACACTCTCGCACAGTAAGTCACTACTCCAGTGAGCCAAGAGAGTTGGCTACCCTCCTGTCACCAATGAGCTTCTCCGCTCTCTCCTGCACGCGGTGGAGTAACTTCAACATAGACTTTGAAGCAGTGGCCCATTAATGAGAGTTGTATTCCATTTTCGGTTGGATGTAGGTGGAATAAATAATGAGGAGATCAGATCAGAAGCATGTCTGAAAAAAAATCAAGGCTCTTGACGGCTTTTTAGAGACATGAAAAATGTACTCAGTCCATCAAACATCGCACTGTATTTTCATGCCAACAACATCCAGAGCTTCTGATTCTTGAGCCATAAATACGTATAGGGCAGCACCGTCCAACAGCCGCCTAAGTGTGAGCAGCAGCATAGCGTCTTGTTAGTTTCGTATTTAATTTAAAATTTAATTAACAAGTGCATGGCCATGCCGCGAAAGATATCCTCTAGAGGATCCTCTTACCTTTTGCCGGACTTTTTTAATCCATTTCCCGTTTATTCTTTTACGAGCGCCCCATGATCTGTTATTCCTGCCTACAAGCCACAGTTTCAGGTACAAAAAACTTGGTAGCACTTTTCGTCAGCAGGCATCACAACAGTCGTTGATCAATCACCAATTTTCAACGATGTCCAGTCGGTGCAAATTAACTGGTGGTGCCGTTGTGAAACACCAGAAAGCTACAAAGATGACTCCAACGTCTTCAGTAACGCGGGTTTGGATGGTAGTGCCCCGGCAAGAATGAGAAGTTAAGACCAACAGGAGAGGCTGCAGAGTTCTCTGAACAACTAAATTCATGCAATACTAAGAGCACCATCGTCTTGCTTCGAAATAGCAGACACTGAAAAAAGTTTGGAATACAACAGTGCCCCCGAGTGAAATCAACCACACAGTACCGAGCGACAGCACATGGAATTGTAAAATAATAATTGAAATCGGTAGTGAAAATTCTATCTCCAGAGCTGATCCTCTTCCTGTTCCTACCACATGGAATAGTAAATAATAATAAAAAACGGTACTACAAATTCTATCTGCAAAACTGCCCCTTTTCCTTTCCCTACCTGCGACACAATGCATTCTATAAAGAGGGCCATGTATTGAGTTCCGGTTCGAATATATAAACAAACGATTTAGAATCAGCAGAAATTTTTTGTGGTTATGCTACACTGGTCCTTAAAAAATTCTTCAAAATATTTTACTTTTAGAGTGCTGTTGGCTGCAGTAATAAAACACAAGATTACGATGCCGTAGGTCTCGAGGTCGGCTCCGCTCTCAGTCATGAATACTAAGTCGAATTTTTCTGATCTGCTTCAATTCAGGATTAAGTTATTTGTCGGCTTGTTTCAATGGCAAAGGCACAGCACTGGTCACTGGACAGTACCGGTATTAGCTAACACGGTCGTGTACTTAAAGAGCTCAATACAGCACCCTCCTACGCCGGTATCTGTAGCTAAAAGTTCCCCGGCGAAGTAAAAATAGCTACAATGAAATTCTGTATCCTCTAATCCGTCTTCATATGTCCTCTTAACACTATCTCCTTCTTTGCCAGTTCCAGAGCAATGCACCGCATATGTAGGGGTCGTCCCCTGAGTGCTGGGCCTACTCATTAAAAAACAATTAACTCGTTGACTAATTAAAATATGTTGTTCTATATTTTTCTCATCCCTCTGCTGGCATGACTTTTCTTTAACTAATTCAAAATCTCTATGGTGAAAATGTAAATATTTTATTTCTTATTTACGTTTAACAATCTTAATCTAGATATATATTTAAGTATCGTATATATAAACCGATTTTATTAACAAACTTTTATTTCCTTACAATTGTTGAAATGTTTCTAAAACATCTTCATAAATAAAACTCAATAAAATGTTTATATTCCTCAACTTTTATAGTGTCATATTCTTGTTTATTGATATGTTCCATCCTCCAGAAGGTTCCGCCTCCCCCCCATATGTTTTACAGAAACCGCAATAGAAGCTGAAGACGTTCGAAGTAGAGAAAGAAAATTATTCACATACTTGACATCGTCAAGTATAGCACGGCCATAAAATCACAATAAAAATGAAACGATTTTTATGGAAAATCTATTCAGTTGACATGCAAACGTTTAGTTTTGCCTGCCACAAACTAATATTGGGTGCAGAGTGTGTAGCTCTTGTCGTTGTGGAGAATTTTTAAACGTTTATATTTCACTCCTTGATTCATGATGTATTTAGATTTTTTCCCCATAAGTATCATGGCACACTCAACGGCAAAAATGTTCGAACGATTGCAATTTAATCATTTTCAACAATTTGTGAAGATTATAAAACTGGACGTGTTATAAGAAATCAATAGTGTTCAGGACCAGCACTTTGTGAACGACCGCTTCATATGCAGTGCATTGCGCTGGAACTGGGAAAGGAGAGGATAGTGTTAAGAGGACAGATGAAGACAGATTACTTTTTACTTCGCCGAAGGAGGGTGCTGTGCTCTGCTTCTTTTAGTACATGACGTTGTAAATCGCTTTCGGTAATATTCAGCGACCAGTACTATGCCTTCGTCATTGAGACAATTCGACAACAATTAACGCTATCCTGCACTTAAGGCCTCGTAGTCTCAAATTCGGTCAACATGAGAGAAAATATTTTATATCGCGTTCAGACAAGTACCTCATTCGGGCAATTAGAAGTCCTAATTGAGCTCGATTTTTTATATAATAAACACATCAATTCATAAATTGAGCAATTAGTATTTTATTACGTAATTCATATGAATTATATAATTCCACTTGCAACCCGTATGAAGTGTGTACAGTGAGAGCAAAAAGTTCTGCACAAAAAAAGAATTAATTGTTGTGAAAATTAAAATAAAGAAGTTAATGGTTTTCAAAAATGTTTATGCAAATAATGGGTGTTTATTATAGAGTGATACAAGTTCAAATCATAATAAAACATAGTAAGATATTTTTGATATCAATGAAACGGCTTTATTGGATAGAAAATTTTATGACATTAATGTTTAATTATGATTTCGGCCATGTGGCCGCCACAGCTGGCGCGTACAAATCGCAATGTGGAACACCAATTTTCACAAACACTAATATTTTGACCATCATCGTTTTTTAAGACATGTTTGCCAATGATTCCGCCAGCCCATAAAGCGCACTAAACAGTAATATTGTGTGGAGTTTCGACAAAAGCTTGTGGATACTTCTTTAAAAAATGGGCTTCGTCCGAAAATAAATTTTTGAATGGACGAAGTGCGCGATAAATTTGACGAACGGAGCCCTTGTTTTGATTAAAAATTTCCACAATTTTGCACGCTGTGCTCCATAATGAAATGTCAAAGCAAACTAAACAAAAAGCAACTATCAGCTGTTAAATAGGTGGTCAAATAAAACAGTCATGCCAACTCAAAGTTTTATCACTCTATTAAGGACACCCTATAACTTTTTAGGTTTTAATGAACAGGTTGTCCAAAAATTCAATCGCAATAAATTAAATCCCTTACAAAATTGTTGTATTTTGTGTTAAATCTTCCTCTATATTTTATAATACTTAATGCACAAACTGTACTACAACTGGTTTTGTTAGTATAAAACAATAAGAGAAATATATATTCCACTATCAAAAAGGAGTTATTTTGTATATGGCAAATTAATAATTAAAATTATGGAAATTTTTATGAAAAACGAATGTGTTTTAAAATCACATTATTTCATATAAAATCATGGAAATTCTGAAAGACAAAATGCTTTCTTCTCTTATTATCAGATGTTTCCCATATATAACTTGGCAGCACTGAACTTAGCAGAGACAAAAACAAGTTTGTATTTAATAAATCCTATTTAACAACAAAAATAAAAATGATTTTAAGTTGGTTTTAATAAAATCAGTTTGTATGGTAAAACCAGTTTTTAACACTTGGCTCTAACGTTAAGACTAGAATTTATTAAAACCATTTTAGTAAGAAAACACTCAATTATTAATTGCAGTGATGAAATTTTTTATTTATTATAACACTAAAAATTTTTGGGTTAAATGTGCATTTACTTTTCTCCAACACTGTAACCCAAGTATACTTAAAATCTTCCATCCCACATTTTGAAAGCAGTTTTCCAATAAAAAGTTAAGTTTTCATTATTTTTATAACAATAAATTTTCATGCTCCAACAAATTTGCCTGGAGTTGCAATTGCTTGTGGTGCGAACTTCGAAATGTTTCAAGAATTTCGTTACAATTAAGTGTGAAAGCAACAAACATTTTTAGTGCAAAACAGTTGTATAGTAAATGTGAAATAATCAAATGAATTTGGAAAATATAATCTTATTTCACTTTATATTTGAGAAATCAACTTGTTTGGGAAGACAAACCCTTCTTGCAAAAAGACATATACCAGATAGCACTCTTCTTCAAGGATCCACCATCCTCTGACTGTTATAGTGTTTGTGTTTGTGTGTGTGTGTGTGTGCAAACTTTATTTGTGGGTATGGGAAATTCCTAAGAGTGAGCAAAGTAAGTGCGCCATTGAGTGCAATGAATTTCATTCAAATTATTCGTGCTGTAAAGTACTTCAACAAACACATGCACACATACTCACACACACACACATGTGTAACAGCATACCTGCTTAAAATGCTTTAAAATGCATTTACCTATACAAATGCACATATCATTGCTTTAATATGCATATGGGTCCACATTTTCTCCAAGTGTAATTGTGTGCAAGCATGAACATGGTTTTGTGTGAATTACAATAAAGTGCACTACACTGTTTCCACTTCTGGGCTGACTTTGTTAAACAATAACATTTGGTTTTATGAGGCCTATGAGTGTTTTACATAAACATATTTAGAAATTGTTATTTCTCTCCACCCACTTCAATGCTGCCATGCCGCACTTATCTCTGTGCAGCACTTGCAAGCTGTTCTATGAAGAGTTGCAGTTGAGTTCTTTATAGTCGTAACGTCACACTCTATGAATGTATTGCATCTACGAGATACACAAACATATTTAATAGGTTAAGGCTTGTGCTACTGCTGTTGATGGTACTCCAAAGGTCAACAATACATAAATTATAAGAAAACAGTTTCCGGAAATCTTTAAATTATAAATTGCACTTAAAAGTGGGCAGATTTGGCAGATTTGGCAAATATTTGCAAAAATAGTTACAATAATGTTTAATGAAATTAATGGCATATTTTATTTTGTCAAAAATCAAAAGCCTTTTGAAAAATATATTTTTAAAATATATATATATATTTTTTTTTAAGAGATTATTTTTAGCATTTACCTTTTCAAACGTAATCTTTTTTGTACATGTTTTAATAAAAGTACTTTTTTGAAGAGCACTATTTTGAAAAGTTCTTTTTTCAAACTTAGTGGTACTTTTTAGTATTTACTTTCTCAAAAAGAAAAATTTTTATATACGGTTTATTAACAGTACTTGTTTGAAAAGTACCTTTAATGAGAAGTAATTTTCCTGAAAAATATCTTTTATAAAAAGTGCTTTTATAAAAAGAGCTTTTTTGGAAAATACATTTTTTCAAATTTATTTTTTGAGAGGTACTCTCTAGTATTTACTTTCAGAAACGTAGCCTTTTTATACACGTCTTAATAAAAGTACTTTTTTTAAAAGTAATTTTTTGAAAAGTACTTTTGTCAAACTTATTGGTACTTTTTAGCATTTACTTTCCTAAAAGTAATCTTTATTTTACATGTTTCAGTAATAGCACTTTTTTGAAAAGTAAACTTTATGACAGGTACTATTTTTGAAAAATACTTTTTTTGAAGAGTGCTTTTTTGAAAAGTACTTTTTTGATATATACTTTTTATCATAATTATTTTTGAAAGGTACTTTTTTAGCATTTCTCAAACGCAACCTTTTTCATACATTTTATATTAAAAGTGATTTTTGCAAGGAACCTTTTATTGTGAGATGTACTTTTTTTGAAAAATGCCGTTTACGAAAAGTACTTTTTGAAAGCGTACTTTTTTGAGAGGACTTTTTTCTTATGTATTTCTTTGAAATTTATTTTTGGCATTCACTTTTTCAAAGTATTTTTTATACATGTCTTATTAAAAGTACTTTTTTGCAATGCACCTTTTGTGAGAAGTACTTTTTTGAAAAGTACTTTTTTTAAAAGTAGTTTTTTCAACTTTATTTTTTAATATATATAGTTCTTGTTTTAAAAGTCACGTGTCAGAGATACTTTTTAAAAATATGACTTTTAAAAGGTACTATTTTAAAAAGAAGGTTTTCGAAAAATGCTCTTAATAAACAACGTTTTAAGGATTATATTTTTAGAAAGGAACTTTTCCTGAAACGAATATTTTTGATCGTCACTTTTTTTGAATGGATATCTTAAAACTAAATTTTTTGCATATATATCAGCCGCCAAAAGTTATACTACATTTCAGTTCACTTCGTTTACGTTGAAAGTATGCACTACCAACAACGAATCACCTGCTTTATTTTATATTTAAATACAATTGTAATTATCACAAAATTGTATCTTTAAAATGAATTTTCATCCTGCTACAAGCAAAACGTGACGTTTCTTACGAATTTATATTGTTACATTTTTTATACGTACATACACACACTCATACATTCCCACATACATTCACACATACATACACACATACACACACATTTTTAACAATTCCATTGTGCTTTCGCTTCCACTTCAACCAAATTACAGGCATTTCAGTGTTATTTATGGTAATTTTCTTAAACTTTTTGAACGAAAACTTTTTTTTCTACTGTTAAGTTTTACTGCAGTCTCAGCAATTTTGTTTTGTGCAGCGGTTGATCAGTTTATGTGTTTATATTGTTTTTGCTTCCACAATCTTTATCATTTAACTTGTAGTATGTGTATTGTATTGTTATATAATTTAAACCCTAAAATGGTATTTCTAATCTAATAAATACGAGGTAAAGCCTTAAAGTAGGCAGTGCATGAATTAAAAGATTTGTATTCGTTTATTTTGTTTAATTTATGTTTTTGTCTTTCATATCAGACATTTCTTTTTGCATTAAGGATTTGGGTTCACTAATACACGAGTACTTCTGCAAACTTTTGCCTTAAATTTTTTTAAATGTACATATTTCGTAATAACTTCTTCTTTTCCTTTGTTGAAATTTACTTGGGATTAATTTTTATTAGGTTTTTTTTAAACTCGTTTATAATTAATTATTCCTTTTTTAATTTCTTTGCACTTGACCGCACTTTGTGGTGGAATAAGTGGGATTAAAGTTCTTGTTACCCAAATTGAAATGTTTAAAAAAGCCATCAGCCAATCGGTCATGTTGGTTAGTTGATGCAAAAAAAACGGTGGGATGTGGAAAAATTTATACAAGAGTTTGCGGGATTTAAATTGCTAAAAGCTAATAATTTATTTAATAAAAGGCAAAAAATTTATTGTCAGAATTTATATTTTGTAACTTATTTTTAGTGTAAATTTTGTTTTTTTTTTTTTTTTTTGAGATATTGTCCAAGTTAATTAATTAAACATTTGCTTTGTTTGTTGTTGGTTAAGTATGACAACATAAAATTAGTTTGTTATATTTTATTTAGAATCTTAATAGTTTATTAGGTTTATTTAAGCATTAAACACAATAACGACAGCAGGCTACACGAACACCGACTACAAAAGTCGTTGGCTACAATCGTCGCCTTGTAGTCAGCTACTTCATTATTTTTAAAACGACACCACCAAATCAATAACCATGATTTGTTGTTTGTAGTAGAATTCTCTTCAAACGCCAGTGTAGCCGCTTTCTTATTTTTAAAACTCTTAAATAGTGTTATTCCAATCAAATATGTTTAAAGTCCACAGTATATGACAAGAAATCATTTCAGTAGCTTCTAAATATAGTTTGTTGTTTCTTTTTGTAAAATAAAATAACATATATTCCAGTTTACGTTAATTGAATTTATTTATATTATACTGACAACACTGCATCTACTCATTGTCGTTCACCAAAATAGAAATTAAGCATTAAACACAATAACGACAGCAGGCTACAGACTACAAGTTGCCAAAAATAGAATACATGTGCGTATATGAGAATGTTGTTTTTTTTTTTGTTGTAGTCAAAATAAACCAATTTCTATTTTAGTGAGCGACAATGAGTAGATGCAATGTTGCCAGTGTCACATAAAAAAAATTCAATTATGGTAAACTTGAATATATACTGTGTTATTATACAAAAAGAAACAACAAACTATTGTTCCAAGCTAATGAAATGATTTGTTGTCATATATTGTGGACTTTAAATATGTTTTATTGGAATAACACTATTAAAGAGTATTAAATATATGAAAGCGGCTACACTGGTGTTTGAAGAGAATTCTACTACAAACAACAACACATGGTTACTGATTTGGTGGTGTCGTTTCGAAAATAATGAAGTAGCTGACTACAAGGCGACGATTGTATCCAACGACTTTTGTAGTCGGTGTTCGTGTAGCCTGCTTTCGTTATTGTGTTTAATGCCTAATACCGACGAATAACAATGATAATAATAATAATAATAATAATTATAATAAAAATATAAATTTAGATAATAATTTTTTGCCTTTTATTAAACAAATTTTCAGCTTTTAGTAATTTAAATCCCAAAAACTCTATTTTTTAATATTTTTTCATTGATTTTTACAATATCTAAAACTATTGAAGTTTCCACATGGTTTTTGTAATTAAGACTTTTTTGCTGTTTGACTTAATCGATTTACTACGAACAAAAATATATTGAAAAATATTATTTTGTTACGCCTGCATACATCTGGTGAATACTATTTCATCCTTGAACGGAATCTTAGAGCATACAGATGTGAGTAAATTTTTTATTGCACTTAAAATAATTGCATATTTAAAGGATGTAAGCAAAATTTATTTCAACTGCAGACGAAATTGATATGAAGCCAGTTTTGTTGCGCCCATTAATAATAAAAAGTCCTGGGAGAAATCAATTAATTTTAAGAGTTTACAAATGCCATATGGAATAAATCTAAAATGAATTAGTTATGAGACAAGGCGAATCAATTTTACAGGTGTAGCAGCTTGTGTACACAATAATACAAGAACAACAGGGGCATTTTTGTTCTACGAAGGCTAACCACTCCATGTGTTTGTTGTATAATGCAGAAAAGTAAACAAAACTGAAAAGTACGAGTATTTTTCGTATACGGAGTTAGACATCCTTGATTGGGACAACAGCAGCAGCATCTGGCAAAATTGATTTACCTTGACATGAGCTTGTGTTTGTATTTTATTGCTGAATTATTTACTAGAGTATATGAAATATTTCATAGAAACGAATAAAATCAGAAAGTTTTTTTTTAACTCACTGTTATTTTTGCCATTTTTATTGGCCATTATAAATATTAATTTGCAAGTAATCGAAAACTAAGAGCCAACTCGCTTCAAGTCTGCTTATTTTTCCGGTAAATTTCAGTTCCTTAATTCTTTGCAAATTTTATTTCTAAATTTTCTCCCAATAAGTTGTTTCCAAATAATGGCAAAAAATAGGTAAAACTAAGACGTAATATACGAGGGCTGTTTGTTGATAGGGCCAACTCTCAAGTAATCTTAAGTAGCAACTTGGTGCTAAAAAAGATTCTTAATTTGTAGTGGTGAGAAGGCCGCAAAGGAGCAAAAAGAGCACTAAGCATTTGGACAAGGCAAAAATCAGTGTTGTCAACCTCAAAATTTTAAAAAGGACTAAGATCAAAAAAAAAACCCCTTAATTTATTAACACATCAATAAGTTTAAAATTTAATTTAAAAAAATTTTGATTTAAAAAAATTTCCAGTCGATCCATAATAAAATGTCAAAGTAAACTAAACAAAAGGCAACTATCAGCTGTTAAATGGGTGGTCTAATAAAGCAGTGATGCCAACTCAAAGTTGTGTCACTCTATAAAAAACACCCTATATCAACCTCTGTTGCGAACTGAGATCACTCCCAATTTAAAAGCAATATCCCAGAGATAAAATATTTATGGCAAAATTGTATGTATTGAAAAGGTACTTTTTATGAAAAGTACTTTTATTTTTTATAAAATCCCTACACAGAAACAGCTTTCTATATAATAATTGTTCTAGCTGTTTCAATGCAGGGATGTTGAAACGATTAAAAAAAGTACTTTCTATAAAATGTATTTTTAATAAAAGTTTATTTTGCAACAAGTACTTTACAAAAACACTGTTCAAAAGGTGTCTTCTTTAAAAGTACATATTGCTAATAATAACGAATTTTTCCATAAAAAGTACTTTTTCCATAAAAAGTACTTTTTCCATAAAAAGTACTTTTTCCATAAAAAGCAATTTTTCTATAAAATGTACTTTTTTCACAAAAAAGTACTTTTTTCCATTTTCAACCTGCAATTTCAAGCGACATTAAAAACTTGTTAAATTTCTTTATGATTAAATAATTTTCCGTACTTTAAAAATATTAATATTTTGTTAATAAACTAATTTTTTGACATATTGTCATTGTACTATTATAATATGAAATTTATTTGTTGGGTGGTTAAGCAATGTCTATATGCATTTCATTGGCGCTTCTTACCAAATCGTCAGTAGACTTCAACCACAGTTTTGCAAAGTTTCAAACTTCTCAACTTATTAAAAGACTTCCAAAAAAAACTTCATTGTTATCCAAGGGATTTCTAATTGTATAAAGGTATAGAAAAATAAAATAGAGTCGTATCGAATAAAAGTTGTTTGTTGGGTTTGGTTTGTATAAGTTTCATAGCCTGCTACACTTATTATAATGTGATTTTTTGAAATTGTTTGTGAATTTTTATAGTTAATTTATTTAACATAATTCTCAGATGGTTTTTGGAAGTCTTTTAATAAGTTGAGAAGTTTGAAACTTTGCAAAACTGTGGTTGAAGTCTACTGACGATTTGGTAAGAAGCGCCAATGAAATGCATATAGACATTGCTTAACCACCCAACAAATAAATTTCATATTATATTAATATTTTGTTTGCAAAGTGCTCAAGATTTTTTATCAATCCAGGTGATTCCGTAACCACTCTCGTTTATTGATTATTTAGTTGTTGTTGTTTTTTTGTCACATTTTATCTACCACTTTGTTTGTGGTCATTATACCGATCTCTGGTATTGAACATTGTTGAGCATGAGCTGACTGGTATTTATTTTTTTTTCTTTTGTCCATCTTTGCCAACGAGGAAGAGGTGTGTGTGGTTGTGTGTGTGCGTGTATGTGTGTTGTTTGAGGATGTATAATACCAACGCTGGTGTACACGAATGATGAAATAGCAAAAATATTCACTAATTATAATTGTACACATTTTTACGTTTTAACATTTTTATTGATGTTTTTTATTCTGCAATTTCATTTACTATCAATGGCCTTATTTTTTAAGTGTGCTTCTCATTTTTTTTTTTCAATGATTTCTGTTTTCCCATTAAAGACAACATCAATATTTGAACGTTACTTGTATTTTGCTCAAACAAAATGTAAATAAAAATAAATTGTACATAAATATGTAATTAAGGAAAAAATCTTTGAATAACTTTTTTAATGAATCTTTTAGAAAACAAAAAATTTAAAAAAAAACTGCCGTAAGCAGATTGCAAAAGTTTGCTTTTGAACATTTTGAAAAGTTATAAGTAGCAGAATTTTAATTGTAAAAGAACTAATTTAAAGGGACAACATTTTGCAGGTTAATGAAAACTATTTTTTTAGGATGTCCATTTTATAATGCACATTGCAAATATAAATTCTTTTTTTTACGTATTTTTGTACAAAGTATTTTTTATAAAAATGTACCTTTTGTTAAAAAGTGCTTTTTATAAAAAGTACCTCTCATCAAGAGTACATTTAAAGAAATGTATTTCGCATAAAAAATGATATGCATGACGGTACTACGCGTAAAATATATCTTTTACAAAAAGTACTTTTTCCAAAGCAGGTATTTTTCCATAAAAAGTAATTTTCCCACAATAAAATTTCTTGTATAATATGTCTTTATGCAATTTTTCATAAAAGGTACTGTTTTGTGAAAGTACTGTTTATCAAAGTACTTTTGTCATAAAAATTACTTATTCCATAAAGAGACTTTTCCAGTAGAAACTTCCTGTTACAAAATGTACTTTTTGAAGGAACTTTTCACAAAAGTAATTTTAATAATAAAAATACAATTTTTTTAAAGTTTATTTCATTACAAGTCCTTAAAAAAAAAAAAAAAATATATATATATATATATATATATATATATATATATATACTTATTTAACACAGAATTGTTTCCACAAAAAGATCGTTTCAAAAAGAAAGTACTTTTAGGAGGAAATTTTCATGTAAGTACTTTTAATGACAGTTTTCATAAAAAGTACTATTATAAAAACACTTTGGTCAAGGTTTTTTAAAAGTACTGTTTATCCAAAATGCTTTTACCATAACATGTACTTGTTCCATAAAAAGTACTTTTCTTATAAAAAGTTCCTGCTTTTTATTAAAGGTACTTTGAAAGGTACCTGAACTTTTATTAAAGGTACTTTATGACAATAACTTTTTGAAAGTTTATTTAATCAAAAGTACTTTTTTTCAACAAAAAATGTACTTATTCCATTAACAATACTTTTTCTATAATAAGTTCCTGCTTCGAAATGTACTTTTAAGAGGAGTTTCCATACAAGTACTTTTAAAAACAGGAGTTTCACAATAGTTACTACTATAAAACGGTCGTTTTAGAAGTTCATTTCATCAGAAGTACTTTTTTCATAAAAAGTACTTATTCCATAAAAAGTATTTTCGTATAAAAAGTTCCTGTTACGAACTTTAGTTGTAGGAAGGACTAGAGAGTAATTTTTATAACAGAAATTTTATTAAATAATCTTATGAACATAATTAAAAGTACTTAAAAAATTTACTTATAACATTAACAGTATTTTTCCTCTAAAAAGTACCTTTTTCAAAGTATACTTCTCGGAGGAACTACCCAGAAAAGTACTTTTAATAACAGGCTAGCGATCTTTTTGAAAGTTTGTTTCATTAAAAGTACATTTTATCTCTGTACTTTTTATATAAAAAGTACTTATTGCATAAGGAATACTTTCCGAGTAGAAACTTTTTGTTACAATATGTACTTTTAGGAGGGACTTCATAAAAATAGTAACTTTGAAAAAAAAATTTTGTTAGAAGTATTGCTTATAAAAAACTCCTTTTATGAACAGTAGCTTCCATAAAAATAGGTCATGTCATAAAGTAAAATTAAGCAGATGTGGGTCACACGTTAAAAGCATTTTAAGTGCGCAGTAGGCAGCCAGTGGGAATGACAGTTCAAAATGTCTTCATCCCTGGTATAACAAATACAAGACTTTAATTATTTATTTATTTATTTACTTTTTTGTATGCTACTGCGTTGCGTGTTTTTATCAACAACCAGCTGCTCCACTCCTGAATGTCCAATACAAAATGTTTTCCACTCTATTCCATTATGAACCGATTAATATTTGAAACTCCAATTCGGTATTATTTACTTTCCCCAAATTGCTAGGCTTTTATTCATAAAACAATTATTTATATCTTTATGTATATCGACTATATGAATAGTTTCCGTTTGTCAAACGCCAACAATTTTTCTCAATACGTGTTAAGCCAGAGTGTTACTTTCGTTATGAAAGAGGCCTGCACGCATTCATACGCATGTAAAACCTTTTATTTTGTTCCTCGAAATTGCTTTCCTTAAGCACTTATCTATAACAATTATTTTCCAAGCGTATGTTTGTCGTATTTAACACCAAAACCAAAACAAAATTCATGTCACTATGACATCAAAGCAGGTCAAGAGTGATTGATGAACTTGTCAACGACACACTATGCGAGCCCAAAAAGCAACCCAACCAACAAAGCGCCGCGACATAAAGTCTTGAACAAATATTTATTAAAGATACACATTAAAGCAACAAGGCAATAATTGAGGCACAGGTAAATATCAAAGAAAACTATTTGAAAAGAGAAAAAAAAAACAACTATGAGAATTATTTATTGTATTGGAGGAAAGTCTAAGACCATTAAAGCCGGGTCAATAGACAGCTACTGCTTTCGGCCATTAATAATTGTAACGAACAGCTAAAGTTCAATATTTGAAAACATGTTTCGAAAAACATGCATACAAATACATACACATATGTACATATACATACATGTACACATGCATACAAGTACAAATACATACATGCCCACATATATACATGTACACATACATACTCATACAAATTCATATATTTCATGTCAATATTCATGCTTTTATATCGATCTAATTAAATTTATTAAAGTTAAATGCGCTATTCGCTCAATACATTTTTATAAATAAGATATACAACTTTTTCGAACAAAATAAAGCATTAAACACAATAACGACAGCAGACTACAGACTACAACTTGAAGAGGGTGCTGTACTATGCTCTTTTTAGTACATGACATTGTAATTCGCTGTCGGTAACGTGCAGTGACCAGTGCCTTCATCATTGAGACAATTCGACAACAGTTAACGCAATCCTGCACTTGAACAGATCAGAAAGATCGAATTCGGGACCTGAGGCCTCGTAGTCTCAAATTCGGTCAATATGAGAAAATATTTTATATCACGTTCAGACAAGTACCTCATTCGGGCAAGTAGAAGTCCTAATTGAGTCCGATTTGTTAAATAATAAATATATCATTTCATAAATTGAGCAATTAGTATTTAATTACTTAATTCATAAAAATTATATAATTCCTCTTGCAACACTTATGAAGTGTGTTCAGTTCTGCACTATAACAAAATAAATGTTTTAAAAATAAAAATAAAAAAGTTAATGGTTTTCGAAACTATTTATGGAAATATTCAAACACTAACAAAATAACTAATTTTTGTATTGTTGTAGTTTTGCAACAATAAAATATATAATGGCGGCCCAAAATGTAGAGAACTTTTGACAATCTGAAAAAATTTTAACGATTACAAAACAACCCGACAAATAGTCATCTGAGGAGTTCCATCAACCTATTCAGAATAGCCATGAGGGGAACAAAGTAAATATAGTCAAAAAATCTTACATAAGAAGTTAAAAATAAACTTTAAAATAAGCTTTAAGCAATAATGACTCAATGAAATTAGAAGCGAAATTCCGCATTTGATATTGGCCAAAATTATGAACAAGATAAATGAAACTGTTTATTACGAAATATTTTTATTTATAACTTTTTTTTGTAAACTGAATATTATTATTATTATAATTTTTTTAATCTTTATTTGAAAAAATTATTATAATTAATTAGCATTTTCATAATCTTCCATTACGAGTGTATGCAAACAAATATTTCCAACAATTAACAAGTCAGACTTAAGCACGAGTTTTTAAAATGCCGATGATTTAAACAGCTTTAATGGACTTAAAATTTTATTAAGCATAAATGAAGTAATTTAACAAGTATTTGATAAAATATTTGTTTGTTATTTACTTTATTATTTTCATTAATAAAACAACAATTGGTTAAGGCCATTAAGAAATAAAGTTGACCCTGAAAACAATAAATAACTAAAAAGAAACAAGCTAAAGCAGCAGAGAACATTGTTAACAATTATTTTTATTATTTTTAATTATTATCAAGAGATGAAAGAGATGATACATAAAATCATAATAGAATTTCAGTTTAAATTTTCGCCTTTTCAGAGCAAATGGTGAAAAGGCTACACACAAAAGAACAAGAGCAAATACATCAATATCTTGAAGAATAATAACAAGAAATTTGCATAAACTCAATTTGTGGCAAGACGTGTGTATGTGAATGTGCATGTGTATGATGCGAGAAAACATTTCTTAAGAGCTGGTGTGCAAGGAGATGCATGCCATGAGTGCTTAATGAGAAAAAACATTATTTATTTAATAAGAATAGAATATATGCATAACCTACAAGCACACAACCAAAATTTATAATTCTTATGGGTACGAGCCAACCCAGCAGTTCTTAAAGCCACCACAAAACACAGTATAAACGTATGAAGCTACTGCGAACCTTTTCCTTGGAGCAAAAAAAAATTTTAATAAATTTATGAGTAGCCACAACAAATGAAAAACGAAAGGGGCGTTTTAAGCATTAAACACATTCACCACGACAGGCTACCAACTACAACGACTGCAAATGCCTTTAGCGTCAATTGTCGCTCAGTAGCCAGCTACTGAATTATTTTGAAGACGACAGCACCAAATCAATAATGATGAGTTGCTGGTTGTAGCGAAATTCTCTACATACGCCAGTGTAGCCGCTTTCATAATTCATATATGTAATTTTCTTAGTATTATTCCAATATAATATATTTAAAGCCTACAATATATGGCAAGAAATAATTCTTTTCGTATAATAAAACAATATATTTTTAAGTTTATAATGATTTCATTTATATTATACTGGCAACGTTGCATTAAACACAATAACGACAGCAGACTACAGACTACAAGTTGTCAAAAATAGAATACATATATATGTATTATATAATATAATAAATGTGTATATGCGAATGTTGCTTTTTTGGTTGTAGTCAAATTAAACTGATTTCTATTTTGGTGAGCGACAATGATTAGATGCAATGTTGCCAGTATAATATAAATAAATTCAATTATTGTAAACATGAAAATATACTATTTTATTATACAAAGAGAAACAAAAAATTATATTTCCAAGCTAATGAAATGATTTCTTGTCATATACTGTGGACTTTAAATATATTTAATTGTAATAACACCATTTAAGGGTATTAAATATATGAAAACGGCTACACTGGCGTTTGAAGAGAATTCTACTACAAACAACAACACATGGTTATTGATTTGGTGGTGTCGTTCTAAAAATAATTAAGTAGCTGACTACGAGGCAACGATTGTAGCCAACGGCTTTTGTAGTCGGTGTTCGTGTAGCCTATTGTCGTTATTGTGTTTAATGCTTTAGTTTAATTTGACTACAACAACAGCATGGAAAACAACCAGTAGCTGTGTTGCCAGTTGTAATGAAAATAATCATTCTACGCACATCTATTCTATTTTTGACAGGTTGTGGTTTGTAGTCTGCTGTACTGAATGTGTTTAATGCATTATTGTTGTATCCTAGAACAAACTGTCAACCAGCTGATTAGGAAAAATGCGTTTTTGTCTGATGGCATTTTTTGCTGGAAAACATGTAACACTTTCTCATTTCTCCCCTAAAGAGGGGCAGTTTGGACGAGTTTTAAAACAGAAACTACTCGTCATAAGATATGTTGGATTAGTTTATAATAAATTATTAATTTTCAAATGTCAGAATATTCCCATTTTGTATTTAAAAGTGTAAAAAATGTTGCATTATTTATATGTTACGTAGGGTATGAAATAGGTAACACATTTTTTTTAAATGTCAAATTGTATTATATTTTTTATATAAGATTAAGTTCCCAATACAGCATTCGAAGCAGTTTTTATTAAAATATGTTACTTCGAGCTTAGCCGCAACAGAATTTGTGGGGTACCTGCACTAACACACAAACGTTGAAGTACTTACACTCATGCACAAAGTTAACCTTGTCATATAACAAGTTGTTGGCTATTAATGCTGTGCTGCACAATGGCTACAAGCAGCAACTTTTACTACTGAAAGGTTCTTGATAAATAATAACATATTAAGTGTTTTTTATTTATACACTTTTTTGGCAAATTCAACCCATTATGCTGGTTTTAAGGCTAAAGCCAAAGTTTTACTTATTTCATAGTTTTAATATGACAGAATCTAAAAATTGTGTGAAAGTAGTTTTATTATAAATTGATGAAAAAACAAAGGAGGCATATGAATATACTTATATTCGACTGTGCATGAGTATTTCAGTACACCAAATTGTACCTCAAAAATAGTATTTTTGTGGTACAATTTTAAACGTCTTGTTGTTCATTAGTGTTGATGAATTATATAGGGTTTGAAAGGTATTTTTATAAAGTTTTACACAACACAAATTTTTTTTTAATTATTACCGTAAGAGCAATAAAAAGGTGTGTTTAAAATTTGTTTCAAATTGCTCACTATAGAGCAGATTCGTTTTGTTTATATTACCAAACGAAGCTGAGTAAAAATAGCATCGTTTTAGAGTTTCTGTAACTTGTAATAACTTTCTACATCAATATATTAATTGCATCAACATCTAAATAAATCAGAAGTATTTTTGTGGTACTATATTGAGTATTTTATCGTTCGCTAAAGTTGATGAAATTTATAAGGTTTAAAAGGCAATTTTTTTAAGTTAATCACAATATAATTTTTTTTAAATTACTAGCATAAGAGTTATTTAAAAAAAGTGTTTCAAATTTGCTGCAAGGGCAGCAAGAAAATTATTTCTACTTTGTTTTGGTTTTGCTTTATGAAATGGAGTTGTAAAACGTTTTTAAAAATAGATCTTCAGCTGCAAAAATTTGTAGACAATAAATTTTGCATTAAAAACTAATAAAGAGGTTTTGAAATATATTAAAACGTTTTTAGGGAAAGAGGAAAATGTCTAATTCATTTTTATTTGTGTGTTATAAGACGTGTGCAGAAATCGCATTAAATAAAATATGACGACGATGGTAAATAACCCAAACCGGTCTATTAACAAACCAAATTTCATAACACAATTGCTGAAATGCACGTTCACATGCATGATGTTGATTTACTTTTTACGCGCGCTAACACACACATTTGCTTCGTGTCATGTAAGTTTTTTAACCTGCCGTCAGAGCAATACCTCCTATAAAATATCAGCTGTTTGCTTTCCATTCTTTGCCACAAAATTTACTTTGGCAAAATATTTCAATACACAGCAAATATTCCTCCTTCTTTGCATTTTTCACTCATCCCTTTTTCTTGGCTTTTAACACAACCCACATGACGAAGGTAGACGACATAAATACTCGGGTAAGTACGTGTAATAATAACGATAAAATATTGCAAAAGTATCAGTAGCTGTTGTGGCAAATAATATGAGAGCTGCAAGAAAAAGAACACGATACAACGGAAATATTTTTACTCCTATTTCCTCGCTTTCCCTAACAAACACTCCTTTGCTGGGGCCAACACATACTGTTACGACTCAACTGGCGGTTTGCCAGTATAATAAATCTTCCAAATATGTACAACGTATTTAAAAACAAATATTTTTTCAATAAATTTTATTACGAAATACCATTTTATTTGTTATTTTTTTAGTTATTTATTTCTTTATTCGTTTTGTTGTCTATTTTTTGGGGGGAAAAGCAAACGAATTTGCTTGAAAATAAAACAAACCTAAAAGTATGTTATAGTTCGCAATATTATGATATATGCCTTAATGCATAAACACAATAACCACAGCAGGCTACAAGAACACCGACTACAAAAGCCGTTGGCTACAATCGTCGCCTCGTAGTCAGCTACTTGATTATTTTTAGAACGACACCACCAAATCAAAAACCATGTGTTGTAGTTTGTAGTAGATTTCTCTTCAAACGCCAGTGTAGCCGCTTTCATATATTTAATACTCTTAAATAGTGTTATTCCAATAAAATATATTTAAAGCCCAGAGTATATGACAAAAAATCATTTCATTAGCTTGGAAATATAGTTTGTTGTTTCTCTTTGCACAATAAAACAGTATATTTTCAAGTTTACAATAATTAAATTTACTACTCATTAACATCTACTCATTGTTGCTCACCAAAATAGAAATCAGTTTAATTTGGCTACAACCACAAAAACAGCATGGACAACAACCGGTAGCCGTGTTGCCTGTAGTAGTAAAAATAATCATTCGTATACACGCACATGTATTCTATTTTTGACAAGTTGTAGTCTGTAGTCTGTTGTCGTTATTCTGTTTAATGCCTAAGCCAAGCGGCGTATTAACGTATATTTTGGATTTGAATTAAAAAAAACTTTTTTTGTGCAAAATTTATTTATTTAAAATTACCCAAAACTTAAATTGAATTAATTAAGTTGTACAAAAGTTTGTTAATGTTGATACCATAAATTTGACATGGATTTGTATTTATTTTGGTATCAACTCTTTTAAAGCCATTTACAAGGCCACCGACACTTGTGCTTTGAGATCGTTCTTTGTGCTTGTCCAGAAAACACATGGCCTACTGTTGTCGCCGGAAATTGTTTATTCACAATAGCACTCATATTTTAATTCGTTATTGTTTTAAATTTATTTTCAGAATTATTATTATTTTATTAGTTTTATTTTCAAATTTATTTTCACAAGATTTTTACACTGCGAGAGCACTTTAAAAATACACTTACAAAAGAGTGTAAACAATGAAGTGACTTGCACGATCCAAGACATTGAGAAGGTAAAACAAAATTCGAATCAAAAATTATTCGAAAAAAATTCATTTACTGTACTCTCGTTTAGGAACTGCAGATCTATTTTTGCAGTAACATAAGCGACGTGGTTGTATAAGAAATAAATATCGGAAGTAACTGATTATATTTATTTAAGAAACACAACATGTTTAAATTAAAATAAAAGTGTAATTTACTTTCAAGGAAACTTGTATTTTAAAATTCTATTAAAATTATTTTTATGAATTAAAATACTAACCTTTTTAGTACACAAAATATTAAAAATTTCAACATTTAATAAATAGTATCGTCCGTGATCTGTTTTCAATACCTTGGAAAATTAAACAGTAAATAATTTTTGTAATTTAAAATAAATAATAAATTTTGTTCTGGCAAAATTGAGTAACCCTGTCCAGTTAATTGCACGATCGGTCTTTTTTATTGCAGAGATCGGGTAGCAACACATAAGTCTTGTGGACAAAACGTTTTGTTGTAGAAAGGCTACGTTACTCTCAACATTTGCAGAGTGTCATGAAGTGGTCTATTGTATTTTGTACCACATGAGAAACAGAATTAGACGACCTTTGGTGTCTTAATTTAATTTGTTCAAGTTTTATTTTTTGTTTCATTTTTTTTCTTCTTTTTTCGCTTTTGTCAACTGCCAAAGTAACTATGAAATATGTTTTTTATTCAATTCAAGTTTTGTGCGAAAATAAGTTAAGAAATGAAAAGTTTTTGATTTGTTTAAACTTACTTTTTAATTGCCTTCACGTCTTTTAAATTTCGTTGCTCTAAAACTTAAAATCAGCAGTGAAAACAAAAACTGTTGGTTAGCAGCAGTTGTTTTTCAAAACAACAACAACAACAGCAAAAATATATTGTTCATTCAACTTCTAGCAAAATTGTTGCAAAAGGAAGCGGATGTAGTTATTTATGTTGCCACTTTGTATTGTTTGTTTTTCCATCAGCAAACACAGAATCCTTTCTCGGCAAGTCTGCTACAACATTCAGTTTATTTTTCTTTTCCTCTTTGCCTTTTATGCTTAATTTGAAAAACCTTTGTTATGAATACTTTGGAAAATGAGCAGTTCTAGAAAGGAAATGGAACGCATGGTCTGGATAGAATAGTGGCACTATTACCTTAATAACATGAATTTATTGTTTGAGTATGGCTTAAGTTAACTCAGACATTTTATTATTATAATTATTTGTTCTGGAATGTTGTTCCATTTTAGTTTTAATCCTTTTTATTATGATATAACAAAATGTAAATATGCTTAAACTTATTTCTTGCTTCGTAAACAGAGTAGAGTACCATAAAAACTTACTTAAAGCATTAAACACAATAACGACAGCAGGCTACACGAATACCGACTGCAAAAGCCGTTGGCTACAATCGTCGTCTCGTAGTCAGCTACTTAATTATTTTTAGAACAACACCACTGAATCAATAACCATGTGTTGTTGTTTGTAGTAGAATTCTCTTCATACGCCAGTGTAGCCGCTTTCATATATTTAATACTCATAAATAGTGTTATTCCCATAAAATATATCTAAAGTTCACAATATATCACAAGAAATCATTTCATTAGCTTGTTTCTTTTTGTATTATAAAACAGTATATTTTCAAGATTACAAAAATTGTATTTATTTATATTATACTGGCAACATTTCATTTACTCATTGTCGCTCACCAAAATAGAAATTAGTTTAATTTGACTACAACTACAAAAACAGCAGGGACAACAACCAAAAGCCGTGTTGCCTGTGGTAGTAAAAATAACCATTCTCATATACGCACATGTATTCTACTTTTGACAAGTTGTAGTCTGTAGGCTGCTGTCGTTATTGTGTTTAATGCCTAATGCGTTTTGTGTTTTAGCCAAAGACAGAAATTCAGTTTCCAAACCTCGAATATGTTAGTATTTTTATCTGTTTCAATGACTGACTGTACACAACAGCTTCACATAAGATGTTAGAACGTTGTTAACAATGGAGAATTCTTCCTAAGTACCGTAATACTCTACAGTTATCCCCAATTTAAAAATTAACCAGTGAGAGTAAGAAGCAAAACTCTCTCGGAAGAGAGTAAATGATGAGTAGTCTGGCAACACTTAACAACTAATTACCAACGAGGCTATATATTGACTTAGTCAGAACGGCTTTGTGACTGACTAACAGAGTCATAATTAACAGTTTTAGGTTTGAAGTTCTGTGAAATATCAACAACAACAACTGTGATAAATTTGAACATGTGGCAACGCAGCTTGAAAAACTAATTACCAACGGAGCTGGATGTTGACCAAGTCAGGACTGCTTTGCAACTGAAATTCAAATATTACTAAACATGAAACAGTGATTTTTTTAACTTTAAAAGTTGGGCAACGCTGGCTGTCGTCGTCTTCATTATAGTCAGCTTGATTACGGCTGACGTTTTTCGCCTCTAAATTCGACAATTTATAAAAGGTTGAAGAAAAGCTCAGCTTTCAGTCTTTAAATCTATTATAGACTGTCGAATTTGTTGGTCAAAAACACCAACCGTGCTTTTTTTTACTTGAACCGCCACTCAGAGTATGTACCCTGCTGATGCACAGCATTGTGCCAGCACTATGCGGGCAGGGGCTGGGGTAAAAACATCGAAAGATGTCCTTTTAGCTCTTCCAAACGTTTTGAAAGAATATCTACAAGGCAACTGTAAATATTTTAAGACCTTCGAAAATTTCCTTTAAAAAGTTCTAAAATCTCCCGAAATATAACAACAATATGGCAATTTTTTTGTAGGGAAAAAATCATTTTAGGGACATTAATATTTCTTCTTGCCTCCTGTAAATACCAATTTTGCTAATTAAATACCGAAACTATTTTTGTTTGATATAAAAATTTATTTTTTCAATTTCATGTGAAATAATTTATTAAAATATCTCCGTTGAGTTGAAGTCTGGGAATTGATGAATTGCGTATTAATTTAAGGACCTGTCTTGAACTAAAATTTTGATCAAGAGCAGAATATTTAGAATAGTTTTGGTAATCAATATATTAACAAAACTGATCAACACTGATTTAGAGTCCGCAGAAAGATGGTGCCACCTGTTTTTGTGCAGTTTTTTTTACCAGCCTACTTTGGATATCCCATTAAATTCGAGGGTCCTACAACGGTCAACGTTCTGTACAAAAAAAAACCTTCAATCATGTGTGCATTCCACAACACCTTCCCTAAACTGCCGTGAAATATTATTTAGAGTTACCGGGCTATTTTCAAAATAATCAGCTTTTCAACCACTGTGCAGCAACGTTCCAAAGTCCTTGACCGACTTCTTTGTACCATCTTTTTGTAAACATTCTTCTTTTTGTTTATTCTACTCCATGTACAACAAAATTTTACAGTCTGTGTTCTATCTTCTCTTTTTTTATAATCATGCTTAGGAATTTATAGGTTGTTGTTTGCTTTTTATTTAAAAAAAAATATCTATTCGATTCTATCTATACACTGCATTATTCCAATTGGCAAAAGGTGTGGCCCCAAACAAGTTACCTTTAATTAACTTAGTTAAAGTGAAAAACTGTGTGCTGCATGTTGCACATAAATTAAGATTAAGTAAAAGAAATTTCTTTTCTCACAAAGACATGTTTGTGCATATTCAATATAATTGACTTACCTATTTTTTCTATATCAGTTGAAACTGAAAAGGAATGGAGAAGAAAGCTAAAATTAGTATTGGATTGGAAAATGTATTTGTTATTAAGGCATAACTAAAGATATAACGAAAAATTTTATTTGCATATAGAATTTCATTTCAAGCTGTAAAGTTACGGAAATCAGCTGACAATCAGCTGTTGCAATGCGCTTCATTATTTAAACGTACCATTTCGCTTTAAGAACCATTAAAAATTTAAGTGCCTTGAGTAGCTTTACTGGTCTCTTTTTTTAAATCATTTAATAGTTTGGAATTTAACGTTTCTTTCATACAAAAAATTATTTATAAAATTTATTTACAATTCCATTGTAAATACATAATAAAAGCGATATAAATAATATTGAATATTAAAAAGTTGATATTAAAATATAATATTCCAGACGACCCGCAGGCCTTAATTATGTAAAACACTTCATACTAGTGAACAAACAAATTTAATATTTTTATCCTCTCTATTTTCTTTTCATGTTCACACCAATTACAGGGTGTTTTTTATAGAGTGATACAAGTTGAAATCATAATAAAACATAGTGAAATATTTTTGATATCAATAAAGCGGTCTTTATTGGATAGAAAATTTTATGACATTAATGTTTAAATATGATTTCGGCCATGTGGACGCCACGGCTGGCGCGTACAAAGCGCAATCTGGAACTCCAGTTTTCACAAACTTTTCGCAGCACTTGCGGCCTTATCTCGCCGATAACTCTTCGAATGTTGATTTCCAGGTGTTCAATTGTTTATGATTTATTGACGTACGCAGATGACTTTACATAACCTCAAAGAAAATAATCCAATGTGGTTAAATCACACGATCTTGGGGGCCAATTAATTGGGCCATTTCGTGAAATTACTTTTTCGTCCAAAGTTTCCTTGAGTAAATCAGTTGTAGCGCCCGCTGTGTGACATGTGGCTCAGTCCTGTTGGAACCACATATCAGCAATTGAAGCACGAATTCGACGATTCTGTTTATTTATGTACCCATTCAACCAAAAATGGAAAATAAAATTTTGATTGGACGAAGTGCACAATAAGTTTGACGAGCAGAACCATTAGTTTGATTAAAAATTTTCACAATTAGCACTCGTTGCTCTGGTGTCAGTCGATCCATAATTAAATGTCAAAACAAACTAAACAAGAAGCAACTATCAGCTGTTAAACGGGTGGTCAAATAAAGCAGTGATGCCAACTCAAAGTTGTATCACTCTATAAAAAAACACCCCATATATCATGGCTGGATATTATTATTAGTTTGTATCCCAAAAATTGATAATTTCAGCACCCCCCTCGTATAGAACAGAAATCATAAAAGTTCTTTGAACGTCAGTCTATCAGTAACCCTTTTGCACAATTTTTTAGTTCTACATCATGGCTGGATATTATTGTTAGATTATATCCAAAGAATTTATTATTTCAGCACCAGCCTCGTACTTGTATTAAAACTAACTATTGATTAAATTTAACAAACACTTTAATGCACATCCATGCATGTATTTAATTAAAAATGCACACTGTGTGTGTGTGTGTGGTGTTAATTTTTATTATTATTTTCATTGCAACTGTTATAAATTATCCTCAATCGTGAAATGTTTCAATATAAATATTAATACAAATGAAATGGATGAACATCAAATTCATGTGTCTATTGTTTAATTTATATTTTTACAGTTCCAAAATAGCATGAAATTTGTGTGAAACAGAATCTATATTTAATTATTAATGCCGATATTCTTTCCAACCATTAATGCCATTATTACTCAATACTTCTACAATAACAATAAATATATATTTAATGAACCATATATTTACGTATAACATTGAATTGGCAGCGAACACATACATAAAAACCAGCAAATGTCTGTGTATGTGTAGAAAGTTTTTAATAGCAGTAATCATAATAATATTTATAGATTTATAAAAAAATATAGACTTTAATTAATACACAAATAACTCCTTGTTGTAGGCAATACAAGTTTTATTTTTATATGAGGCATACTTTTAGGTTATGTAGCCTTTTGACCTCCATTCATTTATTTGTTCTTCAAATAAAATGGAATGCCTAAACAATTTAATTTAAAACTTTAATACTCGTCTAATGAAAGCGTTATATTAATATGCACGTCATAAAGTTTTCATTTAGTTAATTCGACGTCAAAATAGTTGTGGCACAAAAATTTTACAAGCATTAAGGCGCTACTCTAATATTTTTTTATTGTTAATGAAATGATTTCTTGTCATATACTGTGGACTTTAAATATATTTTATGGGAATAACATTATTTAAGAGTATTAAATACATGAAAGCGGCTACACTGGCGTTTAAAGAGAATTCTACTACAAACAACAACACATGATTATTGATTTGGTGGTGTCGTTTTAAAAATAATTAAGTAGCTGGCTACGAGGCGACGATTGTAGCCAACGAATTTTGTAGTCTGTGTTCGTGTAGCCTGCTGTCGTTATTGTGTTTAAAGCTTCATCTTTAAAATATCTCTTCTACTATTCCATTGCCATCTATGAATGAAAAAATTGTAAATTTGTTAACAGAAATAATTTCAAATTTTTCAAAAACTATTGAATTTTTTTAAATATTTAAAAATTTTTTTTAATATATTTAAATTTTTTAAAATATTTCTTTTTTCAAAGAATTTTTTTTTATAAAACAAGAACGTAGTTTGAAAGTTATTTGGTTTCCCATTATGATAGTGAAAAATAAGGTCAAGTTCCTTTCGAAAAACTTCGGCTATTAAAAGTATTGAGACTGAAAAGTCGGCCCAGTTCTTAATGGTTAAAATATCGTTTCATTGCTAGACGAGAATTAGGAAGAACACTGGCACAACTCTTTTATATTTAATGGGAATTATTTGACCCAGAAGTGGTTTCATAAAGAAGAGGCCTTTTCCAGGACGTTATTTCTGGGCCTTTACGAAGTACTACAGAAAGCGGTTCCATGAAGGCAATCATCAGAAAAGAAGAAGGGATTGTTTTGGTGGAAATGCCACTCGACGCATCTGGTGAAGCGTCACAGTAAGGCATTTTGAACCCTTCTCACTCGCCAAAAGAAGGGATTATTTTGAAAGGAACAGAAATAGAAATTGATGAAGTGAATATTTTTTTTTTATTAGGAATTCTCGATTTCAATTTTCAATAAAATTGGAAAAGAAGCAGCACATTTAGAAATAAAATTGAACCTTGTTTTTTAGCAGACCTCGTATAAAAAATTCAATATATATTTTTTTCATGAAAAAATGGAAAAAGTATAATTGTTCCGGCTAAAAAGCGTCCTAAAACGATTTGTCAATACTGACGATTATCCCTTAAGATTTTCCCATTTCCTTATGTGCTCCTTTAGTATTAGGAGAACAGTACACAAAAAATACTCATGCATACTTTTAGGAGATTCAGCATAAAACATTAAGTTACAATCTGGGTGGGATTATGTTTTTTGAAACCATAAAACACAACCAATTTGTATTTGTTCATTGTGAGAAAGTAAAAAATATATTTTCTTATTTCTTTGTTTGGCCACATTTTCACTGTAAAACTGATAACCTTAAAAATTAATATTTTTCTTTAAAAAAATCTTTTTAATTATTATAATAAACTTTTTATGACTTTAGTAATAATGATAAATTTGTACACTTTTTGTTTGAGAACATTTTCGTTTTGCGTCAAGAACATCAAAAAGTTAATAAAATTATTATCTGCTTAATTAAACAACTGACATGAATATAAAAAGCAAACAGTTTTATATTTGATGTGGTCTTAATCACCATTTTTTATTTGGTGGTTTTTTTTCAATAAAACAGTTAATAGCAGGTGGATCAGTAGGATAAGCTGGGCAACGTGATATTTAGTAAGAATTAGATCTGCTCAAAATTCCAAGCAACGAGGGAAAATTATTAAACAAAATTAATTTACTAACTTGTAAAGCAGAATACAACAGTTTTCGGTAATCGCAGCATTGCCAATATCAGGGCGTGATTGTAGTGGTAATTATTTAATTTATCAGGTTTCTGTTTTAATTGCTCAATCGCTAGATTAACTCTTCGAGATTTTCCCTAATCCTTTAGTTTCACTTTGAATTAATCACTAAATCGATTATTGAAAACTTTTCATAAATCAATCCTTTTCAATTAATAAAAATATTTACATAATTCAGTCCTTATTTGGAGTTGTCTCACGTCAAGACAATATAAGAAATATTATACAGCCTCCCTGCTTGAACAGCTATTAACTGCTTCTGACAGCCTGTACCGACTCTCTAAGACCTTGAATATAGCGAAGGGCTATTAAAAATAGTAAAGTAGTTGGTTATAAAAAAAACACACAGATTTTTTTACAATTTGTAATAGATTTAAGACAAAAAGCAAAAGTTTTCTTTAATCTATTACAATATGTCGAATTTAAAGATGAAAAACGCCAAACACGATAAGGGTGATTATTTTGACGCGACGTTGATAAGTATTTGCGGAATAGGCGGAAATAAAATTAAAATAGAATATATGTTTTTAAAATTAAATCGACCACAAGAGGAAATTACAAATATCTATCAGGTGGGTCATCCGTCCGTTTAAATTTGAGCCCCTGGTTATTTGGAATCAGGCATTACTTTGTCATTCTCTACCGAACGAAATGAATCGACTTGAGCAATTATTGGAAATTTATTTCGAAAACAACAACAAATTTTCGTATTGCAGGAAAATGTCGAACACAACTTGGTCGAAGAAAAGGGCCAAGCCTGTATACCCAAGTTTTTTAAAACAGGTTTCAGTGTTGATGCGCCAAGACGTGAGCATGCGAGCACCGGAAAATATTGAATTTGTGGCCGAGAATGGTGCGCGGGAATCCATCAACTCGTCATCGCTCTCAAAGCTTGAAGATTTCACGCACCAGTTCACCAGTTTTTTTTATAATGGTCCAATCGAATGGAGAAGTATGTATAAGAATAAAATAATATTCCCTCTGTTACCGGATCAAATATATTTCACAACAAAAAATAAATAAATAAATTTGGCAAAATTTAAAACCGTTTTTGTTTTATTGCATTTTTAAATTTAAACTTTCATGGTGCATTTACACGTTCTGTCAAAGATTTGCTTAAAAATGAGTGACCAATAATTTCATTTTTAGTCGTATAAATTTCCAAATGAAATCATTTTTAATATGACTTAAATAATATGACCGAACCAGAGTTGAAATTTCATGTAATTTTCCTCTCTTTAATAAAAGAAATTGATTAAGTGCCATTAATCATCAATCAAAGTCTTATTCCGATAAAATAATTCTGTATCATTGCAGATACAAATAAAAAAGTACTCCAAAACTTGACATTAAATAAAGCAACAAATATTGTTAACGCTGTTTATTATATAATAAATAAGTCAAATATTTATTGGAGAGAAAAAGAACAATATTTTTTAAAGGTTTCAGTTAGACAAAGATAAGAGCACAACTTCTATAAAAAGTTTCACTGAAGTACACGTGATTGGTTTTGGGTTAAGGAACACAACGAATTTGATTAAAAGCAATTTCAAGTGCCTGCCGTCGTTATCAAATTTTATGGAAATATTGAAAAATATATTATAAGAATTCCTAAAAGCAGACACATGCCTTTAGAGATAAAGTTCAAGATTAGTAAAATTTATTTCTCGAAATTAATAGAAAAAAAAGACACACACACACACGCACACACATAAAGACTCACAGAGTAGACGACCTGGCTTGAACTCTTGAAAGCTGGGAGTTCATAAACCAGTTTAAGTTTTTTTAATAACAATCTATTTTAGATTCTTAATTTAAATATTTCTCTGAACTGTAAGAAGATACAACAGCACATACACTATGTATTTCATTAACATTCGTAGGGAGCTCCCATGTTTTAACTTCTCCAAGAAAGTTAACGCTGTTTTTACTAGATCTGGAGCTAAGAGAATGACCCCTAACAGACCAATTGCATTATGCAGTGATTCTGACAAACGGAATAGATGACAAGAGAGAAAGTTTTTCGTAGCCACTTCACTTGTTACATCTACAATCACACAATAAGGCATTAAACACAATCACGACAGCAGGCTACACGGACACCTACTACAAAAGCCGTTGGCTACAATCGTCGCCTCGTAGTCAGCTACTTAATTATTTTTAGAACGACAACACCAAATTAATAACCATGTGTTGTTGTTTGTAGTAGAATTCTCTTCTTACGCCAGTGTAGCCGCTTTCATGTATTTAATACTCTTAAATACTGTTATTTCAATAAAATATATTTAAAGTCCACAGTATATGACAAGAAATCATTTCACTAGCTTGGAAATATAGTTTGTTGTTTCTCTTTTCATAATAAAACCGTATATTTTCAAGTTTATAATAATTGAATTTATTTATATTATACTGGCAACATTCTATCTACTCTCTGTCGCTCACCAAAATAGAAATTAGTTTAATTTGGCTACAACCACAAAAACAGCAGGGACGTTACTATAAACGAAGATACTTTCGCAAGCATTTCAAAACATGTTTCACCATCTTTTTGCAATATGACGAAATATTATTTCTGCTAATAATTCAAATATTTATAAATATAGTATAAATTGTTTGCTCTGCTATTCAAACAAAAAATAATCTTTATTAAAATTATTCCAAGTACATAATGGCTTTGGAACTCTTTTAATTGAGTGAACTGCGCTACTCTGCGGCGCTGCATTCGTTCAAATGTTGTTGACATTTGGCGCATTGCGGAATAGATTGTTTTAAGTAACAAGCTTATTTAACAATATTACGATAACACTCGAAGCTTTTAGAAGAAAATATTTAAAGAAAAAAAAAAGAACAATTTTATCAAATCGTTTTACTGCAACCAGCTCTTTTCTTACTTCTCAGTTATTTACTTATGATTCCACAAAATTACTTCAGTTGGCAACAAGGAGTTCATACACACACATACTCGCATGTATGCATGAAGATTTGTGGGATGAAAGGAAATTGAAGAGAGAAAATCTCCCAAAAATAAAAGACAACGTTGTTTCTTCTAAAATATTAAATCTTTGCGATTTTATTTGGAGGTGACATGAAGTTGAAGTTAAAAAGAATAAAAGTTTCGATTTTATTTTTCTGTTTTCCAATTCCTCCCTTCTACCATAAATAATATTCCGCACGGGATTTCAAATACCATAAAAGCCAATTCAGTTTATTTAGTCACAATTTGGATTGAACTGTTTTCCTTAATTATTTAATTTCTTTCGACTTCTCCAAAATCGGCAATTTATTGGTTTAAAAAAAATTGACTTCTCATCAGATCTCCACGTTTTGAGGTCCTAGGAAACATTCCTGATTCATTCTGAGAACCCGTCACTATGTCTGTATGTATATGTGTGTAAGTATATGACCCGCTTATAACTTTGAAATGGCTTGACCGATTTTATCCGAACTCATGGCGTTCTAAAGGTTCTATTGAACTTGGATTTCTTCTGGTCCGATAGATTTGAAGAGATTTTAAGAAACTTAAAAAAATAAACAGATTTTTAAAGTGGCTTTTTAAATAACTTTTAAACGGCTTTACCGATCGATTCCAGAAACTAATCAATTCTCAAAACCTCGTCGGCCACTGCAAATCGGGTCAAAATCGGTTAATCCGTGAGATATCAAAAATTCGAGTGATTTGAAAAAATTCCCAAAATTCCCAAAAGTTGAAGTGGGTCTTACTATTGTAATTACGCAGATTTAGGAATATTAATAATTGCTTTTTATATTTGGGGCGCTGTCTGATTCCCCCCCTTTCTATACCTCCAAGATTTTGCTGAAAACTGCAATTTATAGTAGAAGTAACACACGCTGAGTTTTGTGGAATGTCAGGCATTCAGTCAAGTCTTCATCTTATAGAAGAGAGCAGCAAAGAGAATGGAAAGGGGTATTCAGCTGACCGTTATCCAGTTTAGGAAGTTATACCTGAAGTTGGCTGCAGGTTAGTAATTTGACATTTCCCATATAAAGTTTAAGGTAAAAAACAAGAAACTCGATGAAACTAAATTTTCTTGTATGAACGTTAATATAAATTGAAAACAAAATTTAAAAAAAAGACTGTTGCAGTAAACGTGATGTGTGTGAACTTTGCATTCATCAACACCAACGAAAACTTAATTTCATTTTAACAACAACAACCATTCGATTGGCTGTCATAAATTTTACTTTTCTTTTAATAATAATTAATTGTGAACTTTCAATTTGTCGCAGTTCGAAAGTAAAACGAATATTCACAAAATTTCTTTTCACAAAAAAAAAATAATTTCCAATTTATCAGTGTTTCAAAACTAAAAATTAACCTCACTCAGTTTACAATTTGCGTAACTGGATTAGCTGTAAGTGTACAATTCGGTTAATAGTATATTTCATAATTTGGGTGTTATAACGAGTGTCTACTTAAAAAGTTATTTAATATTCATTTAATATTTTTAATGTGGTGCAAATTATTTTATCACCTTTTATTCCAAAAATATCCTATTAAACACGTTTTTGCTTGTTACTTCGGCCATAATTTTACTTAAAACATGTTGTGGCAAAAATATAATTTATTTAGAAAAGAAAAGAAATAATAATGACCGCAAAAACCCAAGACCTACATTAATCGGAAGTATGAATGTTATTTAAAAGATTACAAAAAGCAAAGAAAGGCTATCACAGAACGAGGGTTGTTCTACTTTATAATGAAAAGAAAATTTTTACAGCAAATTTAATTTAACTTTCCTTTGGGTGAATGAATTGATTTCTTGTCATATATTGAGGACTTCAAATATATTTTATTGGAATAACACTATGTAAGAGTATTAAATATATGAAAGCGGCTACACTGGCGTATGAAGAGTATTCTACTACAAACAACAACACATGGTTATTGATTTGGTGGTGTCGTTTTGAAAAATAATTATGTAGCTGACGACGAGGCGACGAATGTAGCCAACGGCTTTTGTAGTCAGTGTCCGTGTAGCCTGCTGTCGTTGTTGTGTTTAAGGCTTTATTGTGAAACACATATAACTGATCTATTTCTATTAGATTTATAGGGTGATTCCCATAATAATCAATCAAATAATTAATTCAATTGAGATTTACAGGCTTTAGTTCGTAACTTGTTTTGACTTGAAAGACATGATAAATATTCGAAGGTGCCAAAGAAAGTCAATTATCCAAATTACACAGGAGACCAGAACTACTGTTTTCGAAGCCCTCTACGATTTCATCATCGTCAGAATTCACTAGAATTTTTTAAATTTTGTTCTTGGAATATTTGTCACACCTTTCTGAATAATACACGTTACAACCCATAGCCTATCAATTTAAATTAAATTCTATATAAAAATAAATGGTTCGACATAAAACATTTACTTTAGAAATATTTAATTTCAAAAAGCGGGCCTCAAGACCGTTGCAAATTAATAGAACATAAAGATATGATAACAGCATCAGTGACATTTTATATCCCACCAAACTACACTTGTTACAATATGTAGCCACCCTCGTTACTACACAAACAACAATGTATGCTATTTGCTGATAAGTTTAATGCACACATTTGAAATAAATCTTTAGAGAATTTAATTGAAATAAAATAATCTTTTCTAAATATTAATACTAAACTTAGCAAAAGAACATTCAAAAACTGAAAAGATATTTTATTTCTAGATAAAAATAAAAAAAAATTCTTTCGGCAAAAAAAGATCACTTCCGCTTTAAACAATTATTTAACTTGGAAACTGTTTTAAATACAGCAAACTTGAAGTAAAATATTATTTTTATTTCAATATTTTTGGCAAGTTTAAAAAGGCTTGGTATTATTATTTTGTTCATACGCTAGAACTTTTTTTTAACATTTTTCTTTTCAATGTCATGTTTAATGTTAAAGCTGACGAGAATTGTTAATCACAATATGGAGTCATTGTTTAGAAAAACTAGGCACATGTAAGAGGGAAGCAATTAGTGCTAATGGTAGCGGACACCTACAGACTTAAATAATCTTGAGAAAATGCAAATAATAACGCGTTGTAATATATGGTCAGCAACAATAAGCGCTCGCTTAAACACGTAAGAGCTCTATTCACAGTTCACCATATAATACGCATGAAGGCTTCGGGTACAGTCATAATTGAATGTTATTAAATATCGCAAAACGCTATAATTTATTTTAATAATTTGAACGCTTTTTATTAAGTGTGAAGTGGAGAAGAATCAAATTAACTTTGTAGCAGAGCATCAGTCACAGTCTTCACAGCACTCTGCATCATTTGGTGGTATTGCCAGACTGGGGAAACTTTGAGCAATTCCACGATTAATTAATTAATTGAACGATTTTTTGCTATCAAATCAGAAAGACAATTTAACATCATGCCTAAAACAATGATAACGGAAACGGGCTTTCTTTTGCCATTTCGGATAATTATTTTTGATAGCTTTTATATACAGTACAACCGCTCTAAACCGGACACTTGACTGTCCAGACTATCCAATAATCCTGACAAGTCAATGCTTCGCTTTATTTATCATTTTTACCTTGTGCTTTCTTTGGGTTTCTCTTCTCGTAACAGAAAAGTTGGAAAATTCAAGAGCATTTAAAAATGCTGGGCGCCCTATTTTTTATAGATCTCCTAAAAAGGGTTGGCTGGCATGTTCCAAGAACGATGGTTTTAAACAAAAATAGTATGAAAATTCTATCTTGTGCTTTTTTAGTATTGGACAATGTGCGCTCGTCCTCCCGACCCCCCAAAAAAGAGAAATCAATACTGATCCTAACATTGTTTTTGTCTCCCAACTGCACAGCAATTTCGCAATAGATGGATCCGAACTCTGTTCAAATCACTTATTATAATATGATTTTTGAAATCATTTGGGAATGTTTATAGATAATTTATTAACAGAATTCTCAGATGGTTTATAGAAGTCTTTTAATAAGTTGAGAAGTTTGAAACTTTTCAAAACAGTGGTTAAAGTCTACTGACGATTTGGTATAAAGCGCCAATGAAATGCATATGGACATTGCTTTACCATCCAACAAATAAATTTCATATTATAAAAATATATAATGAAAAAAGTTGGTCACGGCTGATGCCAAATATTTCGGATAAAAATGTTTGGAAAGATGAGGACTGCGTAGCTGTTGTCCAGCTAAAAGCATGTGATCCCCTATTGCTGTATATGAATAGTTTTTATTCCGTTTTATCCACTCTTGACTTAACCTACAATTCCTGATCTCGCGAAGTCGATGTTTAGACATGCAACAAAATTGAGAACGCTTTCGATTTTTCAGATAAAGATATAGTGGCAGACTTTGATAGTACGTTTAACGATTCTGAGAATATAGAAAAAAAAGTTTTAAATGAAGAAGGTAAACTTTTCGAAAGTTATTTTATGGGTCGAACAAATAAAAGCGACAGCAAAAAGGATATTTTATTTGTAAAAGAATTAAAAAGGAGTGCAGATAAGATTCATAATGAAATAAGTTCTTATATCAAGAAATTAATATTTTCAATCACTTTTAGAAAATTTAGCTGCGTTTTCTGTAAATTATTCAGAAGTAAACTGATTTTTATGTGTTTTTATTTTGCTGCCGAACTGAAAAATTTTTTAGGTGGAACTGTATCTGTACGGATTAACGGGGTTGTACTGTAATTAATTATTATTTTGTCAAAATTTTTGCTATTTTAAGAACTTACGAATTAATTTTATATATATAGTTTTGACTTCGCATAAATACATTAGAGCTTTATGATAACCCAAAGTGAGCGACAAGCTAAAGGGTGGATGAGTTAACTAAGATTGAAGTCGCCAGAAACACAGAAATATGTATATGAGCCATGTAATAATATTGATAGTATAGTTTTAGGAGCTGCAATAAGCGGTCAAATTTTACTGGTTACTGCAAATTGTTCCAAAAAACAGATATTTAATCAATTTAATAAATTATTTATGTAGTGTCTGATGCCCATAAATACTTTTATATGCATCTGTGGATGTATTATTTACAATTTATATTACAATAATACAAGAAATAAAAATAATTATACTTACATCACACTTTGGGTTGAATGAAGTGCAAAAAAAACAACAAACAACTACACCAAAAATTATCAAAATAAGAAAACCAGCAACAAAACAACAAACACGAGGTGGTGAATAATAACAATACAAGAACAAAATCTGATTGTTTTTGTTGCTTTTTTAGTTGAAGAGTTTGAAGCACGAATTTTTTGTTGTTAGTTTTGTTGTATTGTGTTGTATTTTTCTTTTCTTTTTGAAGATTGTTTCTTGATTTTTGTTCAGATGTTTTCTGGTCAAGGGGGGTGTTCGTGTTTTTAATTCATTAATTATAGTTGAAATTTATTAAAATTTTAATAATTCTTTATTTGTTTTGTTTTTTTTTTTGTTTTGTGCAGAGTTACCAATAATAAAATCATAAATGAACTAAAACACAAACGAAAAACTTAAAGATAAGAGCAACTACAACAAAAAACAAAACTCAATACTCGTACAATTCTTATTCTTTTATAATGAACACGATTGTTTTACAAAATTATTTGCTGTTGTTGGTAAAATAAAATACACCAGATTTAAGACACATTTAAAAAACAATTGGATAAGGAAAAAAACAGAAAAATACATAAAAGAAGTTTGACGAGATTATTTTTATACGTTGTACATAAGCATATATATATATAGGTATATACATATGTACATAAGTAGGTATGTACATAAGTGGGTATATGTAAGTGGTATATTGATGGAATATTTTAGCAGTTCTTTGCTTTAAATAACATCTGAGAGCTTTAGGGAAAGTATTTCTGTCATTTTATAAAGTAAAATTTCTTTTATTAATTTGCTTCAGCTTCATGCCCATTCACAATTTTAAGCGAAACTTATTTTTACAGCTGATAGGTGGGTATTTATTATTTTGTTTTGCAAATGCAATTTGCAGCGTTTATTATATTTTTGCTTTCTCGCTTTAATAACGGCCTCATTTACTCGGCTCTCTTTATATAAATATATCTCTCTTTTCTTATTATAAATGTGGTAAACTCGGTCTCTTTTCTTTTACATAAAGTACACATTCGTGTGGTTGTATCAATTTGTGATTTTTTCTTTTTACTTAATATAATTAAATATAAGAAATACAAATTTTCTTTATAAAAATCTTTTGCAACAAATATTTAATTTTAATATATAACTTATTACACTTGTTCTTGAAATGAAAAGCACTTATTCACACACTCGCGAAAGATTTACTTTGCACCCAAATAATTTCAATATTTTGTGTCACACAATCGACCGTCGCCTCATTACAAAACTCTTCTTTACCTAATAAATTAACACATTTCTTATTAATCCTTTTGGCAACTACATACTTTTAGTGAAAGAAGTTACATCTTTTCTTATCGTTGTTGTTTTTATTTGGGAAAGAAATTTGTAAAAAGATATGTAACAAAATAAACACAAGAAGAAGAAAAATACGTTATTGCACGTTCACAGACTTTAGACGCTTTTAGGATTTATTCCGCGTTTCCCATCACCTTTTCCGTTGAGTGTTTCAGTTGCAACTGCCTTTTAATATGAACAAGTTGTATGAGTTTTATGTTAAACGAATAAAGTTTGTTTATTGATTCTTCTTAACAAAAAATATATATTTATTCATTATGCTCTCTAGTTAAGCACTCGCTCGGTATCTTTGTGCTACACACACACTCACCAGACATGGGAAATAAACATCGTTTCGCTAGATGAGTCTTCAATGTAAACAATACAATGACAATATTAACATGTGATGCGTTTCTTATCATGGTAACGCTATGCTAATAGAAGAAATTCCTCATAATGCGACCACTGAACGAAATGGCACAAATTAATATATAAACAAAGGTATCGATGGAGTCAAGTGGAAAGGTCGTAGCATGTGTACATTAGGAGTTTACATGTTCCAGGGATTCAAATACATATCAGACACATTTGTCTGAGCAACACTGTCGAAAATAACTAATTGAAAAGGTTTAGAGCCTTTCTTGACTCGAAAGATATATAAGACTGCCATATATATAGAAATCAGATATTATCTTTTCCCTGATATCACACTTTTTTGAACATCTTTTTCTAAAAAAAACTCATATTTAATACCTCAATTCATAAAAACAAGTCTGAAATGTATTCTATTTTAAATGTTTCATGAAAGACATATATAACATATAATATTTATGCATTTGCCACTTGTATAACAATATAATCGGATATGTGCAATACTATTGAGCTATCCATCCCTGATACGTAAACTAACTTGCTCTCTCAAACTGCGAGTGTTGAGGATTTTCTCATTTAACGGAGCACTAAATACAGGTACAGAACGGAATGAAAATAGCATAGACACATTGAATAGAGAACAGCTTTTAATGAAATTTGTATGCCCGTTCATCGCTTTATTAACAACGAATTTCATATATTTAATTTTAAGAGAGAAAAGAAGTTTTTATTTTAACTAAAAATATTTTCGTTGAGAGTTATTTTTAAAAATTGTTTGTCGATTCAACGAAGAGTAGCTTAATGCAACAAAATGAAGAGTAACCAGCCAGGGTTAAACGAAATACAATCTTATATCGTAACAATATAGCATTAAACACAATAACGACAGCAGGCTACAGACTACAATTTGTCAAAAATAGAATCTATGTGCGTATATACGAATGATTATTTTTACTACTATAGACAACACGGCTACGGGTTGTTGTCCCTGCTGTTTTTGTGGTTGTAGCCAAATTAAATAAATTTCTATTTTGGTGAGCTACAGTGAGTAAATGCAATGTTACCAGTTTAATATGAATAAATTCAATTATTGTAAACTTAAAAATAAGCTGTTTTATTATACAAAAAGAAGCGACAAACTATATTTCCAAGCTAATAAAATGGTTTCTTTAACATACGGGGGACCTTAAATATATTTTATTGGAATAAAACTATTTAACAGTATTAAATATATGAAAGTGGCTACGCTGGCGTATGAAGAAATCTCTACTACAAACAACAACACATTGTTATTGATTTGGTGGTGTCGCTTTAAAAATAATTAAGTAGCTGACTACGAGGCGACGATTGTAGCCAACGGCTTCTGTAGTAGGTGTTCGTGTAGCCTGCTGTAGTTATTGCGTGTAATGCATATGACAATAGCCAACACACCGCTTTATTTCTGGTAGTGATGTAACGAGATAGAGAACAACAGCATATGTTTTATAAACAATACACTTGTTGTTTTAATATAATTGAGCGCACGCACAGCGAGAGAGAGGCAAGTCAACGAAATAACCATTCCTGTTCTACACAATAGACATTTTATTAACATACATATTTTAATTCACACAAGCAAAGAATAATAAAATTAAAAAAAAATATTTTATATACGTTAATAGTCATGTAAATTTGTTGATAGTTATCTTCAATTTCTTGAGACTGTATTTTACTTTCCTCCATCCATTATATTAGACTTTTAGTTGCCCACCAATGCGTGCTAACAGAGCTGTTACAGCGTAACAGTTGCTAACGTCGTACTGGCTGGAATTGAAACATGTTAATAAATCATAAAATCTCACAATGGAAATCTTTTGTTGTATTATTTTAAAAAGTCAATTAGAGTTAGAAGCATAATTAAAAAGGATTAAAAGGAATTAATATAATGGTAATGACAGCTAATTAGTAATTTCGCTCTGTATATTTACAATAACAAACAGAAAGAAATAGATTTTAATTAGGGTGAAACGCAAAACAAAATTTAATATTAAGAGCCTTTTTATTATTATTTTTATGTATGCAGTATTACAATTAAATTGATATCTTAACCTCTTTCTTCGAAAATATTTTAATTGCTTATTTTGTAAAAATTTTAATTATAGAATTTTAATATATTTAAATTAAATACATGCAGCATATATACAGGTGAATTATTAAATACATTAAGCCGGCATTTGACTAAAAGTTATCTGGATAATATTTTCATTATACAGACGACTTGTGCTAAGCGCGTGCTGTTTAACTGAAAAAGAAAATATAACGCACTACTAAAATAAAATATTTGTCTTTATTAGTTTGGACCGATTTTCAGCCACTTTTACTCACTCAAAAGAAAATCCGCTTAAAGTAGAATTAGTTTTGAATAAATTTAGGTGCACACACACACACATACATGTGAAACACAGCAACATATTCAAATTACGCTTAAGAAAGCAGATATAAAATAAAATATATTTTAACTGGATTAGCGGTAAATTATATGAAACAAGCACCCGCCGTATAACAGCAAAAAAGAAATTCATTTACTGGCGATGAAATGTGCATCTAGTACTCATTGGCTACCTGCGTTATCAGCATTGTAACTAACAAAAAAAAATGAGACCCTAGGAAGTTCCGCTAAATAATGCTGAGAACCCGCCACTATGTCTGTATGTATTTTGTCTGTGTGTGTGTGGGTGTGTATGTAAGTATGTGACCCGCTTATAACTTTGAAACGGCTTGACCGATTTCCACCAAATTATGTGAATTTGAACCGATTTTTTAAGAAATTAAAAAAAACTCAGTAAAAAGTGCTGTTTTTATAACTTTTAAACGGGTGCAAATCGGGTCAAAATCGGTTAATCCGTTCGAAAGATATCGTTTATGAAAAAAAAATCGGAAAAAGTGATGTTTTTTCAACTCCCAAGTAAGCAGAACAATAAAGCCACGTTTTGACAGCCTTGCGGATAAAATTAGCGGGAAGTTGGAGGGTCGCCCCTTAGGGTAATTTCCGAATTTGCCAGCATGAAACTCAAATATTCAATATCTATGTACGTTTTCTGGTTAATAAGACCTCTGCCATTAATTTTTTGCTATGTTCGAAAATTCGAGGTTGAGTTCGAATTTTCGAACATAGTCCGAAAATGATTCTTTTTTAATAAGCAAACCAAAAGAGATACGTTTTTGAAGCCGATTCATGTTTTTATAACATATTACACGAAACGTTACCTACATTTTGTATAACTTATGTTGTACAGTGAAAGCTCTCTTTGCGGACAGCTCTTATAAGCGGACATCTCTTTAAAACGGACAATTCTTAAATCTCCAGAACCGATTTCTTAAAATTTTAAATATAATTATTTTTTATTTCGTTCCAATAACCGGACATCTCCAACTCGCGAACAAAATCTTCGTCGACGGAGGGTGTCCGCCTATGAGAGCTTACACTGCATATGTATGTATGTAAGCATATGCACTCCATAAAAAGCTCTTCACTTTGTAGTTGCAAACATCATTGCACGCATGCACATTTTTTTCATATGTTGAAAAATATAACTTTAGAATTAAAAAATATCAAAAATTTTATCTCATTTTCTATGTCACATAGTGTCATGATAATAAAGTTACATGTCATTTGCAATGTTGGCATTAAACTTTACTACTAAATTAATGTGCGAATTTCCAACAAAATGAACGAGAAAAACGAACATAAAAACTTACTGATTTAATAAAAAATGTTCCACTATATTTCGAATGACAGAAGAAGAAGAAGAAGAAGAAGAAAAAACGAAATTATATATGTTTAAATGGCAAAAGAGTAACACAAATAGTTCAAGTAATAAAACTCAACACCACGGGCCATGAAGTCAAAGAATATCCAAAAGGATACTCAACTTGTACTGAAGCAATAAAAAACCGCACAATGAATTGAATTGAAAGCCATGATGCGAGCGAATGCAATAAACGACCCACCAAACAAGCTGAATGAATTCTGCCAACCATATTTTCTTATGAAGAGAAAATCTTTGTAAATTTAAAATACAAAAAAACCCTCAATTAAGATGAAAAAATATATCAACAGCATCAAGTACTCGACTCGAAATCAAATTCTTCAAAAGTAATTTGGATGGCTGATGGTTTGAAATGGATTCATAACAAAAGTGTACAGCCACTCAGCCAAAATTTTTTAAAAGCTCTTGAAAGTCTTTCGTTGCTTGACAAATCAAAAATTCATATGAATTTTTAGTTCCGTTTGTTTGCCTGCTTGTTTTTTGTTACCACAAAGTACTTGACAATTTCACAAGCTTAACTGCCGGAATTTTGTTTTTATTTTTATTAAAATAATATAAACAAATAAAACTTTTACCCTCGAGGTACTTCTCATCTTTAATTGCAAATATTTTTGCATAAATTTCGTTTAAAAATACATTGAAAGGAAAAACAATCAGGGCTTTTAACAACAAAATATATCGGAATGAATTTGTCATGTCACAGAGTTCAATTCCGCACGGAAACAAAATTCATTTTGTATTTTCGTTTTCCATAAAATCAAAAATTTTAAGGGAACAATATTATATATAATTGCATTTGATATGATTTTATTTCGCACTTCCCTTCCGCGCGAAATTAAACTCTGCGACATGGCTGAAGCATTAAACACAATAACTACAGCAGGCTACACGAACACCGACTACAAAAGTCGTTGGCTACAATCGTCGCCTCGTAGTCAGCTACTTAATTAGTAGAATTCTCTTTATACGCCAGTGTAGCCGCTTTCATGTATTTAATACTCTTAAATACTGTTATTCCCATAAAATATATTTAAAGTCAACAATAAATAACAAGAAATCATTTCATTAGTTTGGAAATATAGTTTCTTGTTTCTCTTTGTATAATAAAACAGCATATTTTAAAGTTTACAATAATTGAATTTATTTATATTACACTGGCAACACTGCATCTACTCATTTTCGCTAACCAAAATAGAAATTAATTTAATTTGGCTACAACCACAAAAACAGCAGGGACAACAACCAGTAGCCGCGTTGCCTGCGGTAGTAAAAATAATCATTCTCATATACGCACATGAATTCTATTTTTGGCAAGTTGTAGTCTGTAGCCTGTTGTCGTTATTGTGTTTAATGCTTGAGTCTTACAAACTGGACATCTCGAACTACTTCATATTTTTGTTAGCCCAGCGAAAAAAATCTTTCTTAACTCTGATTTCCCTTTTAATTGCTTTTCTTTTTCAATACTTCTCTTTCACTTGTAATTTGCTTGCGAATCCTCTATTTATTTTAACAATATTTTTTAGCCACAAATATTTTTATACTTCTGCATTTTTAGAAGATAGCATGGAAAAATATTTTCTTGTTCATATAAATTTTTCCGGTTTTGAATAAACAAACAGAATAAATATTTTGTACAAGTTGGCCAAAAACTAAATAACAAAAAAAAAAAAAAAGAATAACTACAAGAAATGTAATATTACCACAGAATATAAATAACTTATAAAAATATTTTTGTTTCTCGTAGTTTGCAAGAATAAAATGAAATTTGAAATGGTTTCAGTGCAGTGGCGAAACGACAAAAAGAAAAACCAAAAATCGATTGTTTTTGACCTCAAAAATAGTTTGGAACTGCAGTAAAACCGAAAGCAGCTCACAAGAAAAGACAAGCAAGACCAGAATAATAGATTCCTTATATGTATGAGTATGAATGTGCGTGTATATGTGAATGTGCGAGTACGTGTGACTGTGCTCCCAAAGTGTTTTCTGTTATTTCTACACAAGATAAGAAAATTGAAAGTGGTTTTTGTACTTGTTGTTGTTGTTATTGTTATTGGACCAACTAGAATGGCAACAAAAGCATAGAAAATATGTTTAATATTAAAATCAAATAAAAATAAAAAACATCTTCAACAGTTAATGTCATAAATGTTGATGAGCGTAAATGTAAATCCATTATTAAATAACTGTAACATTTACATATACAAACGCAGATGGCTTATGGGCTGAAGAGGTTTTAAAAATGTATAGCATAATTTTAGGGTCACCATTGGGTTAAGAAATATATTAAAAGTTGCAGTAAAAATATATTATGAAAAACTAGAATATAATTAATTTATTGAAACTCGTCAAAGTATTTTATGCGAAATATTATTTTACAGCCGGAAGAAATATTGTAGTTAAAAAATATGGAACACGGTTCACCCTAAAGGCCACCGCTTTTAATTCTCAAAAGTTTCAAGCGCAAAGTTATCGTTTTTGTATTGTTTTAATCCCAAAATCAACCGACTCGCCAGGGATTTTCGGTTAATATGACAAAAAAAAAAAAACGAGAACTCTAACTTATCAGTTACACAATATCGGAGTTTTCAAAGGAATCACATTTCTCGATTTTTTTCGTTCACAATATCTTATTAAAGGATTAGCCGATGATGACCCGATTTGCAGTGAACGAGGTGATTTTTTTAGTGTCAAGAATTAATTGGTTTGTGTTACCGATCGTTTGAGTTGCTCAAAATTTAAAAATATTTTTTTTAATTTCTATTTTTTTTTATTTCTTGAAATCTACCGGTTTAAATCGGTTTAAATTTAAAAATAAATCACATTTCTGGAAATTTCTCATTCGCGATACCTCAGTGATCGACGTCCCAGTTTGCAGTGATCGACGTGATTTTTTAGTGTAAGGTATTCAAAAAATAAAAAACACTTCAAAATGTTTTTACTAATTTTTTTAGGATTTCTTCAAATCTACCGGTTCAAATTGAAAAACCATCACTAACAGATAACACGATGTTGGCCCAGTTCGCAGTGATCGACGTGGTTTTTAAAGTTATTACAGAAACATCATAAAAAAATATTTAGAATTTTTTCATATTAAATCTACCGGTTTAAATCGGTTCAAATTGAAAAACATCACATTTCTGGACATTTTTTCATTCACGATACTTCAGTGATCGACGTCCCAGTTTGCAGTGATCGGTGTGGTTTTTTAGTATTACTAAGAAAATTAAGAAATATATTAAAAACTGTTTTTACTTTTTTATTTCCGGTTTAAATTGAAAAGAATCACATTTCTGAACACTTTTTTGTTCGCAATATCTTGCTAGAGAACTACCCGTTGTTGGCCCAGTTTGCAGTGATCGACGTGGTTTTTTTAATCTTATTAAAAAACATTAAAATAAAAATACTAAAAAAACGTTTTTACTATTTTTTTAGAATTTTTTAAATCTAACGGCTTAAATCGGTTCAAACTCACAAGAAATTTAATTTTGTTAACAATCTTTATAGCGAGATTTAATTCGATTCAGCCGTTGAAATATTATAAACGGGTCACATTATTTCCACACCGACACACACAAATAAAGTCATAGTGACACCTTCTCCAAATTAGCCAGGAACGCTTCCTTGAAAATCAAAATACTGAGATCTGATGAGAAGCCGTTTTATTAAAAACGGAGTACAATCATTAACTTCCCGATTTATGAAAATTTTAAATTTTCCTACAGGGAAGTTAAAAACATATAGATATAAAAACATTCTTGGTTATTTACATCTTTATCTTTGAGAAGAATAAGAATTTATTTTTTTAAATCTTCATTCAGTATTAATAAGGTATTAAACACAATAACGACAGCAGGCTACAGACTACAACATGTCAAAAATAGAATATGCGAAAATGAGTAGATGCAGTGTTGCCAGTGTAATATAAATAAATTCAATTAATGTAAACTTGAAAATATACTGTTTCATAATACAAAAAGAAACAAGCTAATGAAATGATTTCTTGTGATATATTGTGGAGTTTAAATATATTTTATTGGAACAACACTATTTGAGAGTATTAAATACATGAAAGCGGCTACACTGGCGCATGAAGAGAATTCTTCTACAAACAACATCTCATGGTTATTGATTTGGTGGTGTCCGTTTTAAAAATAATTAAGTAGCTGACTACGAGGCAACGATTGCAGCCAACGGCTTTTGTAGTCGGTGTTCGTGTAGCCTGCTGTCGTTATTGTGTTTAATGCTTAAAGCGAAATTTTAATTCTAGTTAGTTACAAATTTCTAAAATTAATTGCTAAGCCAGTTTGAAAATTTCTGTAAGACATCTCTTCAAAATGACTTATTTGAATACATAATTTGAATATCTATGATTTTTACTAACACTCGAATGAATCTCATGACTCATCTTTTATGAATATAAATTTAAGAAACATAAATCAACTACAGCGTTCACAAATTAATTTATTCATCTCAAATAGTTTTCACTTACTTTAAACTCTTTAATTAATTGGCAAGCCAAACAAGTATTTTTATTTAACAAGTAGCAGGGAAAAGATTTCAAGTCAAAAACACATCTGAGAAAATAATATATTATAAACGCCTTCAAAACAACTGATTGCAAGTGAGTTTCGCCAAGACTTGTGTGGCATAAAAAAAATAAAATAAAACATAATAAAGAAAAAAATATCTGCAGTAGTTTGACAGCTGACTACACACACTCCCAGACAAGGACGCAAAAGCATCATTAACTTGACCTTCACAACTTTAGCGCAGCAAAACTATAAAATAATAATTATTTAGAAAAAAAAGTAAACAGAATCGTCCAGGTCTTTTAAGAAATCGAGTGATTAATGTTTGGCCTAAAGCAACATTTCAAATGACACGTATTTTACAAAGTAACAGCATGGAAAATGAGCGGACTTATGATTGATAACTTTTATTTGTAGAAATCAATATTTGATGGGAAATAAAAATTTGTATGCAAAATATTATTCAGGCTGTGTTTAGACGAGAGTCCGATCTTACCATATTATTGGACCCGCTAGTTATAATTATGTATGATCAATTTCTTATTTGCAATTACTAAATTGAAAAAGATTTAGCAGGCTCTTGAGTTCAAATCTGCCATCAGAAGGTTTTTTTTTAATTTTTCAAAATTCTATTTTATCAAGAGAGAAATATTTTAAATATTTTTTATAATCAACAAATTAGCAGAATGAATTTCTTGATATTCCTACTGACTAGTAGCACGTTCAAAAGTGGAAAAATTTATCAAAGAACACTGATGAGCGACTTTGAAATCAATACTGTTCCTTTCTGCTGGTTTGAGGATTATAAGAAATATTCAAAAGAGTGGAAATCTTAATAAAATTAGAATTAGAAAAAAAAAATATTTGGAAAAAAAAACAATTTCCAATGGCAGCTTTGAACTTAAAGCCTGTTAAATAATTTGCAAATTGATAACAGAATTATAAAATCAAACGTTTGTTAGAAAGATGCAAGAAAAGCTGACAATTTCATTGTCAGAAATTAGTCTGACACTAGATTTAGCTGGCGATTTCGCAAGACCAAAGTTGCCAGTTTACTATTTTGTCAGATTATTGTTTATTATTTTTGACTACAATTTTTTATTTGGTTTTTGTTAAAAAATTTTTTATATGGCATTAAACACAATAACGACAGCAGGCTGCCGACTACAACTTGTCAAATATAGAATATATGTGCGTATATACGAATGATTATTTTTACGACTACAGACAACACGGCTACGGGTTGTTGTCCCTGCTGTTATTGTGGTTGTACTCAAATTAGACTAATTTTTTAATGTTATTAAAAAAATGAAAAAAACACTAAGAAATTTTTGTACAAATTTTTTTGGGATTTCTTTAAATCAACCGGTTTAAATCGGTTCATATCGCTAACAGATTAGCCGAGATTACCCCGGTTTGCAGAGATCGAAGTGGTTTTTTAATGTTATTCAAACAATTATAAAATATTCTTAAAAAAGTTTTTTTTTGAGTTCTTGAAATCTAACGATTTAAATCGGTTCAAGTTCAAATTAAATTTTGGGAACAATCTTTATGGCGTCATTAGTTTGGTTTGATTCAGTTCAATCGTCCAAAATTTATAAGCGTTCCAAAATAAAGCGGGAGCTCTTTGTAGGGACTTCAGATATCTAGATCTGATGAGAGCTCGTTTTATTAAAAACGATTTCTTTTAGTTTTCAATTTTCCTACCGGCAACTTACAATTAATTAACCAACTTCACATTCATTCACCTTCTCACCACAATTCATCAATATTCTTTGCAATTGTTACTTCTACTTCTTTTTAGACTTTGTCTCCACCAACTGCGATTATTATGAATACAAAATAGCCGCATACAAAATGCAGAAATCACTGAAGTTTCTTCTGTATTATTTTGTATGGTAATTAGTTTTAAGGAGACGCCATTCCTGTCTATAATAAATTCATGATAAATGTTGTTTTAATGACTGACATGTGCCAGGCATGTTAATAGGAAAAGCGAGAAATTAATACGTGAATTTAAGCAAATCCATCCAAATAGTTTGTCACAAAATGTCTTGTTTGATTGCAGACTATATTTAGCTGGAATGAAGTTTATTGGGAAATCGTTTCAAATAACGTAAATATGCGTGATAAATAAGTTACAATGTATGCTTGAGGTCAATATGGGCAGAGGAAAATACATTAAAGGAACGAGAATGAAATAAAAGAAAAAGTTCTCAAATCGAATTTTGTTGGAAACTTCAGTTTTTAATTAAGTTTAATGACAGACCATCATTTCAATATTTTTTGCTTTAAGCATTAAACACAATAACGACAGCAGACTACACACTACACTTGTCAAAAATAGAATACATGTGCGTATATACGAATAATTATTTTTAGTATTACAAACAACACGGCTACTGGTTGTTGTCCCTACTGTTTTTGTTGTTGTAGCCAGATTAAGCATTAAACACAATAACTACAGCAGGCTACAGGAACACCGAATACAAAAGTCATTGGCTACAATCGTTGCCTCGTAGTCAGCTACTGAATTATGTTTAAAACGACACCAACAAATCAATAACCATGAGATGTTGTTTGTAGTAGTATTCTCTTCAAACGCCAGTGTAGCCGATTTCATATATTTAATATTCTTATATGTTGTTATTCCAATAAAATATATTTAAAGTCCACAATAAAAGACAAGAAATCATTTCATTAGCTTGAAAACATAGTTTGTTGTTTCTTTTTGTAAAATAAAATAATATATTTTTAAGTTTACAATAATTGAATTTATTTATATTATGCTAGCAACATTGCATTTTCTCATTGTCGCTCGGCAAAATAGAAATTAGTTTAATTGACAACAACCAGTAGCCGTGTTACCTGTAGTAGTAAACATAATCATTCTCACATGCGCACATGTGTTTTATTTTTAACAAGTTGTAGTCTGTAGCCTGCTGTCGTTATTGTGTTTAATGGCTCATTTGCAGTTTTGTTTATTGGTTTGGATTTTTGTAGCAATTTTGTTATGAAGAAGGATACGAGAATTGTTTCAAACCCATGGTCACACACTTTTATTAAGTGCCTGTGTTGCCGTTTGATTGTTTTTTGCATGTTTTATTTTTATGAATTTTTTGTTCCATGTTTTTTGAGTCCTACTGTTTTGGATTGAATTTTTTCCTATATTGTACGAAAATTACTTATTTACGTACTTATTAAGACCACTTGTGAAGCCTTAAACATTTTAAATAATTTAAATTATCCTGCACATTTAAGTAGCCAGGGACGGAAAGCTTTAAATTTAATTTAAATTGTTAAAAATTACATAAGATTCAGCACAGCTTTATTTAGCAATTTTGCTTATTTCTCTTAATGCGGATCAACGTTGTGTTACACAACCATGTTATCAAAACCAATTGCATACTCTTGGGCGGTTAACATATTATATTCTTGTATTTGGTTTATTTCGCTGGCAAAAGTAAAAATAAATCTTTAAACCAATAAAAAGTACTTTCAATATTTGCCATCCTCTTATCGCCCGAATCTCCCTTTTCTTTACAAATAAATAACCACTTTGATTAAAAATTTGTTTCAGTCCATTTTTTTTTCTTACTCCAGAGATTAATGGCACAGCTACGCATAAAATTGATTGAAATCGTTTAAACTTAAGTGCCTCAAGTGTGATAATAAATGAGTTGTAAAGCTTTTTTATATGAAGGATACAAATCCTTATTGATGGCCAAAAAGCACACACACACACACAAACGCACATACTTATTGATTAAAAATAGCACAGCAGCAAGCATCGAATTCTTTTCCCAAATACCAGAGTATGACTAGAAAAATACTGGTAATATCTTTAACACCCTGGCCCATAGTTACAGTTGATTTTGCAAGACAAAAGAAAACGGAAACGTCTACTTTTTCATTGTGAAAGTCCATCACGTTGTGTCATATTGACAGTGACACTTGCAAGAATCTACGCCATGCCTACACGGAAATACACTTTATTTGACAAAAATACTGCAGGGAAAATATTAATTTTTTATTTTTTCTTTTTCATAAACTCTGATAAGAGAAAGATTGGATAAATAGCAAATATTCTCAAGTTTTACGTTGGGTTTGTGTCAACAATCAAACAAAAGATATGAAGTCTACTTTTGCCAGCTATCAGAGGTAAAATAGAATTGCATACTTTTGGGAGTACAAAAAAGTTACCAACAGAAATACCTTCAAATCATTACAACGTCAAGTCAATTGAAAGCCTTGACGAAAATTGTTAAGAGATTTAGTTGTAACATGAACATAAACACACACACACAAACACTTTTAACTTGTAAATGTGTTGCGTAATTGAATAAATATTTAGAAAATTGTTTTAATCCCTAAAATATAACTTTTTTGTTGCAACTTTTATAATTTAATTTTATATACTTTTAGCTTTTCGTTTTACATAAATCTGCTGAAATTTGATTCTCTTGGCCTTAAACAAACAACTTGTGGTTTGCAACAAAAAAAAAAAGAGTTGACTGCAGCTGTTTTGGAAAAACTTTTAATGAACAGTTATTTGTCCAGGGAATATTTCCACAGTAGTTTCCCGCTCTTCCAACATTTACTTAGTTAATCGCACTCACTTATTTGCTTTAGATTAGGACATATCGAAAGGGTGAGTCGTTAAGAACAGCTAAAAGCAGGATGTTGTAGAAGAGATAATGCGTTTTTTTATTTATCACTTTAAGCTAAACGATGGCTTTAACGTGAAGGAGAAAACGTTCCAACTTTAATTTGGAAGATACTAGTAATTTTTTTTTAATCCTGGCCACAATTGTTCTATATATTTTTTGAAGAAAAAAGGAAACTGAAGCGAGTGCTATTTCATTGCCAAAATTTTTTATATCAGGCATTAAACAGAATAACGACAGCAGACTACACACTACAACTTGTCAAAAATAGAATGCATGTGCGTACATGAGAATGACTATTTTTACTACTACAGGCAACACGGCTACTGGTTGTTGTCCCTGCTGTTTTTGGGTTGTAGTCAAATTAAACTAATTTCTATTTTGATGAGGGACTATGAGCAGATGCAGTGTTGCCAGAATAACATACATAAATCCGATTATTATAAACTTGAAAATATACTGTTTTATTTTACAAAAATGAATTACGAATTATATTTCGAAGCCAACGAAATAATTTCTTGTCATATACTGTGAACTATAAATATATTTTATTGGAATAACATTATTTAATAGTATTAGATATATGAAAGCGGCTACACTGGCGTTTGAAGAGAATTCTACTACAAACAACAACACATGGTTATTGATTTGGTGGTGTCGTTTTGAAAAATAATTAAGTAGCTGACGACGAGGCGACGATTGTAGCCAACGGCTTTTGTAGTCGGTGTTTGCGTGGCCCGCTGTTGTTATTGTGTGCAGGGACAAATATATATGACAAAATATTCATTGTCATATACGCACATGTGTTCTATTTTTGACAAATTGTAGCCTGCTGTCGTTATTGTGTTTAATGCTTCAGTGTCACAACTCTACTAAAGTTCTCATTCTTTAGCTAATTGTTTAGTCATTATCTAGTGCAACAAAACATATTGTTAAAAAAATTTGTTTTGCTTAAATAAAGGGTGCTTTTTTTAGAGTGTCACAAGGAAATATATTTTTAATGTCAATGAAACACGGCTTTATTTGAAAGAAAATTGTTTGAAATTATTATTTAAATATGATTTCTGGCATGTGCCCGCCTGTACTCGCGCGTAACAGGCGCAATCTGGAATACTCATTTCGCCAAAAACTCTTCGCGTGTTGATTTCCAGGAGCTCAATTGTTTGTGGTTTATCGACTTAAAATAACCACCAAGAAAATAATCCGATCTGAATCACGATTCATATCATGAAATGGAAGAAGTGCGCGATGAATTGGAGGAGCGGAATAATTAATTTGATTAAAAATTCCCACATTTTGCACGCGTTGCTCTGGTGTAAGTCGATTCATAATCAAAGTTCATTATGAAAGCAACTATCAGCTGTTAAAGCAGTGATGCCAACTCAATGTTGTGACACTCAAAAGAAACACACGCTTTATTCTTATTAACTGCAAAATAAAATTTGATTGCATTTGCTATTTTCCTTTTAATGGTGCGTAATATCGAGTCTTCACGTCCTATTGTGGTTAACTCGAATAGTTTTTTATTAGTTATACAAATTTCATATTCTAAATGGCATCCTGCCAATAATGACGACAACGATGGCGTTTATTACTAAGACTGCTTTAAAGAACGAAAAACATAGATGCTGTGCTTTATGCAGTTGTTGTTGTAGTTAAATTTCTTGTGAAAACTCCATTTCCTTATCAAACGAAATTTACATTTTCTACTGGAAAACTTTGTGGTGAGACTTAAATATACATGAGTTCTAATAGGTTTTTATGCTAATCGTTTAGAGCAGGCTAGTTTTTTTGTAATAGAACAGGATACTTTTCTTTAAGGAAAGCTTTTGAAAGGACTCAAAGGATATCATTTAACATGAAATTTCATTACAAGTCTGGAAGAGCCCCGATAAACATTTGCAAAATGCGATAAGAAATTTAAATAAACCCCATTTTACATACATAATGAACTTAATGGCTACTGCTGATGCGAAAATCCTTTTATAAAACAGTTACAACAGCATTAATGAAGTACAGTAACCCGGGGTGCTTGACTATATAATTCGGCTAAAAAAGGAGCTAAAAAAGAATACCTGAAACTTTTATTTTATAAATAATTTTTATTTTGCTAATTGCTATTTATATCGAAATATTTTCGTACTTCAAAATTATTTTTCTCAGTGTACAACTTGCCTTTAAGGTATCCGTTAGTAAAAGGTGACTTTAGCTAAGGCGAGGCATAACATAGAATTTAATTATTTTTGTTATATTAACTGCCCTGCAAATTATAGATTAATTTTTTCTAAAATGTGTCAGTACGAGGTAAAAATGTATTTCCGCTCCCAAAAGTATGCAAACAACTTTTATTTATTTAACAAAAATCCTTTCAAAAACATATATATGGAAAAAGTAGCAGTTCCTATTCAAAAACTGAAATAAAACAGAAAACTAAAGTTGTTGAAATTTAATATAAAGTATAGATGGACAAACTGCTAACCTGGCAACATTTTTTTTTCCTCCATAATGCTCTGCAATATTAGAGAGGAAAATCTATTGAAAATTTTATAAAAAATATTTATATATTTTGTGCACTAGAATATAAATAAATATTTAAGTTTGTTGTGAGTCTTAGTCATTTTTAATTAATTTCGACTTTTGTCACGAGCATGAGATTTCATGTCTAGGCAAACTTTCAACCTGGCAACATTTTTTCCCCCAAAGACTTTTCCATTATTAAAAAGGAAAACCTAAAAAACATGTAAAATTTTGTCTACGTCTTGAAGTAATTTTTTATTAACTTCGACTTTAGTCACGACCATGAGATTTCATGTCTAGGAAGAATTCCAACCTGGCAACATCTTTCTCCATAATGTCCTCCAAAAAGAAAAAATCAAAAATCAAAAAATGTTAAATTTTTTCTGCGTCTTAAAGTCGTTATTAATTAAGTTCGACTTTAGTCACGAGCATGAGATTTCATGTCTAGGCAAACTTTCAACCTGGCAACACTTTTTTCCCCCAAAGACTTTTCCATTATTAAAAAGGAAAACCTAAAAAACATGTAACATTTTTTCTACGTCTTGAAGTCATTTTTAATTAAGTTCGACTTTAGTCACGACCATGACATTTCATGTCAAGGAAAAATTCCAACCTGGCAACATCTTTCTCCATAATGTCCTCCAAAAAAAAAAATCAAAAATCAAAAAATGTTAAATTTTTTCTGCGTCTTAAAGTCGTTATTAATTAAGTACGACTTTAGTCCCGACTTTTGAAATATTTACGATTTTAAAGTTGTTTTAAGCTTTCGTTCTTTTACAAAAATACTTCATTAATAATTTTGCTGCTCTGCGTCCACATCAAAGCGATTTCTCATAATATTGTTAAAAGGGTAACACGCAAAACATGTACGTTTCCATTTTCTGGTTATTTCGAATATTTTTTCTTTATTTATTCAAACGAATTTTGGTGTTGTAAAATGAAATCCTTCTTTTTTTTTTTTTTTGTTAACATTTTGTGATTTACGTACACACATCCACACATACGAATATCTGAAATGCAAATATTTATAAGGTTGAAATTATTTTGCTTTCTGTTTGTTCGCTCAGCTGCATGCATGCATGAGTATTGAGATGGTATTAACCGAAAGTAAAACATGAAAAACTAACAAAATCATTTGCACTTGTGGATGTACATGTCAGAAGTTTACATTTTGGAAAACAGATGCATGCATTTGGGTTGTCCAATAATACAGTTCCTTTCATATACAGTAAAGCCTTACATAAAGGACATCCATCACAATAGGAAACAAATTGATATTTTTTTATATGAAATTGGAAAAAAGGTAAAAATATTACAACTGAGAATTATAAATTTAATTTATATTTCTTTATTCGCTTAATCGATCAGATTTAAGTAATTTAATAACTAATCGATTATAACAAATTTTAAATTAATCAAACAGTTAATTCGGTTTTCGATTAAGCAGACGGAATGGCATTATTAGAGCCGAGTAATCGACGAAAATTAACAAAGTTAATCGTAGATCGATAATATGCTATTTTAATTGCATTTAACTGATAACTGATTAAACAGATGCGAATAAGCATTATTAGAATTAAGGATTATTTAGTTAATCGATTGCAGCGTTTTATCTTTAGAATTAAGTATTGATCGGTTAATCGATTAATCAGCCAAAATTAACGAGCCCGTTAATGGAAAATAATCAATTTTATATTTATCAAACCGATTAAGAATACTTGAATACCCTATTATTAGAATAAGTCGTTTGTGTGTTAATCGATTAATCAGCGAAAATCAACGGATTTAAAAGTTAATCGAATACAGTTAATTTAAATTAATCAAACACTTAATCAGTTAACAAACAGATGAAACTGCATCATTATAACTAAAAACTTGTCTCTTAATCGACTAATCGACTAAAAAGTTTAATCGATGCATTTAAAGGTTAATCGAATACAGACGATTTAAAATAAACAAACACTTAATGATTTAACTAATTAAATAAATTTGAATACGGTTAATCGATTATTCGATTAATCATCCAAAATCTACGGTTTTAAACGTTAATCGAGTACAATCAGTTTAAGTTAATTAAATATTTAATTAGTCAACCTATTAAGCAAATTTCACTGCGTTATTTGTCGCTAAATCGATTAATCGACTAAAGTTAGTAAGTTCAATCGGTTAATCTACTAAAACTAAAAATTTGTTTACGAAAATCGATGAATTTAAAGAAAACTTAATCGAATACAGTTGATTTGAAATAATCCAACACTTAATCACTTAACCAATTAAATAGATTCGAATACGGTCAACCGATTAATCAACAAAAATTTACGGATCTAATATTTAATCGTATATAATTAGTTTAAGTTAATTAAATACTTAATTGGTTAACCTATTAAGCAAATGTCACTACGTTATATGTCGCTCAATCGATTAATCGACTAAAGTTAGCAAGTTTATCAGTTAATCAAGTAAATCTAAAAATTTGTTTACGCAAATCGATGTATTTAAAAGTTAATTGAATGCAGTCGATTTAAATTAATCAAACACTTTATCATTTAATCGATTATTAATGTTAATGATTGTTCAGTTAATCGATTAATCTACTAAGGTTAGCAAGTTCAATCGGTTAATCGTTTAAAACCAAAAATGTGTTTAGGAAAATCAATGTATTTAAGAGTTTATCGAATACACCGGTTTCGTTTAACCGATTAATCAGCAAAAAAAATCGAATACAGCCAATTTGAGTTAATTGAATACTTAATTGGTCAACCTATCAAACAGATGTGATTAAGTTATAAGAACCAAAAATCTGTCGCTTAATCGATTAATCGACTACAGCTAGCAAATTCAATCGATTAATCGACTACCTCATGTTATATCAATGAAATAGTTCATTGTTGAAGCGGGTAAACTGATGGGATTACACTACTATTGGAACTAAAGATCGGTTAGTTAATCGATTAATCGTGTGAAATGATAGACCATATTCGTTAACCGAATATGGCCAATTTTAAATTAATCAAACAGTTTATTCTAACTTTGCTTTATTGTTGTTTCTTTATTAAAATTTCTTTTATAAAATTTAGTACTTCTAAGAGGTCTGTTCGAAAAACAGGGTAAATTTTCAGCATTCGGTTAGCGCTTATTTTGTTATAATTACTTATTAATTATATTTTATTATAATTATTTTTATTTTATTATTATTGTTATTATTATTATTATTATTATTATTAATTTTTTTTATTTATTTACTTTTTTTTGTTGGCACACTCGTACACACAGTTTCGGCATTTTAATAAATTTTTATGTATCAAAACGAGCTTAAATCGCAAAAATAATATTTAAAATTTTTATTTATAAACAGTAGAAATTTTGTCATATTTTAACTACCACGTTTCGGTCTCCTTTTCTTTAGAAATATGAATACGACTGTTCCAAAAATTAACCAGTTACAAATTTATCTGCAGGGATGTTTATACATCCATGTTTATTTGATTTAATCATGCATTTATTTTACTCTCACAATAATATCTGCTTAATTCCATATGCTTTTACAACTTCTCCCGAAGAGGCTTTTGCTTTTCATCTATTTAATTAGAGTCTTCTTTTTTTTTTGTTTTATCTGTGGCAGTTACTTGCTGCTCGCTGCAAAATATTAATGAAATATTAATTGCAAAAAAAAGAGAACAAAGCAGCCGTTATTATTAATTACGGACTTGCTGGCCAAGTTGTGGTGAGTTTGTGCACATGAATGTATTTGTGGGGGTGTGTGTGTATGTGTGCTATACTTCAGACTCTTAATCACATCAAATGAGTTGATTTTTTTGTTGTTTTGTGCTACAGTTGAATATATTGAATCTTAATTAAAATTTACATAATAAATTTGTTTGTTGTGTAACCAGACAGCTTTCCGCGTAATCGTACCCTACACAGTGTTGGCGAGAAGAAAGTGGAAGCAGCTGCAGTTTTTTTAACCTTCCGCTACGAAAATTGAACGACTTCAAAAATCGGGGAGCGAAAAACATCGAGTTCTAAGAAGCTGCCTTGACTAATTCTGTATTTATGTATGTGTAAGTATGTGTGTGTATGTGAGTGTAAGTATGTGACCCGCATATAACTTTGGAACGGCTTGACCGATTTCAGCCAAATTGATGACATTTTAAAGGGTTCTACTGAACTGAGATTTGGACCTATTCCAGCCGGTAAATTTCAAGAACTTTCTTCAAAACATATGGGGGTGCACGATAAGTTTGATGAACAGAACCATTATTTTGATTAAAAATTTTCACAATTTGCACGCGTTGCTCTGGTGCAAATCGAGCCATAATTAAATGTCAAAGCAAACTAAACAAAAAGCAATTATCAGCTGTTAAATGGGTGGTCAATTAAAGCAGTGATGCCAACTCAAAGTTGTATCACTCTGAAAAAACACCCGATCTGGAAACTACAGAGCTGGAAAGTTTATGTACCGTGGGAAGTTTCAGGCATGGCCTTTAGAGTCAACAGTTTTCTATATAATTTTTGTTGTTGTTGTGTTATTTCAAGAATATCATTTTTTGTTGTTATTATATTCTTATCTGTAAAAACCAGCTTTTGAAATATGAAAATATAATTATCAGTTAACAATTTAAGCCCACAAATTCAGTGTAAAACTCAACTTTATTTGTCTTCTTTCCGGCCAATTTATAACACTCCAATTTAAAACTATAAATTCACAATAAGCAAAGCCCTGATTAATCAAAATGTGCTTTAATAGTCCATGTCAAAGGAAAATCCAAAAATTACACCACAATCACTTATGAAAATTAAATAAAGTCCTTATAGACAAAACAACAGACATTTCATGTGATGGTATTGGCTTTAATAATACAACAACCATTTTGTTAGGCCTGACATAAAGTTTTATGGCTGCTTTGTTGGCTACAGCTGCTGTTCTTGTTGTTGTTGTCCTACCAACACAAACATTATTGTTTATTTCAATATTGGCAGAAAGGAAAAGCTCAAAAAATAAAATCTATCCTGCCGCCGCATGGAATATGTCTGTGTGTGTGGGACTATATACATGCACACACTTGTATAGGGTGTTTTTTATAGAGTGATGCAACTTTGAGTTGGCATCACTGGTTTATTTGACCATCCATTTAACGGCTGATAGTTGCTTTTTGTTTAGTTTGCTTTGAAATTTCATTATGGATCGACTTACACCGTTTTATTGATATCAAAAATATATTACTATGTTTTCTTATGATTTAAACTTGTATCACTCTATAAAAAACACCCTTTATATGTATGTGTGTATGAATGTATGCATGTCACTGCTGGTCTTGTCTGGCGGTTATGTCGATGTATGCGTAACTCGTTGAATCCAATAGACCCACCGAGTTTTTCTTTTTTGGACATTTTTTTTTTTGTTCGTTTTCTTGCAGCGGAGTGGTGTTTTGTCTGCAATGCGCCAACAACAATGCTGAGGTAAACAGATGGCAGTGCTGATTTCATGAAGCGCAAATAATAAAAAAATTATTTTTTTTTAAATTCATTCAGAAAAAATGAATTGAAGCGGGGGAGTGGCAGATATTGCAGTAGAGTTTGTATAGATATTTACGGGTGTTTTCCCACACATATAAAATGGAATAAAAAAGGAAAGTTTTGATATTTAACATGAACATTTATTTTGTTGAAATAATTGAAACATGTTTTCAAAGTTTGAGAATTTTTGTTAGAGAAAAGTATTTGCAGAATTTAGATAACTAGGAGATATGCAGCTAAGTACGAGGTCGGTGCAAAAATTAAGGCGTATATTCAGGTTTCTCAAAAATTATTTCGGCGGTACTCCAGTTTTGCTGATATTCTGATGCTGATATTTTGAAATTCCCTCTAGGAAAATTGAAAGCTTTAAGAAATCGGGAAGTTATTATTTTTAGGCCGATTTTGAAATAATCGAATTATCATCAGATCTCCGCGTTTTGCGGTCTTAGGAAGCCTCCGTGACTAATTCTGAATCCCTTCACTATCTCTCTCTCTCTCCCTCTCTTTCGTAACAGTCTTGTCATAATAAAGTCGCAATAATAATGTGGTCTAGTCATCGCCTAATCAGAGACTAGTGACATTCTAATCATAATCTCGTATTACACGGTTCGTAGTCTAGTGCTTGTCTGGTCATTATCACAGTCTAGTCATAGTCTAGCCTCTGCATAGTCGTAACCCAGTCGTGGTCTAGTCACCGCTTTGCCATTGTTTATCCATGTCCAACTCATGCTATTTAAGCAGCCCCGTCGTGTTACCAAATTCTGTTATTGTTAAAATCTTCAACTTCAATCTGAACACACTCATACAAACTTAATCATTCTCTGTGAATTCATAATGCCAAGAATCGCCAAATTATTGCACTCTCTTGTGTGTTGAATACCTGCTGTTGGATTTAACAAAAAGGCTTTTTATTCCTGTCAACGAGAGCACGTCCTCAGGCTGTTTTAATAAAATCATATTTATAGTCGATTTCCTTTCTTTCTACCTCTTGAATTATTATTTTGAATGGCAATTTTTTTTATCCACTTGCAAATATATATATAGGGTGTTTTTATAGAGTGATACAAGTATGAGTTGGCATCAATGCTTTATTTGACCACCCATTTAACGGCTGATAGTTGCTTTTTGTTTAGTTTGCTTTGACATTTGCGACTGACACCAGAGCAACGCGTGCAAATTGTGGAAATTTTTAATCAAAATAATGGTTCTGTTCGTAAAACTTATCGAGCACTTCGCCCATTTTTGGTTGAATGGGTACGTAAATAAACAGAATTGTCGGATTTGGAGTGAAGAGAATCCATAAACTTTTGTCGAAACACTATTCCATCCACAGCAAATTACTGTTTGGTGCGCTTTATGGGCTGGCGGAGTCATTCAAAAACGATGATGGTCAGAATGTTACTGTTTGTGAAAGTTGGTGTTCCAGATTGCGCCTAGTACGCGCCAGCCGTGGCGGCCACATCGCCGAAATCATATTTAAACATTAATGTCATAAAATTTTCTATCCACTAAAGACCGTTTCATGGATATCAAAAATATATTATTATGTTTTATTATGATTTAAACTTGTATCACTCTATGAGAAACACCCTATATTTAAAGCAATTTTATGCAAACGCTTGCCGGCTTCTTTGGACTGTGGGAGGCTTTCAGAATGCTGCTGCTGCTGTTTATTTTAAGGGATTTATATAAATGCCATGGAAATGCTTAAACCTGCAAAAAAAAGTAAGACTGAGTGCATACTTGCTGAAATATTTATTTACGAGTATGTGTGCTTGTATGTGTGCGTGAGTGTGTGGATATATTAAAAACGTTTTTTATTTACATGCGTTGCATGCCTTTCCCACTCACTGTACGTTTTGCTTTGCAAAATTATGCCTTTTGTATGAAACAACTTGTATACGTTTAATTTTGTTTTGCTGTTCCTAAAAGTATGCAATTGTTAGTGTGCACAAAAGTGCATAAGAGTACTGTTTGTTGAAAAGTGAAAGCTTTCTTTCTCTTTGGTGCTGCTATACGTGCCTGCTAAGACATGTTTGCCATGCAAGTGGTGGATGCATGTTTGCTATTTGTGTGCAATTGTGTGTGTGTGTGGGTGAGCGTTGTTGAAAAGGAAAGCGGAAATAATTTTAAACTATAATTTGTAGTATGGAATTATTATGTTGTATTGTTAGCAGTCAACACGAAAAGCAAAAGTTAAAGGAAACAGCGAAAGGAAATAAATTTACAAAAAAGATTTTATTAAAATATGTGCACATTTTCATATTTGAAAGAAAATTATTTGCAAGGAAATTATTTGCAAAAACAATTTTTTCATTATCAATTAATTTTTTAAAGAAAATAATTTGCAAGAAAATTATTTTCAAAGAAAATTATTTACAAACAAAATTGTTTCAAAGATGTTTTTGTTTGTATAAGAAACTAAGATATTTTAGAAGTTCCTAAAATAAAGTTTCGTTTTACAATAATTTACTTATTCAATAATATCGCGTGTTTTTTATGGAGTGATACAAGTTTAAATCATAATAAAACATAGTAATATATTTTTGATATCAACTCAAAGTTGTATCACTCTATAAAAAACACCCGATAAATCAAACTGTTGCCCAAAAAAACTTAACGAATTAGAGTTTATTGTGGAGTCATGTGCCAGACAGCACTACCACAGTATTTGGCCATGTTGGAAATGTTTTTATATTAAAACACTCTTAATTCTTGTTGAGAAACCCTGCGACTGAACCACATAAAAGACGGCAGCACTCTACACAACTACAAATGCCGCTGACTGATATCGTCTTAAAACAGTCAATCATAAATTATAAAGACAACAACAACACCACAACAATATTTACAATTTAATTTTAATCGTGCTGGCTCTTGTTTTCCAAGTTTTATAAAAAAATTCAAAGCGATCTTTGAGGGATTTTTAGCTATTTCCTCTGGGTATTTCACTGGGGCTAAGGATCGTTTCAATGCTTTTTATATTTCATATAATTTTCAAATTTATGGATACCCCTGTACCACTTCGAATTGCACTTCTAAAAATATTATTTATTTTATCTCTTTACACACACACACACCCACATTTGCACAAAAATATATTTTTTCTTTTTACTCCTTGTGGCTTTTTATCTCTTTCGCAGTCATTTGACTAAAACCACTGTAGATTTAAACTGAATACTCAATTATTTTGCACATGAAGCGTTTGTACTGCTCTAAAAATATGTTTGAAGTTTTCTTAATGAAATGAATGATGTTAAAGTTGTGGGTACTTCTTAAGACACAGGGCAGAAGTTTTTTTTTCAAATTATTTAAACATTCAAAGTTTTTAAATAATAAGATGCGTACGTACTACATTCATAAAAAAAATAAATTATATTTGAAATTGGCTCAAGAAATAATCAGTTAATCACTTTTTTAATTCATCACGCTGATTATATCCAGGCTTTTTAAATATTTCAGCTAAAAGTAGGCAACATATTTTTACATATTCTGTTTGTTGAGTTCATTTTTACAGTACCTCCCCTAAACTCCACTAAATAGTTAAGCTTAATTTCCTAGGAACTCCCACAGGCGTGCTTTACTCTCCCTTTTAATTACAATTGAAAATGCTTCCTTAATTATTTCGTCATTATTTTTTTTTTAATTTATGCTAATCAAGGAAATCCTTATTTGACTTCTTTGTTTTTTTTTCATAGAAACAAAAAAGGTTGGTTTTGCTTATCAAAGAAGTCTATAAAATACTAGAGTCTAATTGGTTTGTTTTTATGTTAATCAGAGATTTTGTTTCTTTCCGATTTTCACCGTCAGTGACAACAAAGTGGAAACGAGGAAACCCAAAGAAGACTTAAATGAAGGTATCAACAGCGTTTTAGTTTTTTCCCTTTACAGTTTCTTGTGGCAGGATTAAACATTTTTTATATACACATATTTCACTAAGAATCGACTTGATTGTGAAACAAATATTCATGCAGAAAACATTTATTTTCAGAATTTTATGGGAAATGTTGAATCCTTGACAGGATTAAAAGCGCTTTTCATAATATTTTAATCTTAGATTTTCAAACAAAACAATTCAAGTGTATACAGAGTTTTGCTGCTAGAAAATATCAAATTTAATAAAAGAAGCATATTAAAAATAATCATTCTCATATACGCACATGTACTCTATTTTCGACAAGTTGTAGCCTGTAGTCTGCTGTCGTTATTGTGTTTAATGCTTAAGTCAAAACTTAAACAATTTTGTTTGGCAGGTAACTCTTCGTTGAATCGATGAACATTTATTATAAATAATTCTAGCGAAACAATTTTTAAAGTTAAAAATAAACAAAAATATTTTTAGTTAATTATTTTAAAAAAATAACAAAATAAATAAGCAAAACGTTTTTAACTTGATTAAAAAAAAGAATTATACGATAAATAATACATGAGCTTCGTCGATTCAATGAACAGTAACCATCCAGGGTTAATAGAATTAATATGATATATTAGGAAAGAAAATATAAGCAAAACAAGAATCGAATGCCATGGTGGAATATGTTATAGGGTTAAAGAAAAACCAGGCAATTCTTTACTATAAATTGCTTTCGACCTCTTCGATATTTGCAAAATATTAAAGAATTTTTTCCAAGTCCATCTTTACTAAAACTAAAAACGAGAAAAATTTTCCCCAAAACATTTGAACTAAATACTTTTTATAAAATAAATTAGTCCACAAGATCTCTTCAAACTCTTAAATATCCCTTGATTATTATAAATACTCCTATGGCGAGCAACTATTCCCATGAAAAAAAAACTCCCAGGTTTTTAGATTCGCTATCGTGAATATTTTCCATGGGAGCAAATTCACAAACTGGAAATATGGCATCATCAATATTTATTCCCTTGTTTACTGAATACATTCACAACCATGATGCAGGCATTTACTAGGTACTTGCAAAAGTACAACAATTTAACAACAAATAAGACAACGGGACATTTTACTGTTGTAAATGGCTACAAACTGCCAACCAGCACACAAAGAAACACAAGAGAAATTGCACACGCTCTTGTATTTTCCGTAAAGCATTTGTTTCTCTATAGAGTTTCTGTGCATGTTTGTATAAGATAAACAGCATTTGCCAGGTTTTTCCACATTTAAAAAACAAAACAAGATAGCGCTTCGAGTGTACCTAATATTTGTATAACTGTACCAGGATTTACAACAAAGGAAAAGGTTTTAGTTGGTTCTGAAATGGATTTATATATTATTAGAGACACTCAAGTGCTGTCAAATTGTTCGCCAACACATGCAGCAGATAACGAAGTTAAATTTTATTTAACATGTACTAGTCCTGGAATTTGTAAGTCTCTTTGTAGATGACTTATCCCCTTCCAGCACCAAAAACGCAGATAATTTATTCTTAATGGAAAATCTTCAATTAAATAATTTCAATATGATTTTCCAAATGTTTTAATCAAAAGTGCTTATCACGAAAAATTTGTTATTGAATATTTCGTATTAAATTAAAAGTCTTTACTCTCAATTTTTGGCATTTGGAATACAACAATATAACGATACAATAACTTCGATGTTTTCATAAGCCAACATCGTTTTTTGTTTAACGATGAATCATCTGAATGAATCTGAATGAATCTGAATTGAGTAAATATTTCTCTAACTTTTTCAACTATCTTGACCCATTGTGCTTTCGTGCTTTGTAATCATATAGAAAAAGCGCGTTGTTATTTATAGTCACAATTAACACCTCAATGAAAACAAGACTGATTCACAAATATTGCCGACAAACAACACAGCGAAAGCCAAAAGAAGATTGAAGAAAAGAATGGTTAAAAGTTCAATAGCTTTTAACATTTTTCTTTAGATTTATTAAAAATTAACAAAGTTTGCATTGTAATTTTAAAGTAAAATATTGAAATAAAGTTTTAATAAAAAAAAATTTAAAGAACAGTTTCTAAAACAACTACAAACATGGCAAACACATGCTGTCTTTTTATATAAGAAAATACAGAATATGTTTACAACGTGTTTTTCTTGTTGAAGTTACACTCAGACAAAGAAATTACAGACGAGGTCACACTAAAATGTGTTGTGTCTGCACAAGCAAATACAATGCTGTGCTCTAGTGGCAACGTCTGTAATTTGAAAATATTTCGTTGCACAATTATTTCGACTGCACAAATACGGCGTCACAAAATGTCCTAGTGTGTTCTTAACTTGAGATGCTTAACACATACAAGCCATTAAAAATTTTTATATAAATTTTCAAGCACTGCCACAATATTTACTTAGTATTAGCATGTCCAGTAAAAGATCAAAAGATTTGTTATAATACAGGCTATGTAACTGTGGGATCGTAGTGAT